>JAGRRF010012886.1:30580613-30596401 GCA_019097615.1 Morone chrysops
TCTGCCTCTGAGCCACAGCCGTGAGAGCAAAACACACCTATTT
The DNA here is from genome assembly GCA_019097615.1 of Morone chrysops. Classification (NCBI taxonomy): domain Eukaryota; kingdom Metazoa; phylum Chordata; class Actinopteri; family Moronidae; genus Morone; species Morone chrysops. The sequence continues at coordinate 30,580,657 of JAGRRF010012886.1, forward strand.
GATAAACAGCAACTGCGTCTCAGAAAAGATGGCAGTGGCTGTATCCAGGATATTTTGGCTTTATTTTTGTACAGTGAGAGGAAGTGGAGATGCAACATCCATCTTTTATTTGTTGGTGACTGGTGGTGTCAGCACCAGGGGGGCCTGATGCAGCTGTTTTGACATAAAGGTGCAGCAATAGCCTGTAGGCTTTTGTTTACATTGTATAGACAAAGCTAATTGTATGTATTTTAGGACTGGTCTAATTACCAGGCAGCAGAGCCAAAGCTGTTTTTTGGGGGGGAAATTATTTTCTACATATTATATTTTTCTACAATGTTAATGTTGATATTCACTTATCTTAAGATTCTATAGAAATGTTCTATTCAATAAATATACCTCATTCTGCTTTATATAGGGCCCCTAATTCTTACAACAGACAGAGCAAACTGTTCTAATTTGGAGAGGATTGCAGTGGGAGCACTGGGGTGTAAGGTTTGACTGTGGCTACAGGAAATGGTTTATTATGGGTCAGGTAGGAGGGCCCCTTAGCCCAGTTTTGCTTAGGGCCCCTTGCTGTAAATCAGTCAGAACTTTGTTGTAGTATGGGTTATTTAAATACATATAGCAAAAAAAAGCAGTACTGTAAATGAGCTGGTATTACTGCAAATTCCTCACAGGTCAAAGTTTAGAATGTTGTCACTATGTATGCTTTATGTATGTGTCTGACCTGGATGCTCGGAACACCTGCTGATGGGGAACATTGCACGTGAGGACAGCCCAGCTCCTTAGATACATTAGACCAATCAGCTTCAGCACATTGAAGGCAGGAAGACAGGGAGAGAAAAAAGCTCCCATCCTGGAGGAAAGAGAAAAGTCAGTCACACACACACACAAGCACACACACACACACACATACACAAACACACACAGCCATTGGGGTCACAGCCCATATAAAAGAAATTACATCCGAGTCTCATAGTTTCACTTCATTATGTTCATTGCTGCAAGGCGACATCTCTGAAATGAGCTGAGGAAATGGAGTCGATCCAGCCACAGAGGTGTAATGGACAGATTACAGAGGGCCACAGTCCTTTAAACAGGGTCATGGAGAGACTGGTCAGCACCAGCCAGGCTATTAACTCTGAATTAGATCCTCTATTACACACACGGTGGCAAGGCCAAGGTGATACAGCGGAATCAGAAAGATACCCTCAGTGTTTAATTTTTCCGTCAGTTATTTTAGACACAGACTCACCAGATCATTCCTTGGTTATAAATCAGATGCAGAACATTCTCTGCTATTTTGAACTCTCCATATTCAGGCTGCAAAAAGACAGAAAAATCATTAATGTGGTGTTGTTTATGATATTTTCCCTTTTCTTCTCCTCATGGACATTAAAGTAAGAAATATCTTGTGTCCATCTTGTGATTGACAGGTCATTCTCAGCGAGTCTGTCCAGTGCAGCGCACCAAACTCAGATCAACCTGTCAAATTAGGCAGTGCTGATCAGATATGGGTCCAGATTCTGTTACTGCGTTGACTATTTCTCACCTAAAATCGTTTAAGAAACATCTACAGCTACCATGGCTCTGTCCAAAAGTAACTAAATCTGCCAACTAGCAACCCTAAGGCTCACTAAATAACAGTATGTTAGTATGTGATGGATTATTTTTTGGTTGTGAACAGTAACAAAGCTGAAACTGCTTCAGCACAACTTGTGTACAACTTACAAACTTGCTCTCTAGATCCCAGCAGCAGCAGTCACTCAGGTACCGAACCACCAAACCTCTGATGAAGTCAATGAGCAGGATGCTGGCCACCGTGAAGATCATGTCAATGATGGACAGCTTTAGCATCTCCTGGAAACACACCATACACATACCCGTGGGTACATCATGTACATATGCACATATGCAGTTCATTTAATCACTCAAGACAGGCTACTCATCCAATCAGTAATGTCCCTAGCTGTGTGTTTCAGCAATCTGCAGTCTAAATATCAGGGACTTGCACGTGGAGAAGACATTTGAATTTGAATTAGTCAGTGTAATGCTACAGACTAATTCAAAATGTGCCTGTAAGAAATGTCTCTGGCAATTACTGTGTAGTTAATCTAAAAACTAAAAGATTGATAGGGAATAATAATGCTTACAGATGAGTACATTCACAGAAGGAAGAGACAGCCTCACCAGCAGCCACTTTTGGACTAAAATGCCACACACATTTTTGGATGGTTGTCATGGAATTGTAAAAAATATGATAATGTCCACAGGAAAAAGTATTGCCCTTTTTTTAAATAGCAAATTAATAATTGATGAAAATTAGCAAGCTAGTTAGCTAGTTTTGCTTACTACCTAACTTGGGATGTGGCTATTTATTGCTTTTATCTTTTACCATCTTCAAAATTTTCAACACACATGAGTCTAGCAGTTGACAAAGGCTCTGACTGAGGCTTGCTCAACTGTTATTGGAGCACAGAGCAGATGAGGGTGGGGCTTAGGAAGGGTCAGTTGTCAGCTCCATTACCCTATCCTTAGATCTTATATTTTATCTGAATGGGAAAAAAACAATCAGAGCCAAGAAAGTTCGAAAGAGACTTTAGGTTTGAAGCTTGAAGACAGTTGATTGTTGAGTCTTTTGAGATTTTTTCTTGGCTCTGATTGGTTGTTTTTGTGAGTCAAAATTGTGAGTATAAAGTGCAGGTCAATCAGAGGAGAGAACCTGTCCAACGTAGGTCTCCCAGCATTGTTCCTGCTGAGAACGGGTGTTCTTCTCAAACAGAGCTGTCTGGTTGGACATGGTGCCTGAGCTGCTCCGGCCGCTGTTCGTTACGTCCAGCACCATGGCAATGGTCGCTATGGTGCTGTTGCGATGCTCAGAGGCAGAGATGTCAGAAACCAGGGTGGAGAGGCTGTCTGCCTCCGGCTGAGAGATGGTGGCCAGGAAGGAGCTGGAGTCGGACCAGTTACCAGGATTCACTGGGACCTGGAGGACAAATATAGTAGGACCCATCACCAACTACGTGCTATGCTACACTCATATTAATCATGTAATAGCTACTTTGAGATGTAAAAGGAGTAATTCTACATATTGTTAAACTGCCTAATTTTGTTGCAGAGCTTGAGTTAGGGCATGGTTGGCCTAGCTTAGCATGACTGGAAGCAGGGGGAAACAGCTAGTTGCATTGACTCCAGTCTATGTTTACCTACCTACCTTTTGTACCTATTGTGACGTCACCCATTGGAATGATGAAAGATTTTGGACTTGATTTACTGATTCCTTTTGCTCTATAATGCTGCGCCTTCATATTAGAATCTTTGCAGACAGGAAAGGAGGCACAGATAGATAGCTGTGTGTGAGTGTTTTTATGCCTTTATTCTGATAGGACAGATAAAGAAAGACAAGAAAGGCAGGAGGGAGAGAGGGCGACAACATGCAGCAAAGAGCCACAGGTTAGAATCAAACCTGGGCCGCTGTTGTAAGGACTCAGCCTATAGGGGTGCATGGTAGCTCACCTGGTAGAGCGTACCCCTTGCATCCGAAACATTTCAGTGATACATAATTTAACCTATTAATTTATCAATAAAGAGAAATATCTCTTCTTTTTATTTTACTGCATACAAGAATTACATTTACAGTATTCTATTTCTTATATTATGTGTTTGTATGTTTTTAATTCATCTAGCCATTAGTACTTACACTGGGCTGTAGGCTATTGCTAAATTTCCATCTGTGGCTATGGCTCTGGAGTTAGAGTGGGTTATCCACTAATCAGAGAGTTGGAGGTTCAGTCCCCAGCTCCACCTGCTGCATGTCGTAGTGTCTTTGTGCAAGAAATTAAACCCCAAATTTCTGAATGAGTTAGAGTGTGAATGTGACATGTAGTGTAGTGTGTGTGTAGTGCTTTGAGTGGTTGGAAGACTAGAAAGGAGCTAAGTACTGTCCTTTTATCCTCTATGTTTTGGCACTGACATTATCTCTTAAGTGATTATTATTATTTTTAAAATGCATAGATCTATACTATACTATATTGTATAGTCTTCTATAACAGGGCTCATAACTGTAGCCTATGGACCTGAATATAAAATACACCTGTTTGTGGTTTGAGGGGGAGTAACATGCTTGAATTATTTATTGCCGAACAACAGCTGGATGCAGATACTACACAGAAACACTAGGCAGAAAGATGCTCTGCTATTTGTACAGAAATAGTTCCAGCATTCAAGTTCACTATTGACTCTCCAGTGAGCCTCCCCAACTCAAAGAATTCTAACAAAGACATTTTTTACATTTTACTCAATGTTGTTTTCACATTTCTGTTCATGTTAACTATAAGATTGTATAAACAGAACAAGTTTTAGCGATGTTTGTTGGTGTATTTAAACTTCGTTTCTCCCTGTTTCACGTCTTTATGCTAAGCTAAGCTAACACAACCGGACCCAGTTCTGCAATAAACTTGAAATTGACATTGATCCTGTTCTCATGCCAGTCTCAGAAAAAAAGGTAAATAATTAAATGTATAACTATACCTCAAATAAGTATTAATAGAATGCAATAAAATATTAATTTAGCATAAAAAGCCATGCAGTCTTCCTTTTATTAAATAACGTAACTATCACTGATTAGACTGTAACCTTGGGTTTGGGTGAAATAGCTTATTATATAACTATTTGCAACAACAGACCACTTGCATATTGCATAATAAAAAATTAATTTTCTACTTGCAACTGCTGATATCAGGCCATGCAGAAAGTTGTACATTTACATATACATGTTTTTGGCACTAATTCCACTCACCACAATACTATTGGTACAAATTTTAAAGGCGGATATCTCAAAACACTGGGAATCTACCACTATCTGTGTGGATAACCTGCACCAGAAGTAACTGAGAAAATGTGTGTATATTTTGGATGATCTAACTCTTTAAACTGGTAATGGTAACAAAATCCATTCTCTACTCACAGCTGAGCTCATACTGTTGACCTTATCAAGGAGGGCAATAATGAGGCTGTAGAGATTTCCCAGGTATAAAACAAGCACTCTGTAAACACACAAACACATGACCAACATCAGTGTGCAGTATGACCTCTGATGAATTATGCAGTGTGTCATTAGTGCTGCATTAGGCAGGGGGAGTTGGACTGATGGAGTACCTGGCCAGCTGGAATCGCAGCGAGGTTCGTGGGTGGTACATCTCGAGCTGAGCCACCAGCTCAAAGGCAGACGGAGCAATCATAGTGATGAGAGACACCACCACACTCACCTGGAGAGAGGAAGGACAGGAAAGTCACTAACATGGTGGGCGTGTTCCAAAGTTCTTCCTTTTGGAGAAAGAAGAAATATTTAAACTAAAAATCATTAAAATCACATTTGAATTGATACCAGAGCAGCTCATACAGTACCATCAACTTAGTAGTAAGTAAACGCTGGTTACTCTCTGCATTAAAGCTGCAGTAGGCAACTTTCATTAAACAAAAACATTTGGTCATAGTTACAGATATTTTCTATACTTTGACTATATCCTGACAGTAGTACATGACACAGACAATCAGTGAAAAAATCAAGGTCCTCTGGCTCCTCCTCGTAATGAAAACCACGAATCAGAGCCAAGACATGAGGGGTCTTAAGGGGGCCTCAGCTCATCTCTTCATCTATTATTTGCTGAGATACATGTGACTATGGCTTAGCTTTCATTTCAGAACCATGGACAGTGCTGTTTGTCGTGCATGAAGAGAGAGCGCTGCCAAGCCCTCAGGAAGAGCACTGGGCTCTGAAGCCAATTTGACATAGTGGCCACAACTGTGTAATTACGGCAATTGGGTCCGTCACTTGACACTGGCCCAAAAAGACTCTCTCCACTAAGCTTACATTGTGAAAGAAGTGGCTGTAAAATGGTGGATACATTTTCATCATCACAAATTTGTGAAATGGCTCAGAACATTCAGAATTTGATCCATTCAGTCCGATGACATTTGGGAAATCTAGTAGAGCCACACAATTAAATCATTTATCTCCATTCAAGTTAAGGGAAGTCTAAACCGGAAGTAAACCAAAACTTCGTCCGCCACTGAGCAACTTTTATAGCATGAATGGAGCACAACCTCCAACACTGTATCCAGTTCTGCATGAGCGCTGCCTGCAAGCAGCTGTTTGTACATGACTCCCCTTGCTGATCATTCATTAATTAAAAAAAAAAAAAAACACGTATTTGATTTAGTAGCCTTGTGTTATTCTGGGTTGGCTGGGACCCATTCGTCTTCCCGCTACCTGCTAAGCAGTGAATTTGTGTCAGTTCTATTCTTAATAATTTGTTTTACTTACACAAGAATCCAAAGAAACTGATTATCAGTATCAATAGTATTAGCAATAAATCAATAAAATCAATAAAATCCATTATTATATGGCTATCACATATAGCTTTAACAATGTAAGGATTTCATATCATTAAAAAAAAATTATATCTTTGGGTTTTTGGAACATTTGTTCAGACTAAACATCACTAAAGACAGATATTTAGTTGATAAATCAATAATTAAAATATTTCTTAGTTGCAGCTCTACTCCAAATATGACCTTACATTACCTAAGTATAGTTACATTTACAAACAAGATGTGTTTAATAGTTGAAGATTGAATTAGACATCAGAATTGGATAATTTTTCCATTGTGGTTACAATACAGAAAACAAAACATTGATCCAGAGCTGAGCCCTGAACTGACTATTAGGCCGATAGAACAGCAGCCTCTCTGAAATGATGAGCTATCACTGACAGATGACATTCAACAGTCGCCTTCCACTGGATCAGTCTCAGGTCTCCACTTTCATTGATTCCTTTCAACTGTATTGTATGTTCGATAATCTAATCAAACTAATGATGATGATGTTGATGATGTCTGCTCTACTCCGCTACCTCATTCTTCTCCCACAGCGTCAGCTCCGGCTTCTCCTGCTCAAGTTTCTGAGAGCGGTCCACCACAAAGTAGATGATGTAGATGCTGCCGGCCAGAGACAGCAGCACCAGGATGTTGGCCAAGATGCGCAGACTGATCAGAACAGCTCTGTACGAATAGACAGAAATACACTGACCAGTTAGAGAGCACCAAACTCATATTCAAAAATCTGGAAGTTCACAATAATTCCTCAAAATGTTTTAAAGGTCCAGTGTGTAACATTTAGGAGGATCTATTGGCAGGAATGGAAGATAATGCTACTGATGCAACTGCTATTCATATAGCCAACATTTATCAGTGTATATTTCTGCAACCCCTTAAAGTCTCCATGCCACCCTCTGGACACCCAATGAATATTTATCTACAATAAATGAATAGCTAGGAGGGAGGTACACTCATTTATTTCATTCTAATATCCTCTGTCACTCTAGTCACTTTTGTGATTTTAAACTTTGATCAGTTTCTATAATGTATGGAAGGGTGAGTGCACATCACTGTCTATAACCTGTAGAGATTTCATATAAATGGGCTGGATTTGAAAATCATTCAAAAGAGGAAACAAGTGCAGAGGCTTATGGAGTCTCTGTGTGGTTGTTTCAGCTGATCTAACAGGAGGAACACTAATCAAGAACATGCACAGGAAGCGTGCAAAACCAAGAAAGGAATAACAAGGACTCCTACAGACTGGTATCCTTCTTCTTTTCCTGCTCCTCCACAATGGCTTCCTATGCAGAGACACAGTTGGTATTATGTGCACGAGGGTGAAACCCAGCCAGTAACAATGTTTAATGTGAACATTAAAAGTATTAGAGATACATTAATACACAAATACAAGAGGGGGAAATATATGTTCTTACTTGAACAGTGAATAAAGTGTAACTAGTCCACTGAGACTGCAGTGTGTGTGTCCTGTGTGTGTCTGACCCTGATGTTGTTGACAATGGCAGCTCCTTTGCTCTCTGCAGCCTCTGGGTTTCCTATCAGGTAATCCCAGGCACAGAAAACCCTCCAGCAGAAGGTGAAGTTCTCATCAGAGGCACTGGCCAGGCTCAGACGAGAGTTCTTGGCCATTCTGCAGGAGTATTATCATTCAAAGCACATTATCAAACCATACAATAGCAATACATAGCAATATTTTAGTTTTAGGATAGTGATGTTATTCAGTTAATCAGTCCAACACTTCAGACAAACTGGCCAGATTCCATGTAGTTTGTGGATGATCCCTACAGAATCAATGATTCCTTTCCTCTGACACCACCATCAAGATATATTTCCATTTGTGGTCTACACAAAAATTGTCAATATACATGGGTGGATCGCTGTGAAATTTACAAAACATATTCATTAGAATGCCCAATTGACTTTAAATGACCTTTCCTATGGTGACTCCCTCAGGACTCCCTCACCCATGTGGGAAGAATGATAAAACCATACATTTAACATTTTAATATTATTTAAATGTAATGATGCCCAAATATATATTGGCTCTTACATTTCTATTGTGATGTCTAATGAACATTGCTGTCTCTAGGAGACACTAGAAGGGTTTTTACCCCATTAAGGTGTGGTCACAACAGCAGGCGGTGGTGCTACAAGGTGGTGCCAGACCCTTTGTTGTTGGCCTACCTGAACAATAAGTGCACACAGTTTGTAAAAAGACACATATTTGTACCATCAACTCCTGTCTCATACTCTGGCAGAGCGGGTTTATATAAAAGTGGATGGTGCAACATTGGTCAATAGCATAAATTTGCATCTCTAAGTTCTTAAAGTTGAACTCCAAGCAAAAGATTTGTGTTGATGATTTACTTCACTGCTGTGATTACGGTGGCCCAGACGTGTCAAGTGAACATGATATCCAAAATGCTTTGCCTTGCAAAACACAAGCACATTACCAGAAAACACAAATTCAAAAGCCACAACATAACAACAGAGGTGAATAACAACGGATATTGACTGAACTAAAAAGACAAACTATTATTGCCGGTGGATTGTTGTTCTTGCCCGTTTAAAGCAAATCGTTAGCTAGCTAGCTAAATATAATTACTATCACTATGAATAACTTTGCTCATTTGTGAGAATCACAATGTGCAATTAGACAGCACAGAACATAAATATGAAAATATAGACATTGTTCACTTCATTTGACGCGTCTGGGCCACTGTAGTGAGCAGATGATAAATGAGCAACAAGTTGTTTGTGACATGACACACTACATGTTCTAGTCCAGTCGATCCCAGCCTGACCCCTTGGAGGGACCCTGACCTACAAGGCGGAGCCAAAGCTTGATTTTAAGGGGTGTAAGGAAATTTGGGAAACATGTTGAGAGAACCATTGGCCTAGTCATTATCTAAAAAGGACCTGATCAGAAAACCTGGTCAACTCATTTTCAGGCATTACATCACATGATTACATTATCAAATCATTATCACATCAGTATGAGTTGTAAATAGCGTAATGATTACTTTCTTAACAGAATGATGAAACTGTAGGCAAAGACAGCCATCCCAACCAGGAAGTAGGCGAGGGGCAACCGGTACCCTGCACTGCCAATTTTCCTCACCCTGCCATAATAACCATAGAATAACACAGAGTACTGCAGGTAGCCCTGTGGAGATCAAACACACACACAAGACATGTTCACATTTTCAAAAACCAACTGCATCTACAGTATAACAGCTACGCAGTCTAATACACACACAGCAAAGCAAACAGAGAGTCATTAGATATCATCATGAGATCTGTGTTATGGATCTTATTACACCTGCCATTCATTTGAGGTTCATGTATTAAAGGTATGCCAAGGATGAATTCTAATGTTTGTGGGGACTCCCTGACTTTTCCTCCAATGCCACTGTGATTGAGTGTTTCAGAAGCATAGCATCTTCAAAATGAGTTGCCTGCCCAGCGTTGCTGACTTGTATCTAAAAAGGATACAAAATGTGTTTCTTTGCTTAAAACCTCCTCTAACCTGCATCTGACTGACTTACTATTGTGAAATTTGAACTTTGAGGACAAAATGTTCACTTGCTGCCTAATATATCACACCCACTGAAAGGAGCCATGATAACCAGATAATCAGTGTTATTCACATCACCTGTCAGCGCTCACAATGTTATGGCTTATCAGTGTACATCAATAATAGCTCAACTTTACGCACGATGCATCCATGATGATGAAGATACAGAAAGATAAAATTGTATGGCAAAAATAGCATAGTCAATATTTTAGTCATAGTCAATCCTATATTCAGGGTAGGTTTTGTCTTAATAAGACATTAAACAGTTAATATGATAGGAGAAGAGTGTTTCCTGCTGTCTCACAGGCTGCATCACTCCAACATATTAAGTTGGGACTCTCTTTTAACAGGCTACCTGGTTACTCACACGCTGTATGTAAACTTAAAGTTGGCTCACTCACAATGTTTTGTGATGTTTGATTATAGTTCATTTTTCTTCATGCGTAAGAGACAATAACTGAGTGATAGTGCCCTGGATTAGAGGTCAGGGAAGCAGTAAAGTAATGTTTGAATAATGGTCCATTGTGTCTGTTAGTAATGTGTTATTGACAAAACAGTAAAAGCAAAGAGAGACTTGCCCCGAGAGACCAGATGGTGTCCAGGTCCTGGGCTGAAGCCAGATGCTCCTTGGGGATAGTTTTACTCCTCGTCGTTCCAAACGGCGCTCCGGCTAGCAGCTAGTGCTCAAAAACACAGACCAATTCATGCATTATCATAATGATACACCCTTTATATACTGTTTATATACAGGGAGAGAAACACACAGAGTTCACAGAAGTTAGCTTGATTTAAACTTGTATCTTGTCAAACAGAGTTTGTTATTTGAGAAAAAAACTTTCTTGATACATCAAACAGGCAAGAGTGGAGCAAAAATCCTTTGCAGGTCATTTCAATTATTTATGGTACTAGAAAGGACACTAGCTACATGCCAATTAAAGGAAAGGGTCAACATTTGGATTTCTTTCTGAGAGTGAGACGAGAGGGTTGATATCAGTCTCATGTTTGTGTATGAAGTACAGAGCTAGAGTTGGATGTGGTTAGCCTAGTTTGCATAAACACTGGAGGCGGGGGAAACAGCAAGCTTGGCTTGTACTAAAAAGTACTGCAAACTCTCCTTTGTAGGAGGCTTGGTGGTCTTTTGTGTCAGTCAGCAACAAAGAAATGCAGGATGGTGTAGACAGTCCACTTCTAACCACAAAGGACATAGGTTAAAATATGTATTTTGAAAGGCTGAAAATTAACAGAAAAATGTGATATAGTTACTGACTGTCATCAATAAAAACAGCATCTTTATGAAGAACAACCATAAATCAATTGTTTATTAATGAATTAATTTTATTAGTTTAAGTTAAGTTTATCTTTTATCTCCCATTTCTGTAATTCCTGCCATAGTGAAAAGACAGAAGATGTGTGTCACATCACTAGAATGCTCGGGATGTCCTCTTCACAGGACATACATGCTGCAGTGTGTGCAATATAATAACTACTACTACATTTGACGATTTATATATGACACATAATCATTCTGAAAAGAATCTAGTGATGTAGAAATACTGCCTCTGACTTGCATGCCTGGGAGGCTATAAGAAAATAAAGGAGCAAAATGTATCTAGAGTTTCCCAAAAAGGCAAACTTAAGAAATAAAAAGTGAGGAATAACTGAAGAGAGCCTTCATTCCATCCTCAGTCACATAATTTACAGGAGCAGACATCCAATCTGACAAAGCGTCCATGATGTTTGATGGTGGATGATATTAGTCACTGAGCAGAGATATACTGTAGGTGGGCTGTGTAAGAGGAGACAGTGGTAGGTTAGTCCCAGCACACGATGGAGGGAGAGAGAGATGTAAAAGGAACAGGATCAGGCAATGGGGATGATAGGATAAGTCATGTCTGGGGAAATTGCTTGTGTCTGCATGTCAGCGACAAGCATAAATCCAGCGCATTTTTTTCCTCTGTCCTTTGTTCCCGTCTGCAGTTTGTGTTGTAACTGGTCGAGCCGGAGCTGCTGGAGAACGGCCACAAACTCTGTTATAAAGCATCCTGTGATCTGTGCCAGTATTAAAGAGTTTGTTACACTTGTAAGGTGTGATGAAAAACATGGCTCAATTCTGAGGCTGTTCCGTAAATTGTTTACTAATAAATAGCTAACTCATGTCAATTTCAGGTTTAAATTAACGACTTCCTGTTAGTTCTGCCCACTTTAAGCACCACCCCTGTGAAGAAAACACAAGGGGTGAAGAATTTAAAGAAACTAAGAATGAAAGGTTAAGTGTGTACAATTTAGGAGGATAGGATATTCATAGGTATGTTTTCATTAGTGTATAATCACCTGATTCACTGTGTTTTTGTTAACTTAGAATGAGCTGCTTTTATCTACAGATGCTGTGGTTGCCTTTCTGCCCAGAGCAGACAAACTAAACATTGACTGTAGATAGGGCCTTTTGTGTTTTTTGTGCGTTTTAGCCTTCCGTAGTTTCTCCTTTGCGCTTGGAAGAAGAGGCCGAAAGCTAGGGAGTTGACCACTAAATCGTACACACCTGTTCTTCAAATACACACTACAACCTTAATAACGAAGCAAGTTACCATAAAATAAATAGGCCAGAAAATTCTACATTTAAGATCAGTTGTGGAGAGTATGAGAGTTTGCACTCAAGTAACCAAAAACCTGACAGTAATTTGTTTTTGGATGTACATATATGGAGTATTTTCAATAAAATAAAGTAGAACTCAGCTGACATGTTTGGATTTTGTTGTTTGCCTGAAACCCTTTGAAAGCCTTTTAATTTTTTTCTCTTTCTTATCCTATATATGTATTCAGTTTATTTTATTTCAGATATGTGTATATGTGTATATATGTATCTTTACTAATAGTCTTATAGCACAGAACTTTTCAAACTGGGGTCTGTGACCAATTAGGGTCCTTAGGTGGGTTGTAGGAGGTCTCCAGCAAAAGGAGGACAAGAATATTTTAACTTTTCACATTATTTGGAAGTTGGAACAACAAGGGATGAAATAGGGTTGGCTGTTGTTTTTATTGATTGTGATGGATAAAAATCCTAGTTTGAACTTCGATTGACTATGAAGACTTTATTATTTGAAACCTAAAAATAAAACAAGACAAAATCTTCTCAAATTAGGGGTCTGTGGTCTACTGTGCATCTGTTGTGGGGGTCCTTGACACGAAAACATTTAGGAACCCCTGTGATGCTATGCTGTACTGCTGTACATGAAATGCAGAATCCAATCAAAAAGAAAGAAATCACCAATCATAAAATCACAGTTAACTATTCACATAGGATCCACATACAGTGTGACAGTACTGTAAACATGTGTATAGTATATCAGAGACTTGCTGACCTCTGGTAGGACGATGAAGGCTCCGGTCATGATGGTCAGGACGATGTTGATCCCAAATAACCAGCGGAGGAAGATAAAGTAGGATGCCACACCAGACCCAAAGTGACCTCAACGAGACAGTAAACATCAGCTGAGACTGACTGACAAGTTGCACACACACACAGTGAGACTATAGGTATTTAGGTCTAACAAATAAAATAAATGATAGCATTTTGGGCGGTGATAGAATTACTTTAAATCATTGTGTAGATAAAACAGACGACTCACTTTCGATTTTCTTGATCCTTACTTCCCAGGGAATGAACAGAACCACAATGTTGTAAAGCACACGGGAAAGTTTCTTCAGCAGCTGTAGGAAGACAGACAGCACTGAGAAACTTCTGACTCACTGTAACCTCTGACAGACACACACCTCCACAATGAGCGGAAATCAAAATGTGTTAACTGGTAATGTATCTGACTATAGCAGTGGTGTACGTCAACTCTACCTCTGAGAGCTGGTTTTATAACTATAGAAATCCATTTTGCGGCCACCTTAGTTTCCCCTTTAGGGAGGGTGAAGCAATGGAGTTGCACTCTGCAACTACACCACTAGATGCCACTAATCCTACACGCTGGACCTTTAAGGGAACTTAGGATCCTATAGTACCATTTACATTTTAACAATACAATAGGTGTTGGCGTTTGGCTGGTGGCCCACCATTAAGTTTTAGTTTTGGTCATCCAAGGGGAAAAGTTTGAGCAGCTGCTTTAGAGGAAGAATTAGATCAGGTGATGGAACAATAAGAAAACTAGAAAACTAATACACAGTAGAAATGTTGAATTGAGCATATCTATTTTGTTACTCATATCAAATAGCAACTTTGTAACAAGTCCCTCAAACTTAACCAGAAAATACATAATTTGACACCCCCCTCCAAAATGACACATATGAGCATTCCCAGACCTCTATAAGCAGGGTGACATCATTTGACAGTGCCTGCTGAAATGCCTATGACCATGTAAAACGATTCATATGACAGTTCCCTGGTCTTTTTTCGGATGTAGATCGATGTAGCCGATTTTATTCCTCTTGTGAACTGGTTTTCCCATATGTTTTGGTAAATCTTTAGTTTACACTCCTAGTGTTTTCTAATCAAACAATCAAATTTTTGTAAAAAAAAAAAAAGAAGTACATTTCTACATTAAAACCCTTAAAAAGTCATCTCCTCCTTCTAGCTCATTAAAACTTCTAGAATCTTCTAAAGTTTTCCTGCTGGACACAAGATCTCCTACTTCACTGTAAAGTCCATTCTCAGTGGATGTGGCTTCAAGTTTCTACATCACACTGTACAAGTTGCATACTGGACCAGGACTGACTTCCTAACTAGTGTGATGTCACAAATCATGCTGGTATCAGTAAAATGTAAACTGGACATGATTCAAGTGTTCATTTTGGTTATTTTGTTTAGTTTTGTTTGGCTAAAATCAAATTTAAGTTGTTTCAAGCGAATGACTTTATGCCATTATATTGCTGTCTAATTGTGAGTCTTGTGTAGTCTGCATTACTCACAATGTAATTTCGTAGCACATATCGATGACGTCCACATGAGGTCTGAAACATTGTGACTTATGATGTGATAAAACATAAAATCAGAGCTGAGACGATGATTATTAATCAAGATAAGGTCAGCTGGATCGCTGATTCTGATTTTCAATTAACCAGCAGCCAAACTGTAGAATTAATAACTCATCATCAGACTGCTCACTAAAAGTCAATTTATTCTAATGGGCCCTGAGCAGCCTGAACATTTTAATTAAACTGAGCTATAACAACAGGCTATAAATTCACTCTGCTGTGCTATGGCTGCATAGCTCTCTTTCTCTCTGTATATGTGTGCATATTGTACAGAGGGACAGATAAAGTAGATATCTACAGTATGTGTGTGTTCAGCCCACAGGAGGAGAAAAGTTGTTAAAATCCAACATGTTTTATTGTTCTGGCTCTGATCATCATGTTACTGCAGTGCAGTGAAATAACACAAAGAAGCTCCGCTCAGCATACAGTTAGGCAGAATAAATGGAGCTGTGGCTGTACAGTATAGAGCACATTTTTACTGAATCTGCTGAAACAGACATCTTTTTATGACCGTAGTTCTTTTTTTGTATGTTGTATGTTGCAAAACAAGATCTGTTCTGATCTTGTTTTGCAACATTATAAATAAACCCACATGCCTGCTTGAGACTTCGGAATATTGTGTCCATCCATAAAGCTGCAGTAGGTATGAAAATTACCTTTTGTCATATTTGCTGAAACTTTCACTATATCCTGACAGTAGAACATGTCATCTGTATTTGACGCCCTGTGAATGAGAATCAATCAACTATCTTTCTTGGCTCTGATTGGTTGTTTTCATTCAGGCCTGGTGGATTCTTACAAATACCATTAGGA
>JAGRRF010012886.1:30657828-30676327 GCA_019097615.1 Morone chrysops
ACTCTCAGTAGTTGCTTTGTGACTGGACATATTTGAGCATGTGTTTCCTGTTTCAGAGGCATCTCCAGCCAGCCAAGTAAGTGTGAACCTATTGTCACGTCACCCACTGGTTTCTGGAGTACCGCTTTGAAGCCTTGAGCTGGGCATTATGGCTTGCTGTTTTTTGCAACCAGCAGTGATGAGTTTCTAAATGAACATCATGCTGTATAGAAGAAAATTTGAGATTGAGACCATAAACTCATTAGGAAACTCTTTATTGAGCTCATAAATCAAGTGAGAAGTAAGCTAATTTCCCTGTAAAACTAAGCTCTATGTGACTTTTTTTGCAGCCCATGGCTGCTGGCCATTAGGAAGAATGCAGGTTTAAGACACTTCAGTGTCAGCTCAACTTCACAGACCCTGAAGCTCTGTCCTCTAATTGTATATTGTCAGTGTGTAGAAGGCAATTACTGAAGCCCTGATCTGTTCATTTACAGTGACAAGTGGACAAGTTTCACACCAAGTTCATCTTTCTTACTGTCTTTCTGAGGTAAATTTAAATCGTTTTGATGTATTTTTCATCAACCAGTGTATTGGAGTTGTATTTCCCAGCTTTCTTCAGCTTCCCAGAGTTACCAGAAAAGCACTAAAGCATTTTGTTCAGGACCACCCACTTGCTCTGACAATTTCCCCTAAATTAGACACAGAGGTACACTTTAATTGGTATATATATTAAGCATTTAGCAACAGTCTGTACAAGTTGCAGCAGAGCAGGCCTGTATTGAAATAGCTTTAGAGTGAGCAGAGGGGTTTTATAATTAGTGCTTGGAGATGCAGATTATGGCCTATGGTGATTTGATCTGACCTATTTTGGAGGAAGTAGGGCAGCAAACTGTCTTTTTACAGCGATACGTGCCCTGCCGCAGCGCTGCCTGTCTGACAGAAAGTGCTAGGTGGACACACTCCAACAATGACATGGATTATCAGGATTAAATTAGTTTAGTTTAAATCTTCCCCTTAAAACAGGAGTCTTATTAGTCACCTGACCAAATGCTAATAATTATGTATTTCCTCCAAGCAGGTCCAAGGATTAGTTCACAACCTCATCTCTAACCTAACCTTAATTGTTTTAGTAGCCTAACCCTTACCATAGGTTAACTAGTGTATTAGCCATAAGAACAATATTTTATGTATTCTTAACCAGTGTGTGAATTTTAATGAGGTTGCCATTGGAATTTTAAATATCAAAAGACAACTGTGTAACTGTGTTACTGCTTACTACTGACTGCTGCTAACCTTAGCTCAGCTTGTTTCTCTGATAACTTAAGATCCAGACGTCTGATGAATGTAGAATGTTGAACTAAAAATTGCAAGAGAATCTGCATTGTGTTTGCAAAGGCTTGCAGCATAGGGATAAAACTTCCAAATACCACATATAGATGGCCCCCTCATCAATATCGATACCATCATGATATTATTATGGTCTTACACTGTAACTTGAAGTGTTACAATTTAATACGGTTCATGGTCAAAAAAAAAAAGCCAGCAAGAGATATATAAGATATATAAAAGAGATGTAAGAAATAAAAGGTAGGCCACATAACATGCTTATTGACTTTCAGATAATTCCTGTGAATCTCACAATAGCAATCTGCAGGGATGAGGAACGCATTGGCTCATCATAAGATAGAGCCAGAAGTATTTTCAGACTTCACACATACCCACACATGCACAAACAACAGATGAAAGCAGCAATCTAAGCTTTCTGCTGCAGGAGCAAATGCACTGCTCTGTATCTGAGGGGACACACAAAGGACACACAGGGGCGGCCTGCCACGTGTCGAAGCATCCTTGAGCAAGATACTGAACCCCAAATTGCTCCCGATGCATAGCATCAGTGTGTGAATGTGAATGTGTATGAATGTGTATGAAGTTTCTGTTCAATGGACTTTGCCATCACTGAGTGAATGTGTGTGAAAGGGTGAATGGCACGTGGCACGTGGCACGTAGTATAAAAGCGCTTTGAGTGGTCAGAAGAAGAAGAAGAAGAAGAAGCTATACAAGTACAGGTCCATTTACAAAGGACACACACCTCTTAATATAAGAGGGGAAATTACCACCATTGATTATTTCTCTTTCAAACACGTGTGACACTTTGTCACTCAGTGCATATTTTTAGAATCACAGTTTGATATTACTGAACGTGAAGGTTGTGATTGTGCTCAGTCACAAGGAAATAAATAGTCCCCTTCCCTTTCTGTGATTGTAGAAGCAGAAGAGGGATTTCCAGTACAACTTCACCTACTTCTAGGGTAGGGAAAACAAAACGTCAAGAATCTAGCAATTGTTGTAGTATACAACTTCAGACCAACGTGTTTCAGCTTTTGGCCTTGTGACCTCTCCTCAAGGTGACTTGGACAACAAGTTTGACCGCCATATCTTAGTATTTTGTTTAATGTCTGCCCTTCTGATCAGTGGTTAATTTTGTAGTCTTACTGGATTCTGAAGTGATCAGCCATTATCAATATCCTATATTTAAGTCTTTGAAATACTTTTGATACTTTTTATTTCTAGGCAAAGGGAAATGCAAAAGATGTCAACTTCTTTGTAACTTAAGATTGTTAAAGAAAAGGAGGACCAATTTTCCCCCAAAAAAGGGGGGAAAAACATGTTCTTCAATGTTCTTGTAAATAGGTGTTATGTCCCTGTCAGCAGAAATAACAAAAATAAAGAAGTGTTTTTATTGAGTTGTTAAGGCTGAGGTGACTTTCTGTTGTGTCTGAAGCCATCCCTTTTAGTTAGGAAATACTTTAGGGTTCCCAACACATCCTGGGTGCTTTGTGTTTAAGTGTCTCTGCAGTGTTGATGGTTTTAGCGCCTCATTTGACAGGATTTCACCACATTCAACACACTGTGCTTTCAGCTCAGCATCACTGCCTGCAATGAATCCATATTTAATGTATTCAGCATCATATTTCCTCACCACACTCTTTGGAGCTTTTACTGGCGCAGGGTTGCCTCCCACATCACATCACATCAGTGCAACACTGGCAAGAGAAAGAGGGTCATGGCTCATGATGACAAAGGACTCAGACATAAGATAAGATAAGATAAGATAAGATAAGATAACATAAGATAAGATAACATAAGATACGATAAGATTTAATTTAGTCCCACAATAGGGAAATTCCAATCTCACAGCAGACATCATCGTTAAGTAGCAAGTGTGTGAGTTCCTCGTCTGATGGATGATGGATGTAGCCTGAACATTCGCTTCAAAGGGAACTTCTTTTAAGATCTTCGAGACTCAAAATTCTACAAATGCATATAGAAGTCCTATAACTGCCACCTGTAAAAGAGGTAAAGCAAGACAAAGTAATGGCCTGGCTGGGTTGAAGAAAATCACTGCAACAAGGCAGCAGAGAGCTGAAGAAGACCGTATCCCAGAAGAGACAGAAGAGACAGGTGAAATTAAATCATTATGAAAGTTGTGTGTGGGGAAGACATTTGGATTTATTGCAACAACAAAAAAGTGACATATATGATTATGTCATCAGAGAAATTGATAAAAGACAACCTACTTGATGCACAACTGTCAGGTTAGCAAACCTGCCAGATTAAATCTTACATTTTTGTAAGACAACAATGGGCCTGCTAAGAGTCTGTACAATGTCAGTGGCTGTGTGAGGCATTGACATAGAGCCATGCTGCTACATCATTAAAAATACACTTCACCCAATAAACGGATGCATTGTCTCAGTTGTCATCAAAACATCTATCACAGTTTAAAACAACACCAGATCAGTGGTAACAGACATCAAATGCATATGAGTGGGAGTGTCCATTACTGTATCCAGTACTAAGGAAGTGCTCCCAGGCTGTGGCTTGTAACTGATGTTAGAGACACATTTTTTTTCTCAAAGAGATGGCCACAAAGAGCAATAATCTGCACTACACCTTCCCACTCGTTTGCAGCACTCTAACCTCAGAGTTGGTCATTAACATTCAGGGCACTGAAGAGATGGTTGAAAGTGAAATGAGTTATCTTGCTTGATGCTCCTCAGACTTATTTCAGAGAAAGGTTGAGTTCTCAGGGCAGAGGGGAAATGCCAGCAGTGCTCAGTGGCTGTTTTTGGATGAGCTTTGATTCCATTCATCCTGATGAATGTTTGGGATTGAAGACATCATTTGTCTCACAGTTCTCTAACCAAGCACGGTAATGAGTGCAATTGTGTAAGGCATCTATCTAGGTAAATGTGTCAGAGGTGGGAGACATCCTTTTAGTTTTTCCTCTTGTCCCCAGAACAGAGGAGAGACTCATTATGCAGTAGGGAAATGTAGCCTCGCTCCTGGTTGCCAACTCCCACGCGTTCAGTCACTCTGAAAATACAGACACACACACGAGCACACACACACATACAGACACATGGACATTTATAAAAGCATCTGCACAGAGTGTAGGCGTAGAGCAGATTTTCAGGTGCAGATAAAAAGCTTCTGCTGTTGTTATTGTCTCTCTGCTGACAGGAGAGGCAGACAGTGTGGGAGCACAGAGAACCCAAAGGCTGCCATACTTCCCCACTTGATATTATAATTATAGCCGACTACTGTATTAACTGATCATGTGTGCAAAAATGTCCATTTTAGCATTCCATTTTCCACTGGCTCATATTCAGTGTTAAGGAATTTGTCATGTTAGTAGCACTCAGTCAGTGAAAACAGTTGCATATTCTTCTGTGACAACCCTGATGATGTGACGACCCTGATGATGTCATCTGGCTTGGAGATTATAATGGGTCTATAATTACCAGGAAGAATCTATTCCTCATCTCTTTTCACTGTAAGGGGTACAGATTTTTCAGCAAGAGCTTGCTACCCATATTATAATTTTCATTAATCAACTCTTACATTATATGATGTAACAGCATTTTTCCAACACAAGAATAATTCCTTTAAGTACATTGTCATCTTTTATATCGATGACCTATACTGCAGTCAGCCACCAGGGGGCGATTGATATGTTTCTATATTGGGGAGCTGGCATGTTGTCCATCTTTGTATATGTCAATGGTTAAGCAGCTTAACCAGCTTCTGAAGAACAGCAGTGGAGCACATTATTATACCAATTTGGAGATACAATATGATGTGTGATGTGATGTGATGGTCTGTTATTTGACATAATTTAGTTTTCATTCGTTGGCAGAAATTGTGCAAAATTTTGTCACTGTTTCAAATGTTACTTTTTATTTACTTTTGGCAATTTAAAAAGTGTCAAGTAATATATTATCGCCAACAAAATGAAAACAGAAGAACTTATTTCTCTTTTGAGTGTTGGTCTCCGATATTCTAACTGTTGTTTCACAGTGCTTTCACTTGCACCCTGACAACCAGAGCATAATAAGGGAAACACTGAATACATGTCAACATTTATTCTCCAGTGTGTTCAAAAGAAGCCAAGATGTGATTGGCAGTGAAGAGACACGTCTCTGGATTCCTTCACTCAAGTCCTAAACTCTTTGTTTAATCCTTTTTCTCTTTCATAATGCCCTTTTCTATTTATATCGCCAATTCTTTTGTCATGGCAGTGTCCTCTCCTACTGCCGCTGACCTCTTTTGACCTATCTAAGCTCCAATGATGTCACAATATAGGCTCAAATGACCTTTGACCCCCGAGGACCAGTGAGCTCCAGCCCCTGACCAGTGGGAAAGTGGAACCTTCCCATCAAAACTGAAGAATGATGATGTGCACACACACACACACGCAGATTCAAACATGCGAGGAAAAAAAGCACAACTGATCAATGAACACACATACAGACAGTCCCGGTGGGTGGGTGGAAGATCTCCGACCATTATTGATACTCCTCAGAAGAGTGCTCCCTCTCTAATCGGAGGTCACCTCTTTGTTCAGACCAACATGCAGTAGAATAAACTGCATGAAGTGAACGTAGCAAGCAACACACACAAGAGGAAAACACCCAGGTCCTGGTAGACTGTCTCAGTTCAGAACACAGAACCCACAACCTGAGAGCTCATTGGCACCCCTCCTCTCTCTTGACAATAAAATAATGTACATCCTGGTTTGTGATAACACCACAAAGTTTCAACCACACATCAAAAGCTAAATAGCTGCTGATTTGAGATTTTTTTTACTGTTGTTACATTGTTTTTTGTTTTTTCCAAATATCACTTATACTTTAAACTACAGCTAACCTTTCTGCAAACTATGCTGCTGGGTTTTGAAAATTGGAATCCATACCATTTCAGGCACCCATTGATTTCTATTAATTTGTATACAATGTGAATGTATCAGCAAACTCTTAAATCTGACTTGAGTTGTCTGCCAAGCTTAAGCCTGAAGGAACTGGTGTGTGTCTGTGTGTGTGGCTAAGTCCAGTGTGTAACATTGAGGAAGATCTGTTGCCAGAATATATATTTTCACACTGGACCTTTAAGTGTATTCTATAAGACAACAGAACAATGTAACCTTACAAAATAAAATGGAAAAGTGTCCTCTGCTCAGTGTATTTTTCCTATTAGGCAAATCCAGGCAGTATCCTTTAAAGCATTTTCACAACTGGAAGCCAGAACTTGCTCTGCACTGTTATGTTCCCTTTTCTGCTTTAAAGACACATAAATGGTGAAATTTGCACCCAGTAGTCAACTGTAAGGTTAGTTATGGTTTCACTGAGACCAAAGTGGTCTGATAATCAGAGCATAATAAGGGAAAATGTATATTCAAATGTATATTCAATTCAATTGTATGTATGTATCTATATATCAAATGTAAATGTATATTCAAATTGTAATACTGCTCACGATCCCAATTTTTTAATAAATGTAACTGTAACCTGCTTACATCTTCTTTTTATATCCTCTCTATATAACTCCCCCACCCTGGTAACGGTTTAATTCATGTGTTCATGTGATCAGGCTGATGTTTTCTCAAGGCAGCTGCTAGTTTACGACTTCTGTGATCTCAGTACTGAAACAAGACAGCAAAAGAAATCAGAGTGAAGTTTACGTTTAAGAGTATCTGGATACAGTAATACACCTGACAAAAGGGCCTTACTTTGTCCGGCACAATATCTAGCTGCTTGACATTATTTGGTTATTTGGGTTAATCAAGTTGCTTCTATTTTAACCTAAATTTATCTAAAATAACCAGTTAGGATGAGACTGTTTCTATAGTCTAAGTTTTGCTTTATCTGCTTCTAACTGAATTATCTGTGTGCATGTAAACACAGAGTGAAACACAAGGGGAAGGGAGACACCTTGCTATGAAAATAGAGAAACATGAGGGGAGAAAAGAAAGACTAGGCAAATAGAAACATATAAAGATAACCTATGGTTGGTGTTTATTCTGACAGCAGGAGGGCGGTTTCCTGCTGGGTAAACTAATTGGTATATATCCTGCCATCGGGACTGAATATTGCACCATGGGTTTAGCTGCCAGCTAATGAGCATGTTTCCTCTCCAAGACTGAGGGAGAGAAAACAACTCTCAGTTTCTAATAAGTTATCATTTTAATCACTTGTAGGCATGAGGTCTGTTTCTATCAGGCTTTCATTGGCAAATTTCTAGCAGCTAGCCACTTTTTATTTCCCAATGATGAGCTTCATTGTTACTGCATATTGCTTTCTGTATGCTTTAAGAAAACTAGTTTGTGACATGTTTTGCTAGCACCTAAATTACTTTTCATACACTTGGATTACTTTTCATACAATCTAGAATACTTTTCATACACCTGGATTACTTTTCAAACAGAAAACAACAATATCTGAAGTTAAGATATTAGAACAGTTTATTTCCAACAATAATAACAATTATATATATTTTTTTTATATAGCGCTTTAAAAAGGTACTCAAAGGCACTACATGGTAACAAAAGAAAAAAAACAGCAATGGCAATATCAGTATAAAAACTACTATAACAACTATAAACTATTACTATAAACAACTATAAACAAAAGAAGCAAAACAGCATAAAAGAAAACAGAAAACAAAAAGAAAACAGGCAGAGCAATAAAAGGAGGGTGAAAGATCACAGAGGGGTTGAAGAGCTTTACAGGACATGAGAGAGGGAGAAGGATTTCCAAGGTGGACGTTTGTGTGTTTGTGACACTGACATTAGATACTGCTATCCCTCCAAACAGTGAGCTGTCTTCATGGTTTGGCTGCTCTTTTTCTACCTGTTTGTTTGTCTCTCAGAATCTGTGCCCATCATTTGGTCTCATTTATCTGACATCTCTCCACATAACTATGAGTTATGGAGTCCTCCAGTTCATGTCAGAGTGTGTGGCAAACATTTGGGTCTGATCAATGGAAACACTGATGGCTGGAAAGCCTGACCCTCAAAGGCACACCAGCCTCAGTCATAAAATCAGTCATTACCAGGCTGGTGCTGTGCACATACACACACACACACACACACACACACACACACACACACACACAGTTCTTACTACAGCAAAAAATAAAGTGAGCACAACCTATTCATACAAATTTAATTTCTTACATCTGATACCCTGTTATTATGATTTTAAAAATTCACTCAGGTGGTTCTTTGCCTTTATGACATCTATTGCAGTCAGTATCTCGTCATCAGATGTTGCTTATTCCATTGCCTCTTGCCAACAAGCTGCCATGTACCAGAACCTGTTGTCCTCTTGCTTACTTACTAACTAAACAACTTTCTGATCCCACCTTTTGCTTCTATAGAAAACACAATATAATTTTTCATAATATAATTATTACATTACTAACTAAAAAGTGAATCATTGCCCTATTAACTGTTTTTAGAAAAGCTGTTGTTGTTGTTTCTGGGTCTTTTTTGATCCAGTGTTTACACAATCATTTACAGATGAATTTAGGTATTAATAACTCATTTATTGGAACTATAATGCATTATGAATGTGTAGTTTCGCCCTGCTTTCACACTCCACGCCTGGCATAGCTTCACACCGAATCTGGAAGGGGATGAAATAATTTCTTTCATGAGAGCATTGTTTTCTCACAGGGAGGTCAGGTCGAGGTCATTATGTCTCATTATGCTGCACATCAGCACCCCTCTGTATCTCTTTGCTGAAGCCAGGACTGCATTTGCAGCACATGTGGAAGGTGAATAGAATATAGACCTGATCTAAAGGACAGGAAAGATGAAGAGATGCTAGGACTACCCCCCAAAAGTGTCACAGTGTTCTAGAAATAAAAATACAGCATTATGTTTCTATATTACAAGTTAGTTGTATATAAATGTAATTATGAGTGGACATGGCAGACATAAGATCATTACACATCACTTACAAGAAAAACAAAATCCATCAGTGTACACCATTTGTTCTTAACACACAATAATTGATCATTTAAATCAATTATTGTGTGTTTAGAATAAGTGGTATACACTGAATAAATAATACAGTCTGCACTGGGAGGGCAAGGGGATCATAGACAGTACACTATAACATATCAGGAGGGAACCACTGACTTCAGTTGGTCCTCCACCACCTTGGAAGCAAACTTTCATCCTTGGTGGCTATCACTCTTTGTCTCTTTATCATACAGGGCAGAGTCATTAAGGCTGTTTGTGATAGGTGTAGATATGTCATTCAAGAAAATCTATAAATATTCAGCCTGTCTCACGCCAAAGGATGCAGTAGAGTGGCTGATCCGCTAGAGGATACCGTGTCACATTTTCCCTTGCCTAGACCTTGAAAGTGCACGCATGTATGAAAGTTCAGTATGCAAGGAGTAGGGAGGAGGGTTGTGTCAAACAAACACAAGACTTTTAACAAGTAGGTAAAGTCAACACTGACTTATTTTAATGTTGAGATTAACCTTTTCATTTGGCTTAAGGTTAATGGAAAAAATACATACCATGGAGACAAATCATGTAAAAAAAAAACAAAAAAAAAACAATGATTAAAACCTGCAAACCAAGACTCCAAATTAAAAGCCAGTTTAATAAGAGTTTTTAATTTCCTTTAGAAAACACTAAGAGAGCTTGCTGTTCTAATATCACAGTGAGTTCCACAGTTTAGGGGCATAAAAAAAAGAAGGCACTCAAACCAGTACTTTTATGGGACACATAAGGAACATTTAAAAGAAAAGCGGTGGAGGACCTCAGTGATCTGGCTGGAACATAAAATGAAAGAAAGTCTCTGATGTATAAAGCTCTGTAAACAGTACAAAGTAAAATAGCTTTAAAATGATCATATTGTGCACCTATTTAACAATTTATGCTAAAACATTAATTTAAAACAATTATTTTTATATCAAAATCCCATAATGTTTTCTTCCTCTAAAACAAAATGTGAAAAGCATGAACCAACCAATTTCAACCAATAATACATCCACCCATCAATCAAGTTAGCTTGTGCAGCTAATGTTAGCTGACTCAGCCCTGAGGTGCTAGTAGTTAAACCCTGCAAGAAAACCACCTCGGTACTCCTCCGTCGGTCCCAGTCCGGCCATACTGTTTACTGGGAGTTCCCAGTCCAGCAGCATAAGCTAATAGGACTGCTATTAGCGGCATGATGGGGGGCCATAAGCCTCATTCAGCGCTGTTGGCCTCCCTAGCTGCCTGTTTTTACAAGAAACATGTTCAAGCCGAAACAAACCTTTTGCCGCTGTGGCTCAGAGGCAGAGAAGTAAGTCATTCACTAATTAAAAGGTTGTTGGTTCGATCCCCGGCTCCTCCCACTACATGTCAAAGTATCCTTGAGAAAGATACTGAACCCTGAATTGCTCCTGATGCTGTGCATCGGTGTGTGAATGTGTATGAATGAGTTCTGTTTGATGAACTTTACCATCACTTAGTGAATGTGTGTGAAAGGGTGAATGTGGCATGTTGAATGTCGCCAGACTATACACATACAGGTCCATTTACCATCCATTACAGTTCTGTTTCATAATGTTATATAGCATTTATTTACAGGATCAATAGAAAACTACATAACAAAATCTACTGGATTTAAACTGGTGCTGTGACCACAAACCAAAGTGTAGCCAACTTGCACCTCATTACACCATGAACAGAGGAGGCAAACCCCCCATTATCCACCCAGTCAAACAACATAAGCTTTAGACATAAGTGACCTGATATTTATCCCAATATGCAGCACAGTGATAGAAGGGCAGTGGACGCTGAACAATTAAGAGCTGAGTGACCATGTGTCACAGTTGATGCTGTGACACTTGGGGGTGTGTTCTTTGTTTGTTTCTCCTGTGGTTCTGTGTGTGGGTGTGTTATGCCTGGCAGTGACCTGATCACCTGGTGGAGCTGCACACCTGCTGGCAATCGTCATCAGTGCCTTGGCCTTAAGAAGTGGGGTTTCCTGAGACTCGTCGCCAGATTATTCCTAACCCTCTCATGGTTGATTACTCCAGGCCAATTAGTTTCTCTAGAGTTTTGATTAGTTTTTAGAGTGAGTTTTCTCTGTCAGGACCAAAACTAAAAGCTTTGTGTTTTCTTTTCTCCCTTTTTCAAGATTCCTGCACCTGGAGTGTTTTGGTGCTGCCTGGAGGTTCTTTTGGAGCGCTGGTTGCCACTGGTCAGGACCTGCCTGCCCCTGCTCTCACCTTGCCCTTCTTCAAGCACAGTTCCACTACAACTCAGTTTTTTTTTTTTGTGAATAAAGACCCTTGACCTCAAACCTGTCTAGAGCTATCTAGATACGCACCCCGGTCCTCAGTTCTACCAAACCTAACACCACGTGGTGTTGTAATAATTGGCTGAGATGTGTTAAGGGCTTTCCTGGCAGTTCACCTGGTAGAGCTGGCGCCCCATGTACCAAGTCCAAGACTGAGTCTTTGCTGCAGTAGCTATGGGTTTGACCTGTGGCCCTTTGCTGCGTGTCATCCCCTCTTTCTCTCAACACCCTTTCCTGTCATTCTTCAGCTGTTCTATCCAGCGAAAGGCTAATCACTTCATTCTTGTTGCCATGCAGTTTTCCACAGAACTATACTGGATACTTTGGACTCTCTACATCCAGTGGGTTTAAATGATGACTTTAGTATGAGCATTATACTGTAGATGGAGTGTACTGATGTTTTACAAAATTGCAGGTATTATAGGTTTTTTTTTCTGATACTTCCATTTCTTTCATTACTTGTATTTCCATTATGTGGATTTCCTGATTGCTTTATCTTCAGTAAGCCATTGTGATAACAACTGAAAATAGTCTGACACATAAATTGCCATATCTCAAAAATTTGTTATATCAAATGTTTGTTACATTCACTTTCAATATGTTATCATCCAGTGTAAATCTGATATTTAACATGTCAAATTAATTTACTAGTTATTTATTTGTTTGCTCATAAAGAAACCCAACTTTGTATATGAATTAACCCATGATAAATCATATATTTAGAATATTTCATGTTTTCATGTTCTACAGCAGATTTTGTCGTTACTGATTAATGGGTTGATTATTAGATATAAATGATCCCAGCCATTCAAAATAAAGCAAAAACCATTATCGTCACCTAGCATTTAGTATGGCATCGTTATATACACTGCATTTCTATCTGTAACCCCAGCTCCTACAGTAGCCCAGAAGTATTGAACAACAGCAAAAGCCACAACATGAATGCAAAAATGCAAAAAATGTGTTGCAGCTCAACAGCCATCTGTGTGTGAATGTGAGTGTTAATGAGTGAATGAGAAACCAACTGTAAAGCTCTTTGTCCCGCTAAGAAAGAACTAAAGGCGCTATTTAAATGGAATCCATTTGCCATCTCCATGTGTGATTTTCCTTTCTCTTAGTTCCAGAGTTGTTTTAGTTCCTCTGCAGTGTCAGATGGGACTCATTGTGACAGTCAAGGCCAATTGATGAGAGGAGACTGAGTGGACCCTTTCAGACCTGTTCCTGATTCCAGTCTGTTGGAAAACAGTGCAGGATGTGCTGGAGGTGTCACACTTTGTGTGGTCTGAAATGAAGAATGTGCTGAATGACGAATAACAAAAAGAAACCCAAAGCCATTACACAAATCTTGTGGCGGTTGACTCATCCTCATATAAATAAAAACTTTCATGTGTCCCTGTATGTGGTGTTTAATGTGGATCTATGTGCAAACACAGGGTTCCTGAAGTGGGCTTAAAAAACAGGAGTGATTGGATACTGAATCAGAGCTCTGTGGTCCAGGTGCCCAGCAGATGCCTGGGAGAAGGCTGATGTAATTGTTGTTGTGAGCTCCAATGTCGCCCCGCTGAGGTTGTGGTTGCTGTCGCATCCCAACAATTAAGAACACAAAAGAAACAGCTGGGCCAACCCTGCCACAACCACTGTGCACTGCTGGGCTGCATGACCAGTATCAATCTCTTTGTGGGCGGGTTGGTCAGTCAGTCATGCAAAGTTCAAAAAGTGCATGTTTAGTATTGTATAGTCATCAGGAGTGAACATCTGGAGCAGTGGGAGTTTTCCCAGTAGATCAGTTGACTTGAGTCCAGAAATTTGATATGAAAAACATAAAATTTAACTATTCAGCTGTCAGAAATTTGTTCAGCTAAACTGTGTTCCAGAACATCAACAGTGAGCTAGAAAGACATTTTGGGATTTGGAAGCACTACTGGGTGCCTTACCAAAATCAGGGAGTGTATCTTTAAGATATGTATTATATTCAGTTACAGTTTATTCTCCTGTATTAGGCCATTACTTCCAGAACTTTAGTAACTGTATGCATTTTCAGTTTTCCAAATGTGTCACATGTGCAAAAGTTACATAAGCTCATTCTATACATGGTAGGAAATATGGCAAATAAGCTGCTTACTGGGAACGATGAGCTTGAATTAGAGCTGAGCTCTAAATGGGGACCCAAGGACCAGTGTATAGGATTTAATGGCATCTAGTAGTGTAGCTGGTTTAATTAACTAAGACTGAAATCATAAGGATTTAATGTTGGACAATACATTTCTCCTTAAAGTTGATTGAAATATTTAATTTACCATTTGGCAATTCACTGAGCATTCACTTATAATGGCCCAAACAATACTTTATGGGAAGATTCACACACAGAACCATAACACAACACACCTTGACAGAAAGGTCCAACAAACATTTAGACAGTGAAGACATGTTGACACACCGGCCTGCAATATCAGTTCAAAACTGTTTCGCAAACTGATTTAATAGGAATTGATGCAACAACTTCCTGCGTGTCACTGTGCATTAAGCGCTTACGGGGAGAGACAGACAGAGGGACGGGAGTAGAAGAGGGAGTGGGAGAGACAGACTGGTGGGTGGACTCGGTGGCTGTGAGCACATTACTGTGATGCTGCTGCTGAGATGAAACGAGGAAGAGCACCAAGGAATGGAGGCATGTTGTCTGAGGGAGAGACTGGAGTCGAATGGAGAAAGATTACTTGTAGACACACACACACACACACAGCCTGATAACAGTGAAAGGGGGTGGGCTGGCTTGAGGGGGTTGAAGCAAGAAAAAAAGAAAGACGTTGAGATAAAAGGAGGTGGAGCATTGTCAATGGGTTGTTATACAAACCATCTTTTGACACTGACAGATTTACATTAGTAAGCCTATAAAGAAATGACACCAGAGAGATGAATGACTCATGGATGGATGCAGATATGGTTGGGACTAACCAACCTAACTATTAACTGCATTTAAACATACAATATGTCTATTTCTGCAGCTATGCTGTTTCAACATCTAAACAATTACTTAGGACAAAGAGTTCAATGATGTCGTGAAGTAGTTTGGGATCATGGGAGTTCTCCTGGTTAGTATTCCTTTAGTGTTCATGGTTCAGGAGGTTTCTACCGGGAGTCCAACTATCCACAGAGGTCTCCTCCTCTCCAAAACAAACAGACCCACTGATTAAAACCGCTAAAAATACTGAATAAAGCGGTTCCACCCTAAAAATCACTGCTTCTCCCTTGCTGTTGGACAGACAAAGGATGTCCCGGAGGGGCTGCAAGCCGAGCTGCTGCTAACGTTAGCTCATCTTGTTTTTCTGATAAAATCCAGACGTCTGATGACTAAAATACTTCATCCGGTCAAATCTAGAGTTAAAAAGCACAGAGATCTAAACAGTGGATGGTAAAAATATGGCTTCACACTGGATAAACAGTCAATGTATGACAGCTTCTGGCATAAACAGGCGACCGGTGAAATACAGCCTTACCTAAATAAAATGAGTTTGAACATTGTTGTAAACATTTGGGATAATAGAAGTACACAACTCAACTACAGTATAGAACGTAGCTTCAATGCTAAGGAATGCTGGTTTACGTTGGTTGAACATCAATTCAATTCAATTCAGTTTTATTTGTATAGTGCCAATTCATAACAAAAGTTATCTCAGGACACTTTTCAAATAGAGCAGGTCTAGCCTAACCTACCGAACTCCTTATAAAATTATTTACAGAGACCCAACAGTTCCCACCATGAGCAAGCACTTGACGACGGTGGAGGAAAACGTCCTGTTAAGAGGCAGAAACTTCTGACAGACCCCAGCTCTAGGAGGGTGGTCGTCTGCCTCGACCAGTTGGGTTTAGAGAGAGAGAGAGAAAGTGATCATCATCTTTATCTTCAGAGAGAGAAAGCAGATGATCTAAAGAGTAGCTAAATTATTTAATAAAATAATAGATGTAGCATGGCATGTAGCCATAATGGCTATTCAAGATGGCTACTTTCTGCCCTAACATGGTGGCTTTTTTATTGATGTAGCCATTACAATAAAAGGCTTTTTTAATATATTCCCTTCCCATTGCTATTTTTGTGCCTGGATTGCTTTTTTGTTGTTTCCCTTTTCTAAGAGAATCTTCTGAACTACAATTGAGCATTTCTTTTTCCTGGCTACTTTCAGTGCTTTCTTCCGGTCGGCTTAGAGACAAGCATTTTAAATAATTTATGTAAAAGTCGTGCTAATTTGGAAAGCAGTAGGAGGCTAGCACAGCTTCACCCAATATGTGTTGTTTTGTGCGAGTCTTCGTTTCTCCAAATCTTTACAATGGAGGTGAAGAGGGCAAAGTTAGCAGGACCCATAGAGCCACATTGGCCACATTTACAGGAAAAACCATATTAAGATGGAAATAACAGGTTGAAATACACCAGAAGTTTCCTTTAAAGCATTCTGAGGTATTCAGGTCCGTCTTTTCCTATTCCAACAATATCTAAAAGCAAACCATTGACTGAGGAGGTGAAGAAGTTTTCTCTGATGATGAATTTTGTAACCCAGTTTGGACACTGCGATAACATCCACTGCAGCTAACAAGCACATCTGGGAATGGACAGTAAAAGTCTGGCCACAGTGACTTCACTGTTATTCATTGTGCTCTGCAGAATATTAGACTGTGGGGACCAGCAAAACCCAGCCAGTGGTTTCACTGGATGTGTAAAGCGAAATGTATTCATTTAACATGTAAGTATTTCATTTTATCACCAAACCATCACTTCCTGTGTACGTGGTGGAAAAAGAATATTGGTAGTTGTGCTGTTGTGAGTGGGCAGAATACACCACCCTGTCAGTTTGCTGGTCATATGACATACATTTTTAATCCATATTATGTAACACTAATGTCACATATGATCAATTAATGAGGGTGCCATAATGAGCATTCCATATATTATTGATCACAATGAGCCTGTAGCTTCAGCTTCTATAAGCTGATCCTCTCATTTATAATAAGGAAGAAAATGAATACTAGTGATTATTTGCATTGTGAAGCAGCAAAGAGCTAATTTGCCTTTTCCCTGCATACTATAACATAAGCCTGACAGATTTAGTGTTCATGAAGACCTGCTGCTTATGTGAAAACAAATTTAGTAGTAGTAATCTAGTAATCTGTTTACTAAAGAAGCACTAGGTCACCACTGACTAAAATGATACATTATAATATTTAATCGAAACTCACAAAAACTGAGATAATAGTAGTGGCTAGTGCATGACCACATGAAGGTACAGGTGTGCATTAAGAACGGACTGAGATCTGATCAGGAAAACCACCTCTGGAGGTTACATGGGATGCATGGTGACCACATTGAACACAAGTGTACATGTAATTGCGTTGTCAATTTTCAATTTATATACTGCACACCAACTTGTGGTAAAATTGAATTAGAAAAAGATCATATATTTTATTAATCCCCAATGAGGAATGTCTTTTTTCACTCTTACTTTAAACACACAGAAATACAATCATACACACAGAGGGCTAATAGACATGCAAACATGGGGAGATGGTGGATTGATGGGCTTCCACGCTCTGTGAGCAGTTAGGATTTGGGTGCCTTGCTCAAGGGCACTTCAGCAGTGCACAGGAGGTGGAACTGACACTTCTCCAGCTGCCTGTCCACACTCCATACTGTGGTCTGTGCTGGACTCCCAAGCCAAGTCCCTACAGACTAAGCTACTGCTGCCCCTTAACTTATAGCATTATTTACAGAGACCCAACAGTTCCCACCTTGAGCAAGCACTTGGCGACGGCGGCAAGGAAAAACTTATTTTTAAAAGGCAGAAACCTTGGACAGACCCCGGCTCTAGGTGGGTGGTCGTCTGCCTCGACCAGTTGGGGTGAGAGAGAGAGAGAGAGAGAGGAGAGAGGAGTGGAGAAGACAGAGAGAGAGAAAGACAGAGAGAGACATAAAGAAAGAAAGAGAACAGAGGTAACGACAGAAGGACAGAGACAAAGGTACACAGCAACAACTACACTAATAGTAGTGACTGATGATGATAAACATGGAGAAGATGATGACCACGACAACAACAATGATGGGGGACAGTAAGTAGTGATTATAGTAATGATACTATCTCTAGTAATAATAATAGTAATAATAATATCAGTGATATTAGCAATGGGAGTAAAGCAGGACCATGGCAGGAGGCTCCACCAGGAGCCATGAGACCCTGTGAGATGAGAAAGCACAAGAACTCCGGGGAAGAAGTGAAGTTAGTAACATGCATTAATGGGACTATGAATGTGTGCAGAAAGACAGAGAGAGGGAGAGAGGAGTTCAGTGCATCATGGGAAATCCCCCGAAAGTCTAGGTCTAGAACAGCATGACTACTTGATGGTTCAGGACTCACCTGATCCAGCCCTAACTATAAGCTTTATCAAAGAGAAACGCCTTAAGCCTACTCTTAAATGTGGAGAGGGTGTCTGCCTCCCGAACCACGACTGGAAGCTGGTTCCACTGGAAGGAGCTTGGTAGCTGAAGGCTCTGGCTCCTGTCTACTTTTACAGACTATAAGGAAACACCAGTAGCCACATTCACAGAAGAACGCAGTGTTCTAGAGGGGTGATATGGTACTATGAGCTCTTTAAGATATGAAGGGGCCTGACCATGAAGAGTTTTGTAGGTGAGAAGGAGGATTTTAAATTCTATTCTAAATTTTACAGGGAGCCAGTGCAGAGAAGATAATACAGTAGAGATATGATCTCTTTTCCTAGTTCCTGTCAGTACTCGTGCTGCAGCGTTCTGAAATAATTGGAGCATCTTAATGGACTTATTAGGGTAACCTGATAATAAAGAGTTGCAGTAATCCAGCCTAGAAGTA
>JAGRRF010012886.1:30734266-30739266 GCA_019097615.1 Morone chrysops
GGGGGGGGGGGGGGGTGTCAGGGCAAGAAGATATGGAAGACATCACAAAGGCAAACAGTACCCAAACTGTATGTTGTAAACATTCATTACAGATCAACTTCCTGGTTCAGCCTTCTGTAGTCTACTATGTAGCTTTCTCGCTCAAATTTGCGGGAGAGAGATACTGTTCCAGATGTCTTAATAAACCAATACAACAAAAAGGGCAGGAGCATGTTAAAATGAAGGATATGCAGTATAGAGTTCGCTCCATTGGCTGATGTTTCAGCAACAATGTGTCCTCTTCAGAGCTTAAAGGAAAAGAATGACTTTCAATGCACTTGTTTACTTTATAGAGATGATTTGATGACGTACATCCGGTTGCCTCAGAAGTGATAAAAATGATGTTGCCCTTTAGGCTCTGAGGAAAGTTGATGCTGAAATGTCAGCTCTGCCTTAAATGTGTCTCTCACACACAGTTGAGATATGCTCACCTTCAGTTTTACCTCCAAATAAAGTTGTTTAAATAATATGGGCAAACTTTATTTACAGCCTCTTCAATTATCTGACTGCTTCTGTTTCTTGCACTTCTTTGGCAATGTTGCCATGTTCAACCTATGACTAAGACCCAAACTTGGCCTGTAAGCTTTACCTGACCAGATTTAACCTGGCTGGTACTTCCCAGTACCCAACCTGAGATCCAAAGCTATAGTGCAATTATATGCACACTTTTTTCAAAGATTTCAGGTCAACTGTGTAAGTGGGATGTGATACATCTTGTTTGAATAGGTTCTTATTTCTTATTTTCCTACTGCCTAGTTATCCAATAATGTTCTCTAAGAGTTTTTTTTAGTTTTTGGAGAAACGTACATCCCCATGGTTTTGCTTCAAGATGGATGCAGGAGCAGAAAGACCCAGCCCGAAACTAAACGGGTTAACTCGTTTACATGGTACTTTTCTTTTTTGATTGGTTTATAAAAAGGTTAAAAGTATCCCTCTGCTACCAATTTTAATCCATTTGGGCCTGTTTATTCTGATTGAGGTTAAGGTTTAAACCTATATAATCAGAAAATTAAGCTCCATGTAAACTTAGCTAATTGCTTTTCTTCAATGACCAACTGTTAGCTTGCCAGGCTAATGCAATGCCGCTTCACTATTTCGCCCTTACCACTGGGAATTAGGGTTAGTGTCTACTTGCAAAACACACATGTTCATGTAGGGACAATGGGCACAGTCAGAGAGAGAAAATTATGAATTTCTTTAAAAACTAAACCACTCCAGAGCTTGAGGCTCAACCACGGCCTAGAACTGTAACAAGACACTATGTCAGGTTTGTGTAGCAGAACTCTAGCTCCAGAGATCTCAGCAATTACTAAGATATTACAATTTAAGTCAATGTCTTCATCACAATAAGAAATGATGGCTTAATCAACAAAAGTAAGTTGTACAACCACAACACAGTCTCACTCCCAACTCATCAAATACTGGAGCTTGGTCAGTGGCTCCGCTTTAATATATGATGTGGTAGCTATCCCTCTAGTGTCATTTTTGGATGCACAGAGCTTTGTAGTATTGTCAGTAATAATGCATATGTAACATCTGGTTACACTTTAAAAATAAAGTGATAACGCAGTTTGGTTAGGTTTAGGCACAACAAATATTTGGTTAGGATTAGCCACAAAAAATACTTTAGGTTAAAGAAAAGGTCATAAATCACATTATGTACCTGAAGCAACTTAAGTCCATGAATGCAATGTAATTTACAACATACCTGATATAACTCACTTCAAAGAATGTTCACTTTTGGTTTCACAGGGGACACGAACAGCGGTCTGTTGGGTTAAAGTCCTGTGTCACCTGACTTTGATGTCCAGAATTGACGCTAAAGGGATACCTACAATAACATATTTTGAAGCACTGACAAAGTAATAATAATTTTATAATAATAATAATTGACGACTTGGGAGTGGGACCAGGTTGAGTCGTAATAAATTCCAAACCTTTAAGAAGCAAATGAGTAATGAGTTAATCACTGCACCACAAAATCCTGGCTCTCTTTAGTGCTATCATCTTTGTTGTTATATAGTGTACTGTGCACACCAAGCTGAATGTGCGACAGCTGTTTGTGAGGAAAAAGTGTGTTTAAATGGGTGAATCACATGAAGTAATGCTAGACTAGAGTGGTGACAAGCAGGGAGCACAGCATGAATAAAATATAGGCATTCACTCTGCAAAGGCATGTAGGAAGGTAGTCTGTGTGTGTCTCTGTGTGTGTGTGTGTGTCTCTGTGTGTAAATACATGAGATGTAGGTCAAAGCATGGAAGATGCCAGACATGCTCTGTTGTTCCGCTGCTGTTAACACAGACTGACACACGAGACATGTTCGTCTGCAGCCAAATGTTCAGCCACACGAAGCTTTTTAAAATACGCACTATGGATGAAGAGTTGTCATCTCGCTCTGTTTAAGTCTGTACAGCTGATGGCTCTAAGATCAAGCCTGCCATCCTCCCTCTACTTTGCATGTGCCCATAGAGGAAACACTTATGGACAATCCACACCATTATCAATCTCTGGGAGGTCATCTGTTTCAGAACAGAACTTCCATCTCTATAAATGTGCCACTCTGACTGACTCTGAAATATGTGCTTCTGACTTCATCAACAGGTCATTGAGAGTGTTCTAGAGGGTCCCCAGAAAAATATTTTAATTTCACTATTATTTAATTGACTAGACGTTATCCCAATGAGAGTACATGAGTCATAATGGACTCTTCACCAAATGTAATGTCATTTTAACAGCAGAACAATCAAAACTAAATCATTTTTGATATAATTTATTTCAACTGGTGCTCAGAAACGTCACATTACTTAGTCATGGTTCTTTCCTGCAACTTGATTGAATGCTGTCGGATTGGTTACAACAAAGAGGATCTGGGGAATCTACTTTCTTGGAATAAATCGCATTAACTTTTAAATTGTTTTAAGAAAAAATGGCAAATGAATTGATTCATGGCACAGTTAAATATACTTTTTATATTTTGGGGCCTGGGGGAAGGTATCAAGTATTTTCAAGTCAAAAGGTTCAAGTCCAAGTCATTGGTGTTAAAAATCTTTGTTGATTTTGTCAAGTCGAGTCTGAAGTCCAAAAATCACTTATATAATGTAAATGCCAGTACACAAGTAGATACCTGGAGCAATGTGAATTAAGGTTAAGAGGCGTTTGTATGAGTTGAAAACATTTGACATTTCACACTTATCCCAAGGCTTTATGACCAGCGGTGTATCCAGAAGGGGGTCCCCTGAAATTTTATTGGCCACCCAAAGCGCCACTCCATTATCCTAACCTCATCCTAGTCTAGGCATGGCATTTTTTAAAGTGGTCCATTGACCTCTAACTTCAAGATATCTGGATGAAAATGGGTTCTGTGGATACCCACGAGTCTCCCCTTTGCAAATATGTCCACTTTATGCTAATCCAATAAAGTTTTTTGCATATGGTATATTTTGCCTAGTTTATTTTTAATATTTCTGCAGTAGATCAAGAGCAAGCTTGTCCTGTTTTGACCTTGTGGCTGTCTTTTCAAACAAAACACAAATCCAGTTTTTAGTGTTTTAGTGTTTTTAGTTTAGTGGTAAAACATTTGCACATTAAATATTTCAAAAGAGTAGCTATGACATATAATTTATCATAATATTCTTTAACAAATGTAACAATTCAATTTAACTGATCCTAACCCTAACCTTTATGTCTCTTACATATCATACTATAATCTTAATTAATACAAATGAACTGATACTTACACTGAAGGTTCATTAAAAGACACGTCAAACACCTACATCATCTCATCTAGGTGCATTTTTTGGAGACAAACAGGAAGAAGTCCAGCCCAGAGGGAAGTACTCACAAGTACACTGAACCACCAGTTGGTGACTCCTTATGGCGAGGAGGGCAAATAGACTTGCAGTTAGTAACAGAGACCACATTTTGAAACTTGACCTCACAGTGAGTTATTGTGACATCTAGGATAATCACAGCCCCATGGAACTGTAAGACCACAAACTAGAGATCGAGGGCATCCAGAGGATGGTTGGCTAATGGTAATGTTAGTAATTTAAGTAGAGTAGATTAATGCTATTCCAATATTCCAACAATACAGCATGGAATAAAGGCTAGTGGAGGAAAAGCTATCTTAGTGTGGTGGAATGTTGGATCTGGATATGCACTGCTGACGTGTGGTTTATGGCGAGCATTACTTCAATGTTTTAATGACTCATTAGCAAGGGTGGAAAAAAGACCTTCTACTCAGCTACAGGAGTCCTTAAAACAAATTTTAGATTGGATTCAGATGCTGCGTATTGTCACCCCACCAATTATCTGATGCAATATCATATCATATTAAAATATTGAATGAACCCACTGATGTCAGACAAACTGAACACATGTACACAAAAAGCCACATAATGACAGTAATGTGAGTCAGGCCTGTACTGTATGTCTTTTATTTCTTCCCTTAGCCAGGAGAAGCACAGGCCTTCTTTTAGTGAATCTTCAACCACAGGAAGCATTATGTGAACTCCATGTGTTGCACATTCGGCTAAAAACACTTGTCAGCTCTTTTCCGCAGTGTAAACTCGCTTCCTAATAATACGGTTTATAGGGACAGTTACTGTGGGCCTGTGCTGGATGTTTCCATTTTAAACTTATCATTAGAGCCTGCTTTCTCCACATTTACTATCTTGCAGCAAAGCATGTGTTTAAACGTCAGTGTTTCCAAAAGGACCACATGAGGCTGCACTTCAGCATGGGGAAGGAGGTGGGGGAGGGGAGGAACAAGCAGAGAGCAGGAACTGTACTGGTAGCACAGACTAAAGAGTATTTTAAGTGACGCTAGTTTTCATATACACACTGTTAGCTTGTGACACATCCATCAGATCCCAGTTCAAATTGAATCAGGGGTGCACAAGTGACCCAGATGCAGATTTTGACTGATATAGAATTCATAGCTGGGGCTTTACTTTTATAT
>JAGRRF010012886.1:30744266-30746810 GCA_019097615.1 Morone chrysops
ATGTGGGCTTCGATCTCTTCGCGTGCTCGGTCCACATTCTCCGGCATTCCCGTCACCTCAAACACCGGCTCTTTGTCCCGGCTGGGTGTCACAATGTAGGTGTGGGTCTGCTGCTGGATGCGCTTGATGGTGGCGCCCTTGGGTCCTACAACCAGCCCCACCACCCGGTAAGGCACCCGCACCTGTATGGTGGTCTGTCCAGGCAAGTTCGGTGGTCCAGGGACCGGGGTGCCGCTCCCGTTCAAGCTTGTGTTTTTGTTCCTGGAGGCTCGGATCATGGAGAAGTGCTCAGCGGCAGAGATGATCTCCCTCCTGGCCATAGCCACATCCTCCCTCCTCCCCGTCACCACGAAAACAGGCTCCTCACCTCGCACCGGGGTCTTGATGTAGGTGTTGGTCTTCGCTCGCAGCGCTTTGATCTTGCAACCTGAGGCATGGGAGCAAAAGGCGAAAGTGAGGACAGGCTCAAAAATAACAGCTCCAAACATGTCATGTGTTAAACCATTACTTATAGACTATTTAAAACAGCTGCTGGATGTTTATTATTGTCTCCCAAAAGGCCAGCAGCCTCAGAAATCGGGTAAAACCACCCTTTTGGAGAAGAACAAACTCAAACCACATGCTGCACCATCATGAACATACAGCAAGACAGGAATAACTTACAAAAGAAAACTAACTCACTGGATTTGTGATGATCCCTGTGTGTTATAGCTGACAAGCAGCTGCCTTTAAACTCTCCATTCTTATGTCATACTAATAGCATTATGGAAAAAGGGGGAAAGCTACTTAGTCACTTCATAGCCTGGCACCGGTGGATGAAGTTGCATTCCAACATCCACAAGCACATACACACATTGCTTTATGATCAAAATGGGACTGGCTGAGGGAACAGCTTTAGAAGAATGACATAATTAGCAGAGCAAAGCCAGCTGAGTGGGACAGGGTGATGTAACCAGGGAGGTAGAGGAGGGTAAACCCACCTGAACTCAGTCTAAAACGGCCAGTTTGAATCCTGACATCAATTAATAAGGAGCTCCAACTGGTATAGGATAAACGAGGATGGGGTCTCTTTTTATGAGGATTTAAAATAACTCCCAAATTTAATTCCCCATATATAACAAGACAAAGCAGGGTGGCTGGGGGAGGTATCTCATGTAAATAGATCTACTTCGCTGTGGCGGTAAAGTGGAGGTTGGTCAATGGTTCCTTGAGATTCCTTTGTTTTTCTGGGAACAACAACAGCAGCAGCAGTAGTGTTGCAGGGAGGGGAAAAGATTCCGCATATGTAACCAAGCACCAGTACCGCCCTGCAGCCCTACAGCTGGAGGGCTGTGTCTGCAGGGTCTGTGCAGCTATGGGCGTCTGCTGCCTGTGGCACTGTAAGATCATGACCGGTGTCCTAATTTGATCCCGTAGGCCATTGCTCATCATCATAATCGATTTGCAACAACAAATCAAGACACACATCTGGGTGACTGAGAGCCAGCGTTCCGTCTGAGCTCACAGTTCGGTGACCTACATGTCCTAATTCACCAGATAATGATTAAAATAACCATGACATGTCCGCGGCCACTGCTGTACTTCACCAAACGCCGTGGAAGCGCCTTTTATTTCAATTAGGACGCAGAGGAGTTTCCTAAACCCCTGTGCGTGTAGTTCCCTTTCTTCAAAAATAACCTCCATTCAAAAAATTAAGTACTTTAACGCTTCTTTACCTGCTTACAAAAATACGCGCCAGAAAATTTAGACTTAGAATCCCATCTAGGGTTTTTCGAGGCACTCTTCAATTCGGCATGGACAGAATAATCCCAGTCGCCACTTATTTCACTTAAATGTCAACTTCTTGAATGGGTTGCTGCTCACTGCCGCCCACCGCTGTGCATTTAAAGAGGAGGAACAGTGTGTGACTAACTGGCGAGACAGTAACAAAGTTCACGATTTATTGAACTGACTGCTTGGCGGTGGATTACAAGGATGCCGAATTAACGTTCGGATTGTCTACATATGGTTCGACCTATTTAACCTGCATGTTTAGGTATTAAAAGTAGCTGGAACGCTTGTGCAGTATTTGAGTGTGCATCTGCATTCTGTTCCTCCCACACAGCACAGCTCAGGACGTGCTCATACCTGAGGTGTTTGGGTCCCTGTCCTGCTCAGCTGCATACCATCAATGTATCAAATAAAGTGAAGAAAGAGTGAAACACGCACCCTGTCTGCCCACGATCTCAGCCACATGCTCGGAGCTGGGCACCGGGACGCATTCGGTCATGTTGACGCTCTTTTTCCGGGGCTCCTGGTTGTTGTCGTACAGGGGGTTCTCGTCGTTGTCCAAGCCGAGCAGGGAGAGCTGATCGAGGGCGATCTGCAGGGCTCTCTGGTCGTCCAGTGCATCTCCCTGGACGCCGCTGTCTGCGAACAGCGAGCTGGGCATCTTTGCGACTTCGCAGCGTTGCGGGATCGGATAAAAGGCAAAAGAAAAGGAAGGAGGGTAAAGATCGGGGGAGAAAGAAAGGAAGAGGGGAGGAGGAGGGGAGAGGCGCTGGA
>JAGRRF010012886.1:30746918-30764561 GCA_019097615.1 Morone chrysops
GGGGGGGGGGGGGGGGGGGGGGAGGAAAACAGTGCAAGGAGCTATATAAAAAACATCCACCCCCTTTGTTCTCCAGATAGAAACTGGGTGTCCCGGTCCGAGCAGACCCGGGCTGCAGCGCGGAAAGACGGCGGAGAAAAAGCGTGTTTATTCCGGAGCCGGCGGTGGAGATAGTAATAATATTCCTTCCTGACAAAGAGCCCCTCCCCGGCTGGCTTCCCTTAGGTCCTCTGTTGCTTCTGTCTGAGTCCTTGCAGAGCCAGACAGAGAGATGTGCGGGTGACGTCACCGCCTGGGCAGGAACGATGCGGTGCTGTGAGCTCATTTGCATACTCACGAGCTGATTGGCTGCAAGGGCGTTAGTAGGCGGGACTAGGCGCAAAGGCACGCCTGCTTCTTTGTTGTCAGTGTCTCTCTTTGTCTCTCACTCGCGGACTGTTTGCTCTCCATTCAGACATTCAGATGTTTTATTGACTTGAAATTTACAGTGTGCTGCCACATGCAGTTACAAGTCCCAACAATTGATATTAACAGTAAAATGAATTCAATAAATCAATAGTCGTATTTGTGGGACATTTTTTTCTCTCCAGGGCACCATGTCTGTTGTCTGAAAATGTACGTATTAATATTATAATACGTATTATTCTGACAGTTACTGATGTAGTTACAGACAACAACTAACAGTTCACACAAAGTTCAACATCAGACACATTTAACTTGTTGGCACATTGTACCACAAAATGGGGGATGGGGGGTGAACAATAATTCCAATGTTGTGTTGGAGGGCCCTTGAGACCCTGGGCCCTCCTTAAAGCTGCTGTAACTTTTATTAAAATGACTTTAGTCAT
Source organism: Morone chrysops (assembly GCA_019097615.1). NCBI lineage: Eukaryota > Metazoa > Chordata > Actinopteri > Moronidae > Morone > Morone chrysops. The sequence goes on from JAGRRF010012886.1 coordinate 30,747,767, forward strand.
ATTTACTAAAACTTTTACTATATCCTGACCATAGTACATGAGACAAAAAATCTGGTTCCTCTGACTTGTTTTAGCACTCCGTATAGTATTTAAGTACGGAAGCCGAGAACGGCCATGGATTTTTTTTTATGCACTGTTATCTCGTGATAACTACTTATGAATTCGTTATCTCGACATAACAAAGATCGTTATCGAGATAAGAAGTCGTTATCACGATATAACAGTGCATAAAAAAATAATCCATGGCTGTTCTCGGCTTCCGTATTTAAGAGCCGAGAAAGAAAAAAAGACAGTTTGGGTTTGAAGCTTGAAGATAGTTGATTACTGAGTCTCATTCCCAGGGTTCCAAAGGGTCTGTATTTGACACCCTGGGAATGAGACTCAGTAATCAAGGCTCGGTGGATTCTTGCAAATTCCATTAGGATCACTAATGAGCCAGAGGAAGTTTATTTTTTCACAGATTATCTGTCTCATGTACTATTTTCAGGATATAGTGAATGTTTCAGCAAATATGACATAGTATAGAATAGTGCAGCTTTAACAGCTCAAACAAACTAGTGATGGGAATTCCAGCTCTTGTTAATCAGCCAGATTGTCCGGCTCCTAAACATCTCTTAATTTCTGAATTTTATAATAAATTTAACAATACCTGACCTACTTGGACCTGCAATGCAGATATATCACTTAATTATATTCAATGCAATTATGCTAAACCTTATAATTTCCTGAATACCATTGTTTTATATAAAACCTTAAATAATGTAAAAACATCAAAGACACAGACAAAGACAATACACATGTGTATTGACCGTTTTTTTTTATTTAAGTATGTTTTGTATGTCCGCAACTGGTTCAACATACACAAGTCTCACTATGCTTGGGTCTCAATGTTACTACCAAAGAGAGATGTTTCTGGAATGTATTTAACAAATTGGATATTAGACACATGTACAGACAGTCTGCTTGTAACAATAATGTGTGTCTGATATGTTTTTCCAGAAAAAAAGTATACACTTTTTCACAATTTAGACAAAAGTAATCTACTTCTAGCTCATTAACAATTCCAGAATCTTTGAATATGTAAAAGTCGTTCATTTCTTTTCCTGCTTTTCCTACTTCACTGTAAAGTACAGTACATTCTCAGTGGATGTCCTCTGGTGGCTTCAAGTTTCTACATCACACTGTACAAGTTGCATCCTGGACCAGGACTGACTTCCTCACTATTTTGATGTCATAAATCCTGCTGCTAGGCTCCACCCCTTAAAACCAAATTTCACCATAAGCACAGAGAAACTTTTCACTTTCAGCAGATGGGTGTGAAAACATCTTTCCAATGTCAAACTCTGCACATACAGCATTCAAACAGCACACTGTAGGGACAGGAAGAAACACTGATTTATGACTGGAGGGGGGCTTTAATCATCCTGCCCGTGAAACCTTCCCTAAATAAAAAATCACAGTGTGTAGATGTATTTGTAAAGGATGGAAGTGTTCTCTTAGAGCCAGCATTGGATTTCTTTCTGTAACTGGTACACAGTAAGTTATTCTGCATGGTGTAAAGAATGTGGTCACACCTTATATCATATGCCCAGCATGTGTCATCAAAGTAGCATTGGCCCACAGTGACCACACACTGTGACTCAGTCAGGACATAAAGAGCATTGCAGGATACAAGCTCCTGTTAAGCTATCAATTGGTCAAATTTAAATTTTAAAAAGGCACAATTAAACACGTAAAAAACAAACACACACAATGCAGTGAAATAGTGTCTTGTACTGGTGGTTTTCAAACTGGGGTCCAGGGACCAATAGGGGTCCCTGAGAGGATTGTAGGAGGTCCCCAGAAAAAGATTTTAGACTTTCATCACATCTTTTGGAAGTTGGAACAAAAAAGGGAAGAAACAGGGTAGGGGTTTGTTTATAGTGGTCCGAGTTTGATTATTGATTGACAATTAAACTTTGTTGTCTTGTAAACCTAAAAATAAAAATACACAAGAGAGGATTCTTTAAGACAAACCCCTCTCAAACTGGAGGTCTCTGTGCTATCTATTTTTATTGTAGTTTTATACTACAATACAGTGAGTAATATATATACAACTATGGTTAATATAAAGGCTATGAAATAAATATATTGGCTCATGGGATGAGGAAATGTAAACCGCATATGGACATTCTGAGAATAACAGAAGGCTTAAAGAATAGACAAAACAACAAAACAAATTTAGATTTGTTGTTTATTTAAAAAATATTTAAATGAATAGATTAAATTACTATTATGATATGAAGGAGATATTTCCATTATCTCTATGCAAAATGAGCAAACTCCATCTTTGAAAAAGTAAGTAAGTGAATTCTGAGTTAAGTTTATTTTATGAATATAGAATTTATATTTATTCCCACTGGGGCTTGTAACCATGGCACCACAGTGACTCTAAATGTAGATAAATTGAAGTATTCCATAATTGGTTGTAAAAATTATTTCACAAGTTAAATACACATATAGAAACTAATTGAATTCTCTGAAAGATGCATTGACACAAAGCTAAAGACAGTGCTCTCACATAGCGACAATACAGTATTTTTAATTTCACATTAATGTCAATATCAATGTTGTGTGTTCTTGCAATGTGATATTCTTATAGCGATTTTTCCACATTCATTATACTGTATGTTCAGTATATGTAAAAATGATGAAAATGGTATTTAATACACCTCAGATCCAGTGTGCAGTCCTGGTGACAATAGTTACAGGCAGTTTGCATATGGTCTGCCTTTTTTCTCACTATAGAGTGGTATTATGAAGCCTAAACGTTAAGAACATTGCAGGGTGATGGGTTGGTGGCCTTTGTGGATGGCCATAGACCGAAAGAGGCAGGAGGATTGTGGAGGTAGAGGGAGGGGGTGGTGGCCAACACAAAGGGGATTTCAAACCTATTCAAAACCGTTGAGACCAGAAGCACTTTGCTTTGTCACCTCACTCCTGAAGCACAATACGAATGCTAATGAGGAACCGCTCAGGAACTAGAGGAGGTGATGTGATGGGACCCTCTTGTTAATATTTGACACATCAGGTCCCCATTACCACCCCCACCCCATTCCTGGCAATCCCAATCTATTCAGTTCTATACAGGCAACGTATTCCCATACTTTCTTCAATCCTGGACTACAAATAGACAAACACTAGACACACATTTTGACTCATGGGGAGATCTTTTGTTACCAGCAATGAGCTGGGTTCAGAGTTCTGACTACTGTATGTTTAAAGCTTTATTTTGGTCATTCCCAAAGAGATGTCTTGAGATTTGTTAAAAGAAAGATACCTGATGGGTACAAATTGTATTTCCTTAGATGATTTAGAACATCTCAAGAAATACAATTTGGTATTCAAATTTCACAGCTAAAAATAAAATTCTATGGGGAGAAATATACTTTTAGGTCTGATAATTAAACCTAACTACACTATATTACCAATAAAAAGGAATCAAACACAGAAAATGTTGAGAGTTTATATGAAATGCTTGGTCAAATTATATTTCCTAGTTTAAATCTGGAAACTCTTAACTTTTATCTTTTATTTTTTACTCACATTTGAATTAACACTGATGAATTAAGCAGTTTGACTTATTTTTAAATTAAAAAAAGGATATATAGATTACATATTATGTAATAAACTGGCTGAACTCCAATACATTTTCTAGCATTTTGCAATTAATGATTACATACTGTGGAGGCTATTACAACATGTGGGAGTTGCATTTTTTCGTATGAACTGTATTTTGAATAAGCTGAAGCTTTTTGGTGGTATTTTTGACGAGATCTTTCAAAAGAGCAATGCAGTAGTCAACCCTGCTAAAGATTTTTCTCCAGGTCAGCAGTTGACATAAAGTCCCTGAGTTTGGCTGTATTTGTAAGATGATAAACTGTTCTTGTTACTGCTTTTATGTGGCAGTTTAGACCAGTGGTTCCCAACCTTTGTCCTCAAGGGACCCCTTTTTAATCATTGAGTGAACTGACAACCCCTGACTATTAGACAATGTACTCTACATTTACATTTCCTTTCCTAAGTGAACCAAATGCTGAGATACAGGCCTGCTGTGTATATTTTTTAAGTTCTCTTACATGCCTTAAAATCAAGAAGGCCTCGCAACCCCTAGTGGGGGTCCCGACCCCCTGGTTGGGGACCACTGATTTAGACTAAGATCAGAGTCAACTATATGGCAGCACCCCAGGTCATAGGAGTCCAATTTAATATTTGGGAAATTTCATTTAGGTTAATTGTTAAAAATATAACATGTACAGATGAAGACATCCTGAACACAAGCTATATTCACAGAGCCTTTATTCTCAGATTAACAGCCTTGTCCTGCATTAGAAAAGTATGCAGTTAAAACAACCAAACAGCTGATAGAACAAGAAGAAGAAAACACTGAATTTGTACAGATAATGCAGACAGAGAACTGTATAAAAAGGTCATAAAATTATCAAGAAAGGGCACCTGGATAACTGGCACCCCATGTACCAAGGCTGAGTCCCTGCTGCAGCGGCCCAGGATTCGGACCACAGGTAATAATCTGCTCAAAATTAATCCAAATCTCTGGTTTTACACAAACCTCCTGTAGTTATTGTGTTCACTGTTTGGGTTCATTGTACAGTTTATCAGTTGTTCTCTACTGTTATTGTTATGCATTGAATATTATATGAAAGGAAAAGGGTTTTCAATGGCCAGCAAACATGCTCTTTTAGGATTAATTAAAATATTTTGTTTATTTATCTTGTTATTTAACTAGATCCCTCAATAATATCATACTATCTCAGCACCAAATCTGACATCCACCATGTGGATAATCAGATGATGATCTAGCTATGATATCTAGCTACTGCCAGTTTGTTTGAATAAAATCCCTGTATTGCTGCTGGCTGCACCCGACCCTGATACAATATGTAGACAACATTCCAGAAATCACAGCAGTGATTTATCGACATTTTCAGCTCTCTTCTATTTGTTTGTGTTCACAGTTCATGCAGTAAAATTCTCTCTGAGCTTCGAGCCTGATGAGTAAAGTGCTAATGAATTGAATTAAGAGCCTTGTGCTGTCGTGGCACTGCACAGGCCCACAGTGTGTCCCACTGCTCTTTCTTAAGCCCAGAAGGACGCCGACTGCAGCATCATGCCTGATATTTGTTGTTTGGTATTAGGCGTTAGCCAGCTGCTTAGAGGCGATTACCCGTATGCCTTTTAATGAGGGGAAGAAAAGCTTACCCCGCTCTAACCCAGAGAGTGACGGAGACAGACAGGGCTTAGTGACCGCTCTGACAGCCACTGTGCTGGAGCTGCAGGGCTGCAGACACAGACACTGGGTCACAGTAAACAGCAGGTCACAGGATACAGAGTAGCCTGTCTGCACACTGCCCCGTCACACTCTGACCTCATACACATGCTACATACTTACATACAAGGTTTCCTGCTGCATCTACAGGTTATACAGATCACAGTAGGCTGCATTGTGCACTACAAATAAACTCCTCTCTCAAGTCAGTTTTTCCTGTTAAAGCTGAAATAATTGATAAATCTGTGTTGATAGAGTAAATAATTGAGCCTAATTTTAGCCTCTTTTAGCTCATTAAAGTCCATATTAAATGAAAAATTCCTTTTTAACCCTTTATGATCACATAAGTGAAGTAGGAGACATCTTGTGTCTAGCAGGAAAACTTTAGAAATGAACAACATTTGCATATTCAGAGATTCTGGAATTCTTAATGACGTAGAAGGAGAAGATTTTGTGAGAGTAGCCTTAGGCACAACCCTGCCACAGGACATTAAAACACCCCAATGAAACCCAGCTGAGGAAGGTTTCATTGTGTGCATCTCCTCAAACTGTGAAGCAAAAAAAAAAGCAGGATTCTCCATTATATCAGAGGTGGGTGGCACAGAGGAACAGCAGAGAGCACACACAGATGGAGATGGAAGGATGCAGTGCACTTGTGTGGTTTGGGGACCAGCTGGTTGCGCACACACATACACACACACACCGAAATGAGGTGTTTTTTACTTTGTATTGCAGACATTTTTCTTTTGTGGTGCTGCAAAGGGTGAGCTGTTAGTTTGTGGGCAGGTTAGTGGGAGAAAACTGAGTTATGTGTGTGTGTGTGCGTTTGTGTGCGTGTGTGTGTGTGAAAGCCACAGACTGTAACCCGATCCAGATTCAAGGGTAGACAAAGGAAAATGGGACACTTTGGTTTTGGTGCATTTTTACACAAGACAACTTCTTTCCTTGCAATTTTTTCCATCACTGGATGCAGTAAGTGAAGTCTTCTGATGGGGGGAATCATTTGGTGTGTAAGAGTTAATCCAAACAGAAACACTTGAAAGAGTTGTTGAAAGACAAGAGCTGTCACTGAGGAGGATGACATTGTGTTTAAATCAAGAACATAATTGGTCTGTTCTGTACAGAATTCAGGCAAATAACAGATGACAAAGGAAGGAAAACAGGAAATGTCATCAAATCATTTTTCCTCTTGTTGACAGCTGGGGAGGTAACTGAAATAAAGTGACGTTGGATTTGAGCTCATCAGTATGCATGTACTCTCTTTTTGTGTGTGTAAATCTACTCCTAGATGTTAGTGCTGAAGAAAACATACATGCAGCGGAGCCACAGAAGTGGTGCAGGCTGTGTGCTGGGATCTGCAGGTATGGATGCAGTGCTGTTTGCCTCTTCCTCTCTTCTCCTCCCATTTCCATTCCCTCCTCTCATCCCTCCATGCCTCCCCCTTTGCTCCCTCCTCTCTCGTCTTCCTTATATCTCTGTCTCTCCTCCCTCCGTCCCCTCACTCGCTCTGACACACTGAACTGAAGTGGCACCGCTTCCCCGCGCTGTGATTGGCTGCCTGCCAGACGCTGGGTGAGCCAAGCAGCACAGCGGCAGGGCAGCTGGAGCCGCCGGCCCACAATGCACCACAGCGCAACCCTCACCCTCCTCCTCCTTCATCCCACCATCCCCTCCTCCTCCTTCCCCTCGACAGCCACAATCCAGCCACAACCCGGCTCTTTGTCTTTGCCTCCCTCCCTCTCCTTCTCCTCTCATATTCAGTCAATAGCTGACCAGCTCATGGTGTCATGTGAAAAACCCACAATTCCAAATTCTGGCTGATTTTAGCCCTAACTTTAACCATCTGTCATGTTGACACCTAAAATGAAGGATAATGTAGTTCTTACATGTGGGTTCAAAACTCCCATGACCCTTTGGGCATATGAAACCTTTCAAAAGCCCAACAAGAAAAATAGAAGCAGAGTCTTCTCATTTTTGCAAATACTTACACCGACCTACATTAACTTGACAAGCAACCTCTTGCTGCAGCGCAGATTACTGTTTCTCTCCTAAGCAAGGGCAAAGTATGACATTACAAAGATAAAAACTCTTAGGGAGTAGGCCAGGTTCTATAATTGGGTCATCAAAAAGTAGGAATTTGACAATCTTTTCCATTTTACCCACATTTTCAGTTTGAGTTTACTATCTTGCTTATCCTACAATTTGAAAAATCACAACCACCCTTTTTAGCCATGATCGCAGTCTTACCCTAACATGATAATTTGCTAATCTTAAAGCTGCAATAACTTTTATAAAAATCTTTTTTCATATTTTACTTTCACTATACTCTTACAGTAGCGATGAGACAAAAAAAAAGAAGAATCCACAGCAGCTGAATGAAAACAATCAATCAGAGCTGAGAAAGATTGATTATTCCTGATTATTGAGTCATTCCTGGGTTGTCAAATACAGATACTGTGGGCTGTGGGAATGAGACTCGACAATTTGTCTTTCTCAGACATTTTTATTTTATTATTAAGTTACAGCAGATTTAAAGGTACGGTGTGTAGGATTTAGTTGCATCTAGTGGTCTAGTTCCATATCGTAACTCACTCGTTTCAACCTCCTCTTCCAAGGGTGAAGGGGAAACTACGGTGGCCATGAGACACACAAAAAACATGAGCACTACTATCTACAGCCAGCGTTTGGTTTGCCCGTTCCGGGCTACTGTAGAAACATGGCGGTTTAACACGGCGGACTTTGGACTGGAAGGCAACTAACTGCTTCTGTAGATAAAAACAGTGGTGAATATACACTAATGAAAACATGCTTATGAATATTATATTCCAGTTCTGACAATAGATCCTCCTAAATGTTACACACTGGACCTCTAATGCATTCAAGACGGTCTGTATGACACTATTTAAACAACTATTTAACTGATGGTGTATTGGAATCAAGGCAAGCTGCTTTTTTCTCAGATGCTGGAAAGTTAAAATCAATGTAGATACACTCAAGCAGCAGCAAAATGTTCCAGGGAGAAGCACTAATTTCCACCTTTGCAGAGTTTATTCAGTTCCCTGCCACCAGACCCCCCCACACACACACATGCAGCTCACCAGTCACTAGGCAGCCCAGCGGGAAACCCCTTCCCTCTTCCTCTGCCAATTCCTCTGCCAAATGAATATACAGCACAAGGCCGGTGTATAAACAGTGACGGGTCGGGGAGGAGAGAAAGAAAACGCTCCATCACATCTCTTCCTGGCTCAGCAGAATTCAGTGGCCTGTACTTATGAATGGAGCAGACAGGAAAAGGAACATACAGTTTTTCTAAAGACAGCCACACTTCAAATAGATATTTTTCTGGGCAACTGGCCCTCTTTAGATGTGTTTTCTATATGTCAGTTTCGGTTTCATTTTCATATCCTGGTCAGTGATGGATTATTGTATTTATTGCTGCATTGAGACAGATGAATGCTGCTGGCCTCTGATTGAAAATCTGAGCTTTTGGATGAAATCAGCTATTTGATCCAACTGTGATATGTTGGATATACTGCACTGCAGAAACATGGCGGTTAACAGTCACAGTCTCTACCACTTGCCACTGCAGTAATGACGGTGCCACTGGATGATGAAATGCACAAACTGATGGCCAGATTTGCATATAGAGTTAACTATTGAGTGTCTATTATAGTGAAAGGTGGTCAGCAATATGCGTTTCTTGTATCTGCTTTAAGGCAATGTGCTGGGAAAGGACCAATGAAGCATTCACACAGTTCTCTTAAGGGGACCTATTATACTCATTTCCAGCCCTATATTTTCAGCCCGAGACTCCACTAGAGTAGCTCTGCATGGTTCACTCTTCAAAAACATCTTTATTTATCTTATACTGGCCCCTCATGCAGGCCCTCAGTTCATTCTCTGAAACAAGCCGTCTCTTTAAGCCGCACTCTGCCTGGAGCAGATAATCATACAAGTCATCTGAAAAAAGATGTTGGAAACGTTGCATTCGGAGCAGTCTGAACTGAAACTTGTGCACAAATGGCACTAATATTTGTCCAATTGCAGATAATTTAGTGGAAAGGGGGGAATCCACCAAGCTGCTCTCAATCATTGTTTAGGAGTCATTCCCAAAACCCTGTGCAACAGGTGATCTGAATGACCCTCCAGTCAACTTAACATTCAAATGAACTCGGAAAAATGGAAATTTAAGGGCAGAAAGTACGGATGCTACATGGGTGTAAATGTGCATTTGTTCTGATTCCATTACTTATGATAGAAAAATGATAGAAAACGATCTGAGACAGAGATCTGAGTGAGGGGATAAAATACAAAATGTTTTATTATTTCCAGGATATTTATTTCCAAGTTTTCCAGGATGTGCATTGACCCTGATTCTACTGCTTCGTGGCTTTAGTGCAACAATGTCTCTTACACAGCCATTGTACATTATACACCAACTAAAGTAAAACTATTGGTATTGGTGCTGGCCTTAAAAAACTGCATTGGTCAAATCCTCCTTCCACAGCCAGAGAGCTGCAGGCGTTCCTATATAAACATTAGGTCATGTTTTCTGGCTCGCTTTGGGTGGGGCTGCCTGCCCAGCTGCATATGGAGATGATGGGACGGCTGGATAGATGGATGAAGGGATGGATGATCGCTCCAGGCAAGCTGGCACTGATGTTACATTATAGACGTGGAGACAGAGAATGGGCTCTGAATGATGTTTCCATGGTGGAAATCAGATCCTAATGGACTGGAGAATGGCACTAGTGGGCGAGATCCAGTAGAGCTCGAGAGTAGAGGCTGCATCCATTAGTGTGTGATTAAGAATAACATACAGTCAGTTGTAATGTCTCTTTGGCGACATCTTAAATCACAGTGGAAAGGTGAATTATGATCATGTTTTAACTATTTACATGGTTGCGTATTTGGTGGGTAATATGCAACATGATAATAACAATAATGACAATAATAATTAAAGCTGCAAGCACCGAACAACTGGCCATCACACCCTCAGTTGCAGCGCCCTTACTGGAGGTCAGTCGACTCCAGAAGGAATTTTCACACATTCTGGGCACACGACACACTATGTGGTGTTAGACAACAGCCACTAAGTATACATTATGTGCCAGCATATCATGTATAGACCACACCCTAAAAAATTCTTGTAAATCAGATGATGATCGTCATACAAGGCAAACTTTGTGTTGCCAGTAGGTGGCAGTATGATTATGACTGAATATTGGCATGTGTTTAGGCCAGGACTACAGTACACAGTCAAGATACAATGTCTGTTTCTTGGCAGTACATCGAAATTAGCACAGACACACCACGGCCACGCTGTTCAACGAAAACTCCCAATTAGCTTTTCATCGAAATGGAAGTCGATCAGATCAATTCCCAAGGAGGAGTTTGTTTGAGAAGTACAATGCATGTAAATCACAAAAAGTGACCACTAAACTATTGGGTTTTGGGGTATGGCTCCTAAAGGCTTGTTTATACATCTGGACATGATACTTAAAGGTGAAACATGTTGGAGCTGCTCTTTAGGGGATAAAATACTCTACGACCAATGAACAGAATAGTGATTTGAATTTTGAAAGTCATGCAGTCTGACCAAGGCTTTAAGGTTCAGTGTCTTGTCCAAGGACACTTTGACATGTGGACAAGAGGAGGTGGGGATTGAGGGTTAGGGTTAGGGTTACCCTAACCCCAGACGCAGCAGTTATTCATAATATGTATAGTAAAAATTGTCATTGTCATCAGTGTTTTCATGAATGCAAAGTAAAATGACATACACAGTGTAGTTCAGGTTAATGTGAATGTCATTGAATTGAAAGTTTTTTAAACACTGATCAGGCTCCCCACTATTTGGCAATCTATCCAGCAGTTACACCCTGAACCACAAATGTCAATCTGCTAGTGGTGCTTGAGAAAAAGTCAGGAGATTACCATTGTTGTAAAGTCATTGTTATTCATTATATGGGGAAACATGAATGTCAGTAACAAAATTTGTGTTCATTAAATAAGAATAAGTGAAACTTTTGACATGTTGGTGGCACTAGAGGAAAGGTCAGGGTATCACAAAGTATTCCTCCCTTGGACGCTGATAGTGAGACTAAAAACACATGTCGAAACAATAAAACTACAGAAATGATTGAGCAATATTTATTTATTTCAGTTCAGTTAACCTGTAACCTTGTGACTAACACTCTTGGGACAGGAGCAGTATACCAAACTAACCACACCTGCTGCACATTATCTATCTAATGTATATCACAGCTCTAACTGAGATGCTTCATGAGAAACATTTTAACTAATGCTACCAAATCATTTATAAAACTGTTTTAACCATCCAGACTCCCAGCCAGCTCCAAATTCTCCTCCTAGGGCCAATGTGCTGACTGGCTGCATCTACCAGCCCCTGTATAATTAGAGGGGACGTCCACCTGAACTAACTGTGAGGACTCTCGGTTGCAGAACATGAAGAGGTCTCCACCCTTAACTCAGAAGCAGCCTGGCCTGCACTAAAACAAGCACCTAATTTACTGCCAGGTTTTGCTGCTGCTGCTTTTTTTTCTTTTCTTTTAATGGGAAGCTGACTGTAGCAGGTTTGGCAACATGAATCCCGTCTTTGTCCCTTTGACTGCGTCTGGTAGCTACTTTGAACTGCTTTGGAGTGTGTGTGTTTGCGTGTGTGTGACTGGGTCCACCGGTGCTGGATGGAAAATGTATTCTGGGTCAATTCCAAATCGAAATGTAGCCCTATACTCCATACTGCCTTTTGAAGATGTAGACTAATCAATTCAAATCAATGACAGGTGAGCAGGGCTGGAAAGGGGAAGAACATATTCTACTCAAGTGAAATGTACTCATTTAAAGTATACACTAAATAAAAGTTTGGGGAGGGTGAAAAGGGGTTTATAAATTTTTTGAGAATTTTATTTATTTATTTATTATTATTTATTTAGGTTGTATTTTTTTTGCCTTTATATATTCCAGGTTTATTTTATTGAGATCAAAGATCTATTTTACAGGGGAGCAGTGGCAATAAATAGCTGCAACACAGAATAAATAAAACCCATTACAAGTGCATTAAAGAACCAGCGTGTAGGATTTAGTGGCTTCTAGTGGTTAAGTTGCAGATTGCAACCGACTGAATACAGCTCACCTTCCAAGCTTGTAGGAGAAATTATGGTGGTCACAAATCTCATCAGCTCTAGTAAGGTTTAGGCTGCTAGGTTTAGTAGTCGACTACTCTAGCACTTTTACACTACGTGCCACATTCACCCTTTGACACACATTCACACAGCGATGGCAAATCACATCAAACAGAAACTAACTCATTCATTCACATTCACACACCGATGACACAGCATCGGGAGCAATTTGGGGTTTAGTATCTTGCTCAAGGATACTTCAACATGCAGCGGGAGGAGCCGGGGATCGAATCGCCAAACTCCTGGTTAGCAAACAACATGCTCTACCTTCTGAGCCACAGGCACGGTAGTTATAAGTAGTACTACTACAATACAAAAATGTCTAATTAAAAGTACTGTAGCAACATTTTTGTGAAAGGTTACAGTATTGACCTAAGTGGCACCTCCAGATATTATATTAGACTATTATATGTTAAATTGTTAATATTGTTTGTAATTATTAATATTATATAAGTCTAAGTCTTTATCTGCAAAGTAACAATAAGTAAATTAAATAAATGTGATGGGGTAGCTTGTAATTAACCTTGCAAGGCAGCCGAACTTGCAAGATCGCAAAATCACAAGATCACACAATCCCACAATCACACAATCACACGAGAATCAATCAGGGGTGGGTGCTAGGTGGCAACCTGGCCAAAACTGAAGTAATGGCGGAGTCAGGACTGCCAAGATGGTGACGGCGAGAGCCGACCGCACTGAGCTTCACAATGGCTCCTCAAAAACCTATGGGTGACGTCATAGACTACTAAAGAGGTTAGCATGAGTTAACATGTGAGCATAATTCATAAGCAACTGGGCAAACATTCATTTAATAACTAAAGCTGGACATGTACCGCAAGGAAGTCAAAACAGATCTTGAGGAACTCCTTTCAGACTCTCAGAGGAAGTCTGAAAGGACAACACATTCATGCTCTATAGCTTCTTGGCTTTTAATCACAGCATAAAACAGGAGTATATGATTCGTCTGACTTCCACTAATCTGGCTTCAGGCCTAAGCAAATATCATGTATATGTTTTGATTTCATTCAGTGTGGAATTGGGTCAGCCACTGAAATTAGCCGAGCGTCTCTCCCTCTCCCCACAGATGACACACCAGTAAGTCTGTACAGAAAAAAAGAGGAGAAACCAAGAGAGAGCAGATTTGTGTTTGTGCAGTAGAGAAAAAGAGGGAGAGTCCTGAAAACAAAAGGTGAAATGAGGGAACAATAGTTAATCATTTCCAAGACGAGTGTTGCATCCCAGCTCTGCAGAGAGACAGATGGGTGGACAGAATAAAGGAGCTGCGATTTTTGTTTCCATTGACTCCAGGCTGCATTGATTGGCTGCTTGGCAGAGAACCAGGACGAGGCGAGTCTCCTGGCCTCTCAGCTCTCCCAGGAAGGCACTGCACAGTGAGGCTCGCCAGGGCTCAATGCTGTGCCTGTTCTCTCCATGTGGGTTAGGCCACCATCTGATAACCTAGCAGGTCTCAGCACACAGTGAATGGCAAATACTCTTGTTCCTCTCCTTGTCTTGCTCTTTACTGGAATCTTCTTCTCAGCACTAGCTCACAACGGTTCTAGGCCCCAACAACCTAATCTCGCTCTGATCAAGTGATGGCAATAAAGTGAAATTATCTGTGCAGTTTTATATCTTTCGGATAAATTTAAGTAAATTACATTGAATTATGTCAGGTGGAAGCAGCTGCTCCTTGGGCTACAGTTCTTACACTCCAGGTGATTGACTGATTGGTCTTGTTGGGAGTAGGGGTGTCCAAGCCAGCACTAGAGGGAAACTAGACAATCAAGACCAGTTCAAAATGTAAGGCTGCCTGAGATACCAAGGCGTTAAGTCTATGGTTTTATGCGTGGTGCTACTTAAAGCCCAGTGTGTAGACTCCACAAGAAAACTGGTTTAACTGTTCATCTACAAGCCTACACAGATTACCTTCAGCAGTATAAAGAAGCTCTTAACACTACACGGTCCACCTACTACTCACACCTCATATGTTCTTTTCTCCACAGTAAATAAACTTCCCAAACCCAGTGACAATACCTCCAACTCATTCACAACTGACAAATGCAACTCCTTTCTTTCATTCTTTCAGACCACAATTGACACATTTACAACAACTTCTACAGTCATCCTCTCCTGCCCCCACTGTCTGCACTCCCACTCCATCAGATGCTCCTCCCCCCTACACCTCTCAGCCTCTGTCTCAGTTCTCCTCTGTGTCGCCAGGGGAGCTATCCAAAATCTTGACAGGGATGAAAACATCCAAAACCTTAAATAAACTCCAGTACATCCAGAACTCTGCTGCTCGTCTGCTCACCCACACCCACACACTTGACCACATTACCCCTGTCCTCCAGAACCTCCACTGACTGTCCCACAACATATTCAGTTCAAAATCCTCCTCCTCACACACAAAGCCCTCCATAACTAGGCCCCTTCCTACCGACCTGCTCCATCGCAACAATCCATCCTGTAGCCTCCGCTCATCTGATGCAAACCTCCTGACTCCACCACCCAGGACCAAGCACCGAACCTGGGGCGACAGAGCCTTCTCTGTAGCTGCCCCCTCCCTCTGGAACTCTCTCTCCAAACACATCTGTGACTGTAATGACCTTCCAACAGTCAAATCTCTGACAAAAACTCACCTTTTCAAAATTGCTTTTAATGTTTAGCTTAGTCTGATGTGTTTTGTCTTTGAGTATTTAGAAAAGCGCTTATAAATAAAATGTATTGTTATTGTTATTGTTATTATTATTATTATTATTATTATTATTATTATTATTATTATTATTATTTAATGCCATCTAGTGGTGCAGTTGCAGATTGCAACTCCCTTGCTTCACTGTCCACTTCAAGTGCGAAGGAGAGACTACATTGGCCACAAAATGCTCAAGAATACACAAACAGCCCTATTTACAGCCTGTGTTTGGTTTGTCTGTTCTGGGCTACTGTAGAGAAGTGTGTGTTGAACATCAGGGACCCTCTGCAGATAAAAACAGCTCATTCTAAGGTAACAAAAACACAACAATTCCTAATAAAGTATAGCAAGGCTAGTGGCTCTTTGCAGTTGAGCTTCTGTGGGTTTTTTTTTAGCTAAATGCAGGTATTTGGTCATACACCACGTTATTGGAAAGAAGTGGTCCACCATAGTCATTAATCTCGCTTTTTTTTATCCAAACATTAGATTCCCTGATTAGATGACTGGAAGGAAAAGCAACAGGGATCTCATACTGCTGTATGCTGATTGAGTAATCATAGGTCTATTAGAGTTAACTCAGAAATGATAAAATCAAAATTAAAGATAGAGTTTTAACTGCCTGTTCCTCTCCTGTGTCGACAGGAAGTGAATGTGTTGTGAGGTGGTGAATGTACAGCTAAAATTATCAGCAGATCATCTGTAATATTGTTGCTGGCAATATTGATTGTGTCTTGTTTATTTGGAGATGTGTGTGTGAGAAACACTCGTAGGCCATATTCACCTTAATGTGGATACATTCAGAAATGACATTCAGTCAGATAGGCTTGCCGTTAAAACCAGTGTTCTCAGATCGCTCTCTAAAGCCCCTTTCAGACATGCACCCTTTTACATTAATCTGGTAAACATGTCTCATATCTGAATAAGCACCCTGGTCATTTTTACATAAAAGTCAGACGGCAATCATACTAGGTTGGACCGAGTGACATTTCTGTATCAGTTTCGGCAGAATTGAATGCTGTCTGATTAATGTACAGGCTGCACAAGGTTAAACATGCACAGAGAAAAATATGCATCTTGTTTCAACTTCTCATATCACTGTAATAAATCAATTATAAATTATTATATTATAATATAATTATATTATTAAGATCAGTGGACTAAACCATGAAACATAGTAAACTAACCAGTTCTTCTGATTTTTCTTATATCAAAGCAATCTATAAAAAGTGTTTCCCTTTGTGATATGACCGGAGCAGGTTAGAGTGAGTGTTTCATTCTGATTTGTAGATTGGAGTGTTTCAACTTAACAGCCAGCCATTCAGTGCTTCAATGCTTGTGTGATATAAAACAGGCAGTAGATGAACTTGATGTGTAAATTGATTAGGGGATTCACTGTAAGAAGCAGGGGGAAGCGTCACTTTCACTAAAAGTGAAAAGAGTGCTCCAGAGTGTGTGTAGGGCACCACTTTGTAGGGTGTTACAGTGGTTTAACTGGTAAATGGTAATGGACCTGTACTTGTATAGCGCCTTTCTAGTCTTCCAACCACTCAAAGCGCTTTTACACTACGTGCCACA
>JAGRRF010012886.1:30797365-30807365 GCA_019097615.1 Morone chrysops
CCTTGGACATCTGTCTGCCACACAATTTCTGCCACTCAGAGACCTTCCTGATGCAGGATGACCACCTTTTGTCTGGTTGCTAGGCCCACTCTTGCCATGGTGTAAGAATTTTTAGTTTTCGTCTTCAGCAAACTCACTTTTTTAGTATGGCTCTTCCTCACCCAGTTTCTGTTAATGGTTTTGGTCAACCTACATTATGTATGTTGTTGATCATTAGCACCTGAGTTGTTTAACCATGCATTGGGCAATATTCCTACAAATTAAGTGTTTTATTTCTATATGCATATAAAAGATATAAAATAATCACCTCCCAGTGGCTAAAGACCAGCTGTGGACTGGCCAATCCGCTGGTCCTCTTGCGGATGTCGTCAGCAAATCCGAAGCTCTCGGCCACGGGCAGAACAGCCTTGATAATGAACATGTCTGTACCTTCCTTCATTTCTTCATGGAGGACACGACCCTCTCGCTTCCCCAGTACGCCGTATACTCGGCCTGGTGCAAGAAGAGACACAGGGTCAGGACACACCCATTATACACAGCAGAACACATGATCAGATTCCCTGGAAAAGCAGGTGAGGACATGTTAACAAACTGGACTAAGGTTCGAACTATATCCCGACCAATTCTGATTCGATAATGATACATTTTTTAAAACACAAACACAGAACAGCTGAGAAATCAACTGGTCAGTGTCTCTGGTGGACAAACTATGTAACAGAGGAATGATTATAAACTCTTTCAATACATATGGCATGCGAGTATTAAATTATGACAGACTTAAAAAATGTGAACCTCTCCTTAACCCTAATATAACCTGAAAAGAGCACTGACATGGACACTGACATGACATCAGTGTGGACGGCGGATGCAGTTCTATACATACTACATTAGGTGTCTGTGTAATGTTTACAACACACAAAATGTCACACCTATGCATAGTGTAATTTGCTCTTTAGTAATACCATACACAAAGTTTGCGAATAGGGAGACATAGGTCGCGTTCACACTGTAGGCCAAACAGACACAAATAACTTGTACTCAGATCAGATTTTTTTCCATGACAATATGAACAGCACAAATCACATGGAATCTGATCTTTTCAATATGACATATGAAAGTGGACCAAAGAGAAGTGGTCACTCTAAATCAACATTCATCATATGGGTCACTTCAGGACCGTGACCTGTTCATACTGGAATCTGATATGGGCCACATTTAAAAAGTTATGTGAACAGATAAACAGATCTTAGCAACAAATCAGAATTGAGTGCTAAGGGTTGCAGTAGCCTAAAGTTAACACACTGATTCTCACTTGAGGACCAGTGTACAGGATTTAGTGGCATCTAATGGTGTAGTTGCACACTGCAACCAACTCGCCTCACCCTCCTGTTGCGAGTGTGAAGAAGAAACTATGGTAGCCCTATCTAGAGCTATTGTTTGGTTTGTCCGCTCTGGGCTACTGTAGAAACATGGTGGTCTCTGCTCCCTTGTCTCATTTTAAGGTAACGAAAACACAACATTACCTATATTCAGGTAATGAAAACATACCTATGAATATTATATTCCATTTGTGACAGTAGATCCTCCTGAATACTACACACTGGAGCTTTATCATATACACTAAATACACACACACACACACACACAGAATAACATATAATCAGACTGATGACGATGAGAGAGACAAGGTTCACACTTCCACACATTACAGAAGAGTCCACACACTGTGATGGTGATAAAAGAAACAGACTTCTGCATGTGTGAACTATTATTCAGTGGAAGTGTGTAATCCAACCCCACTGTAAACACTGACAATAGACAACCACACTATTATATTCATGAAACTAGTCACATGTGACCTAAAGCACCTATTTATGAATTCTATCGACCTGGATACTGACTGAATGGGAGAGACGTCTAATTGCACAACATGTAATCACATAACAATAGGTACACTATAGTAAATCAATGCACTCAGTGGTCTCTAGTGTATGTTACCATAGAAGCATTAATACTAACTATAGGCCAACATTAGCCTAGTGTTACATGTCAGACAGCACAGTCATGGATAACATGACTCTACAATTTATTTATTATTATTACAAATGTAATTCGGTGGGATTCTTTCATCAGAGGTCACCCATATTATATTAGTATGGTCTAAGCATGTGGAAAACTACACTGGAGAAATACAACTCATTGAACCTGCTCACACACTGTGTTTTTACAATACAATACAATCTCTGTCTGGATATCTTGTTTGGGCAAAAACATGTTTATGCAGGTATGTA
Organism: Morone chrysops; assembly: GCA_019097615.1. Taxonomy (NCBI): domain Eukaryota; kingdom Metazoa; phylum Chordata; class Actinopteri; family Moronidae; genus Morone; species Morone chrysops. Next base: position 30,799,657 of record JAGRRF010012886.1, read on the forward strand.
TGCACACAGAACATGCAGGGTGTTCAGCACTGCAGAATTCCATCAGATCATCTAGACCACATCTGGCTCACACTGTGATCAGATCTCAGTGTGGTGTGAGTGACATCTGTGCAGCAAGACCACATTCTTTAGAAAATAATGATCAACTTCTTTGTGTTGTTTCTGCACTAATAGAATAAACTAAAGCCCCACCAAAAGCCAATCACATACATACTGAACCCCATCATCTTATTCAGTTTAAATCATATGCTACATAATGAAGGTTTTATTTGTCCAGGTTTTGAGATTTTTGAGACTCCACCTCAATACAATGAAGGTGAATGGGACTCTCCACAACCACTGTTCCTGTAGGTAATCCAAACACCTCATTCTGAACAGTTCTCATGGGAATTACTTTCCACCAAAGTGTGTTCTGTGGATGCTTCACAGAAACTGTTACACTGGAAGGACAAGTTGCTGTTGACTTGGAAGCAGAAATCTCAGGCCTAAAAAATCGTCTTTGTGTGGCATAAAAGTTTGTTGACACTGCTCTCTTACCCAGCACCTCAGCGGTGGCCATGATCTCGCATGTGTACATGGCAGCCATGAGCCTCTGGGGCTGAGCCTGGAAGGCATGGCGGCAGGCCTCCTTCATGGCAGCGATGAGCTGGCCGGAAACTGGCCTGTAGCAGTCTGCAGAGGCAGCCTCTGGCCTGCGCCTAGCCTGGCTCTGCCCTGCCACAGTGCCCTCCACCTCTGAAGGTTTCTTAGTACTTCCTTCCACTCTGCTGTCGGCTAAAGCCTCATGTGATATAATGTTCTCCTCTAAGGAGTCTTGGTGCTGTGGCACGGCTGAAGGCTGGATGTCCCACCTCTCCACAGAAAAGCAAACTCCCATCAGGGGCTCCTCACACATGGGTCCCGACAGAGTGGCTAGCTGGAAGCCGCTGACGATGCTGTTATCAAAGTCTCGTATAACAGCAGCTCCAGCCTGGCCAGCTCTGTCTCCCCTGCCCAGACAGTGCCACACTGAGAGCCGCTGGTAGCCCTCCACGCTGTTCAGCAAAAAGTTGGGACCATACCTGAAAACAACAACAGTAACATGGTGAGTAACTCAGAGAAATCTCTCATTTTATTAAGGTAACGCTTTCACCGGTCGCCTGTCAGTGCCGTCATATCCCCTTAGCGTTGTGGTTGTCTGTCAGAAGCTGTCATACATTGACTGTTTATCCAGTGTGAAGCCAGATTTTTACCATCCACTGTTTAGATCTTGGTGCTTTTTAACTCTAGATTCGAACCGGATGAAGGATTTTAGTCATCGGATGTCTGGATCTTAAGTCATCAGAGAGACAAGCTGAGCTAACGTTAGCAGCAGCTCGGCTTGCAGCCCATTCAGGACGTCCTTAGTCTGCCCAAGAGTGTGGGAAAAGCAGTGATTTTTAAGGTGGAACTGCTTTATTCAGTGTTTTTAGCGGTTTTAATCAGCGGGTCTGTTTGTTTTGGAGAGGAGGAGACCTCTGTGGATAGTTGGACTCCCGGTAGAAACCTCCTGAACCATGAACACTGAAGGAATCCTGACCAGCAGAAGCTGACTACAATGACTCCCATGATCCCACGCTACTTCAACATGTCATCAGACATTGTCTTTAATTTTGTTTTGATGTGAGAGATCCCCTACCGACAAAAAATATATATTTTATATTTAAAAGCTGTATTCATTCAAGATTCAAGACAACAATGACATACACGATAGCACACAATTTATTATATAAATATCAAGCAGACACAAAGCAACAATAACATTCATTTGGAGTCATGTTTATGTCCACCTGATGAATGCTCCAATATTCACTCTTCTTTTAGCTCCGTTTTCGCCTCCACCAACTCCTGAGAAAAGTCTCTATGTTCAACAGCCACTCTCAGTTTGCTGTTTGGTGCTGGGCAGCTAGTGTACAGTAGGTTTATTTTAACGCTGTGGCTGGAAGGATGATGAGAACTGTGAGACTGAATCAAAACAGTGAAGTTGGGGGCCATAAAACCAAAAACCTGAGTGAAATGCTCTGTAGAGCTGAGGGGAAGAACAGAGGTGGTGATGATTCTCTGTGTGTTCATCCCCATTCATATTAAACATTACACTAGCACTAAGCTAATTCTCATTTATTTATTGAGGCAGAGAACTGGATAGTCATGCTTTCTTTTTTTCAGCTAATTGATTATGTTTAATTCTTAAAAGCTGGGGAATATCCAGCACAACAGTCTGTGTCAGATCTGCAAGGCCAAACTGAATATATTTAACCTTTCCTGATTCCTGTCCTTGCTGTGTCTCTGCTATAAATGTATCCTGGAGGAGTTACAGTCCATGTGAAACAAACCTGCGAGGCCCAAAGGCCCAGATACGCTCCACAGCGTTCCTCCACTTCCTCCCCTGCAGCAGGTTCTCCAGCTGGGCCTTGAGTCCAGCAATGGCCTCCAGGGTCCTGAGGCTGACATCCACAGTCTTCCCCTCCCTCAGGGACATGTTCACCTGCTCCAGAGTCCGAATCAGCTCTGTGCTTCTCTCCAACAGGTGAGTCACCTCTGACATGGTTTCATGGAACAGTGAAATAAAGGTATGACACACTTCATGATTCTAGTTTCAGTGTTCATTATAGTTTCTATCATCTAGGAAAGTTTTCACACACTGGTTTTCTATTCAAACACAGTTAACTGCTGTCATTGGGATCCCAAGATATACATCACTCCCTTGTTGGAATAAAACCAAGCATGGTTTAGGTGCAGTCACAGGGGTGCTTCATTTCATGGTTCAAGGTCATTTTGATATCATGATGAATTTTAGATATAGATCCCTTAATGCTACTTTTAATAACAACATAAAAATTGATTAACAAGTCATAAAAATAAAAAGAGAGCTGAGGAAAGGAGCTGTCTTTAAGTCTGGTGGTATGCCAGCAGAAGCATTAGTATCTCTTCCCAGAATGCAGCAGGGAGAACAGGCTGTGGCTTGGGTGGGTGCTGTCTTTTAGTATTGTTTATGCTCTGTGCAGCAACCTCACCTCACCAGTATCACTGACGCTGGATAGTTAAGTACCAATGAACTTTTGGGTGGTTATTTGACAATTGACGTCACGTTCCAAAAAAGACAATTGTTTACAGTTGTTTTCAAAAAGACTCAAATATCAAATATAACATGGTAATAGATAAATCCTCTCTTGTTCTACACTGTGTCCAGACTCAGAGATAATAAAACAGGTGCGCCGATGCTGAAAACATGTAAAGGTCTAGTTTTTTTTCCACACAGGAAATTAATCAGGAATCAGCAAGGGAACCAACAAAGATTCGAACCGATAAGCAGAATCGATCGTGGTACTGATATCAATGAAACAATTTTCATCCCTCACTGAGTGTAGGTGTGGAAGTAGACAGGGTGTCAACTCTTTCTCTTTGGGTAAACAACTGTGTAAACGGACCATTAGCCTGCTTGATGTGTGTCCAGGTCTTACCCTCTGGTAGGGGAATTGCTCGGACGCTCACAGTGGCCATTCTGTTGGGAATGGTGACGGTGACAAGACCACTAGGATCCACATGCAGGGTGTCAGACGAACGGCCCTGAGTGACCTCTTCTTTCACCTACCAACACATACAGGCATGGTGAGGGCTGTGTTAAGCAAATCCAACAAATCTGCTCCTTGGGCCACTGCTCCTTTTAATGGCTCAATTTTCCAATTTTTTCTGCCCTGGTGATTTAAAACAAGTTGCTTCAACACACAGTTCTGTAAAAGACATCTCCTGTGTGCCATTTTCCAGCAAAAACCTAGATACAAAGTGCTCGCAACAGCAAAAATAGAAGCTTTCATGAACTGGTTATGTGACTGTCGGGTTGCCTCACCTGGTGAATGATGGCTACTTTCTGTTGCTTGCCCAGGTCTTCATTCACCATGTCCACTTTTGGAGGACGAACCACTGTTTCTCTGAATGGAATAATGGGCTTGGATGCGCTGATCTCAATTTTAGCAAACCTTTAAAAAGACAAGAAGAAGAAGTGAAAATCCTGTTACTAATGACAGATAATGTGATCCCCATTGTGCATATTCACCCACATTACATTCATATAAAAACATAAGTGACTAATAAAGACCTAAAATGATAAAAAAAAAACATCTAATGAAGTTGCAGATTGCAACCATGTGAATAGAGCTCAGCCTTCTAAGCGTGTAGGAGAAACAGTGGCCATGAAATGTGTGAAAACTCTGAAAGGGCTTATCTACAGCACAGTGGTTCATCATGACAGATTCTGTAGATGAGGACCTCTAACCTTGCAAGGCAACTGCAGTCATTAGATCACAGAATCATCAGGCGAAAACAGGAATGGACGTAGGGGGATATTCCCGGTCACCTGTGCTGCCACCCCAGTTTGCTGTCCAATTTAACACTTTAATTTGGACTAACTCTAAAAATAATGTTTTTGAACAGAAATGAATGTTTGGCCACATTTTAGGCTCAATGAAAAATGTATTTGTATAAATGTTTGAAGATTTGGAAATAAAACAATGTACTGATTTCTACTGCCACCATTAGATATTTCTATTCACACAATAATGTTTTTGAGTTCAAATCTCTTCATTTGGGGGCTTTTCCAAGCTAGCATCAGCAGATCATTCTGCCACCCCTTAAAGTCTCCACGCTACCCTCTGGACATCCCATGACACCGAATATACACCGAAGGCTTTATGTCATGGGAAAGATGATTTCTCTCTTCTCCCGACTGGCTTCAGTAAGAGGTTGACTGTGTTATATGGTTTGTTGATCTGATTGGTTGAAGTTCACGGTGAAAGACAAATGGTTCATCCAATTACCTGCTGAGTATTTTTTGAAAATGTCTTTTCCATACAGTTTCCAATAATTACTTCCCAGATGGTTCTGTGTAACATACCACCCAGAGCAGTCAGATTAGACCCACTCCCTCTGTAGATAAAAACAGCTCATTCTAAGGTAACAAAAATACAACAATTCTTATATCCAGGTGATTATACACTAATGAAAACATACCTATGAAGATCCTCTTAAATGTTACATACTGGACCTTTAAAGCAATTATGAAAGGCCATCAAGAAAGCAAAACAGCAAGTGAGAACTGACAAACTTGATCCATCAGCAATAAGAAAATGCTCATATTCCCTTTTAAGTACTTATCTACAGACTCTACAGCTAACACTGGAGTGAACTCTATTGCTGGTTTTGGCAACAAGACCTAACTAGGGACAAACTACAAGAGAATGATGAAGACATTTCTGGGAAACATACTTCTAGGATTTGGAGTCAAATTTATATCTGAATTACAGCCATAGTTAGGAGTAAAAAAACATTAACACCAATATTAAATTAATTGCCCAAAGACTTATCTGTGTAGTAAATATTCTTACAATTGTCAGTTGTTTCAGAGATATCCTGCTGACAGAAAGACTAATGGGGGCAACACAAAACCTCCTTCACACAGGTAACAAGACACCATTTCAGATATATGAGAGAACTTGTCTTTTTTATATCCCAAATAAAAGAAGACATTAATGTGCTGAAGGCTATACTGAGCCAAAGTCAATTTATTTTGCCTCTCCTGATTCATGTCCTTGCTGTGTCTCTGCTTTAAATCTATCTTGGAGGAGTCAAGGCTTATGAACAACACATAGCACCGCTAGATATATCCTTGTGGGACGCTGTAAATATTAATATAACAATAACACATTGCAGTGGAGCGCTCTGCCACTGTGGACTGTTCAATTCATTCACAGACACAGTGCACACAGGCTTCAGCAGTGGCCACACAATTATATCAGCTGTTAGTTTTTTTATTTTGTATTTATTTTATTTTTTTTTAATTGGACAAATGTAGATCTGAAATCATTAACCATTTGAGAGCAAGTTAATCTAGAATGATTTAAAGAATTGCTTAATGAGAAGGACAATTTTCACTGTTTTCTGTTGTTTTATATATCAGATATATAACTAGGAAAATAATGTGCACATTAATCAGGGTTCCTACTCTTTTTGATAAATAATTTTCCAGAACCAGACGATTTTTGGACAATACAGGACAGCACTGGTCATAAATTTACTGGTCGGTCTAGTATTGGCAATTTTTTCCTAGATTTTGAAAAATGCAGGTTCACAATGTTCACAATTTGTTTCCGCTTCCCCCAAGTGAATAAAAGAAATTCAGTTGCTTAAGGTTCAGTCTGGTGCTATTCTAAAGTTTTTTTCCTTGTCAACAAATCCCTTGAAATTTAACTATGACCCACAATGAACTGATCCTACTATATGTGCTTCCTCTGTGCCAGACCTGTATTTTTGTCCAAAAACTATTAAAGCTTCAGTACATAACTTTTATAAAAATAACTTTTTGTCATTATTGCGAAAATCTTTACTGTGTTCTGACAGCAGTACATGAGACAGATAATCTGTGGAAAAAATCTGGTTCATCTGGCTCCTTTGAGTGCTCCTAATGGCATTTGTAAGAATCCACCGGGCCTGAATGAAAACAACCAATCAGAGCCAAGAAAGATATAAAGACACTTTGAGTTGGAAGATAGTTAATTGTTAAGTCTCATTCCAATGCCATTAGGAGCACTCGAAGGAGCCAGAGGAATGTGACTGTTTCACAGATTATCTGTCTCATGTACTACTGTCAGGATATAGTGAAAGTTTCAGAAAATATGACAAATTGTTATTTTTATAAAAGTTACTTACTGCAGCTATAAGAACACATGCAATTCAGTTTTATTTGTATAGCACCAATTCATAACAAATGTTATCTCAGGACACTAGGTCTAGAACAAACTCCTTATATAATTAGAGACCCAACAGTTTCCACCATAAGGAAGGACTTGGCAAAACACTTACTCTAGTTTATTTAAGTCAATCCCAAACACACTGTTTTGCTGCCAAAAATACTCACTGGACTAGAGCAGCAAATGTGGATTAATCCGCTGCTAAAAATAGTCCCCAACAAATGTACTATTTTCTCTTGTTTGATAAATGATTACTAAAAACTACAATGTGAGAAAAAAACAGCCTTTTATAAAACAATTATATATTTCTGATGCGTTTTTAAAGAAGTACGTCTTTAGTAGGATAATAAATATAAAATATCACCAGCTTTGTCCTTTCAATCCAAACATAGACAGAAATTTACCCTAGCACATTTTTAAAATTGGATCAATATTAACTTGCCCAAAAATAAACAAATAACAAATAAAATAACTACATTGTTTTAGGTTTTTACTGTCACGACAAAAACGCATGTTGGCTTTCTACACAAGATGGAACATCCACACTGATTAGGCCGTCTGTCTGCATTATAAGCTTTACTGAACAACACAGAAGCTTCTTGGCTGACCCAGGGGTCACTGGGTCTTTCCTAAAAAGAAGTCTGTGTTTATATTTGTGTTAAGGTGGTGCAGACACAGGGCTGAGACAGCATTACGAACACACATAGACTAATACATGATCAACTAATCTAGCATTAGAAAAAACTGAAAACAGGACAGAAGACAGGTAATCCCAGTCACTCACTGTCCCTGTCTCTCCCTGTCTGATCATGGTGATTTGAAATTAGTCAAAAACACTATTAGGTTCCATCAGGATGCATGTATCCATTTTACCTTTAGAATGTGCCCCCTGTCTATGCAAATGCAGGTATAGACAGGTATAGATGTACAAGCAACAGGTAATATTAG
>JAGRRF010012886.1:30832368-30843901 GCA_019097615.1 Morone chrysops
AAAAAACTAATCCATGCATGTGTTACTTCTAGGCTGGATTACTGCAATTCCTTATTATCAGACTGCCCCAATAAGTCCATTAAGACGCTCCAATTAATTCAGAACGCTGAAGCACGAGTACTGACAAGAACTAGGAAAAGAGATCTCTCCTGTAATAGCTTCTCTGCACTGGCTCCCTGTAAAATTTAGAAAAGAATTTAAAATACTCTTCCTCATCTATAAAGCTCTTCATGGTCAGGCCCCTTCATATCTTAAGGAGCTCATAGTACCTTATTACTCCACTCGAACACTGCGTTCTCTGAATGCAGGGCTACTTGTGGTTCCTATAGTCTCTAAAAGTAAAGGACGGAGATGGAGAGCCTGCTGGAACAACTTCCTGTTTTTCTTTATGAATGATGCATGGAGCCAGTGCCATTAATCTCAATGCTATTAAAATGCCTGTATTTTCCACTTCAGCAGAACTATCAGACTCTTGTTGATTTCTTTGCTATTATACCAAAGGGAATGGAGACCCTGGCTATTTTAAGGCTAAGAAAAAAAAAAAGCCACTCAACTGTGATCTGAGCTTTCTCTCATTTTACAGCCAGAATACACATTTCTTTTTCAGTCTTGGCAAGATAGATGTATGACTCACAGAATGTATTCTTAAAAGAAGAGACTTAAATCTCAGGGCAACTTCTGACTTCATAAAATAAAATGTAATAAATAATTGTTGTAATTGATGTAATAGTGTTGAAATTCAATTTAAAAGGTCCAGTGTATAAGAATTAGTGGCAACTAGCGGTGTACTTGCAGAAAGCAACTTCCTCGCTTCACCCTCCCCTTCCAAGGGTAAGGGAGAAACTACTGTGGCCACAGAACATGCAAAAAACTCCAACTCTATCTAAAGCCAGGATGTGGTTTGTCCCTTCTGGGCCACTGTAAACATGGTTCAACATGATTGGACTCAATTGGAAGATGACCTGTGGCGTCTTTAGATTAAAAGGGCTCTCACTGTTGCACCTTTTAACATGGAGGCTCTCTAAAAACTGGTGCTACTCAGTATCCCTCTCACTCACTCTAGACGCACTCCCGACAGGAAACAGCAGCAGTCTTGTGGTAGAAAACGCTGAATGGACCACTAATTATCACAATTCGCTACAGGTGTAATACGCATGTCCCACGGCTCGCCACTGTTTCACTTAAATGAGTGACCCTGTTAAAAGGTGACGAATATTTTAACCAACTAGCAGCTTCATTCCACTGAAAGTCACCAGTCAACCGGGTAACAGACAGGAGGAGGGAGAGTGCAGTGATTAGTGCAAGCAGGTACAGAGATGAAAGATTGAACCACCTTAAATCACTGCAGGGAAATTTCCCTCACAGCCCTAACTACACCAGAATTTTTAAACACCATATGGTAAAATATTTATAAAAATTTAAAATAAAAGTGGACCCAAGCAGCTACCTGGTGGAACACTGCAAGATATGTTTTTCCTGTCAGAAAAAAATTTTCTGCCAGAGATAACACTTCATTCAAGCAAGAGCTAATGGTGAAAACCCATGACATTTAAGCTTGGCAATAACAGTGCTATTGTCAATTACATCAAATGCTGCAGTAAAAGCCAGTCATATGAAGTAATATAGTGCTACTAGAGAGTGTATAAGCATGCTGTGTTTTGTAAGAGTGTACCTATATACTGTATATGTGCTTCACCTACAGCTCCATCTGGCACACTGAGGTGTCAGGTTTGTAGGTTGTTGCGAGTCACACAGGGACAATCAAAGATAATAAGCTATGTACTAAGAACTCCGCTCTGTCAAATGGCATCTGCATAGCATGCGCATCCCCTGCAACAACATTATAGAAAACAACTATTAGCATATTGACTGTTTAAATAAACAGTAGAAACTGCAGTCAAATTCACACATATTACAAAGCCCACATAAATGGGCTCATGGTTGACAGAGCCCTTGAGTCAGTTTTCTTAAGAGAACTGTAATAAATGATTGTCTCCTAATTTAACAAGTCACAAAACACTGTGAATAAGCGGATTTTGAGTTGTTAAAGACATGGGCAGCAAAAAGGCAGCCAAATTCTCTACAGAAAACTATGCCACCTGCTGTTATAAACTGTCCCAGCATTGGGTAGTAATAGCAATGGATTATTTATCATCAACGCAGATCAGCTGTTAACACAAGCCTGACTAGCTCCAGGAGATTGACACGTTGCAGCGCCGCACTTCCTGTCTATGCTAGGGGCAGTGCTTGACGCACATCATATGATGCGGTGCCAGTGTGTTTTAGCCTTAAGGAAGGGTCAGAGCCTTTTCAGTGAGCCAACATGCACAACAGTAGCACCCTGACTGTTTGACCTCAATGGAACTGAACATTAATTAGTATCATTGGTAACACTTGTGTTTACCCTACTATTTCATGACAAAATGGCTGCTGTGAAAAAGGTCTATACTGTTGGCATCTCTGTGTTCTTGTTAAATGTTTAGTTTAAGCTGTTTTATGATAATCTACTGCAGTAATCATGTTTGGTGAATTTCCATCATCAGTGAAGAGCTTTGGTCCAAACACACCTGTAAAACACTGCTCAGAGTAATCAATCTGTGTCTGTTACAGCCGGCTTCAGTCTTTGTTTTTCTGCTCTCTTTGTCTGGAGTGTTAGAGACGGGACAAGTGGAGCAGCCAGCCACTTTCACTCCTCACTCATGCCATCTATTGGCTGTGTTAATGCTGCCAGCATTTCTGTCCCGCATAGCTCAGACAAAGAATGAGGGCAGGGTGCCAGCACTACTCATACTGAACAATAGAGAAGACAGAGTGAGGGAGACATGAAGACAGTTGCTGTGGCTGATCGCTCTGAGATGGCTGTGATGCTGTGGGAGGAGGTTGGCAAGGCCCTGGATCAGTGCATGAGACCAGGTCACAGCTGTACAGAGGTGAAACAGTAGAGGTGAGCAGGAAATGTCGGTGTGCCCTTTCTCCTGCACACAACACTTACACACACACTGTTGGATGTCTATTTAGGCCAGTGACTTTCAAACTTTACACTGCTCAGAGCTGACCCACCTACAGCCCGCTTCAGGAGTTTTCCCCCACTGATCAGCTTTGTGACAGAAAAGACTAGTGCAATCAGACTCACTCACCATTACCAAAACCACACATACTACCAGTACCACAGTTACTAACACAACTATTGCAGCATGGATCAGGAGGGCCTGTGCAGACATGATAAACAAACAAAATGAAAATGTAATTTATTCTGCCGTTCACTTGCACTTGCAGTGAAGTTTGCGAACACACTGTGTGCCCCTCCAACAGCATTGCTCACACCAAAAACAGCACTGCACTCACCATAAGTAGCATTATGCAGGCGTATAGCAATGTCATTTGATGTTATTCTACAAATATAAATTGTTTTATTGTTTATTTGTAGTTCAGGCCATTATTTCTATGGGTTGTATTAACATTGCAGTTTAATTCCCAAATTCTACCAGAAGTTCCCAGGCTGGAAACCAGGAGATTTGAAGTGGACAAACACACAGTTTTGTATCCTTTTTTACGGAGAAGTAAACAACGTTGGGCAGCCAACACGCTCTAAAGACACTCCGCTTCAGAAACGCTCTTGGTGGGAATTGAAGCCACGCGGATCACAGATTCAAACCTCATTGCAGATGTGATATAATAAAGCCATGCCTGGTGGAATTTCCTAGCTGAAAACATGGTGTCATCACTACAAATAGTCAGACAGGTTCAAACACAAGCAGTTGTACAGGTAGTAAAATAAAAACAGTTTTTCCAGATTATCTTAACCACTGAATTTGAATCTGAAAGTGAGTGCACCTGAAATGTCACCCATAATCCCTTACTGCACATGAAACTGTGTGCCAAACTATGACAAAAATGAGGATATATATTAGCTGATTTACTCATTCTACAGTCATGGATTGATGTTTTAATGGTTGGACCTTCACAGTTTAGCAGATATCTCAACTGATGTTTGATTAACTATGATCATAGGGCTATTGGAGGCAACAACTGTTGGTCAAAAGGACTTTTATAATATTTAGTTATATTTAGTTATTTAGTTATATATGTAAACCATAGCCGATGTTGTATTATGTAGACTAGCCTACAAGGTTTTAATTTCTTTTAGCAGCTTTTATCAGTAGACATATTTTCAACAAAACAATCTATAACAGGCTGCACATTGCCTGAACTATTCCACACGCTAGTGTAACAGTGGACCACAACTCTAATGTCAAGCTAATAACATGCTGCCATCAACCTTTATGAGCCCTCATCCTTAATAGGCTGTGAGCTGTTGCAGCCAAGGCCAAAGAAGGGCTGTGCGATACGATCAAAATATCCTGATATAGTTCATTTCAAATCCAGATAATGAGGTGTACCAAAATAAAACATTCAGTGAACAAATAGTTTTTTTAAAATGACCACATGGAAAGGCCAGTTTCTAGTTCTATTCTAAATTATACATTTGACAAAGAAAAGCTACTATCATTATTTTTCTCATTGTATTTGGAACCTTTGAGCAAATTTTCAAGCAACAACAACAAGTACAGTACAGAATTAAAGTCTCTCTTTTACTTTTGTTTTGACAGGTTCATTAACAACAAGTCCCCTCCATACAAGGCCCACCTGCTTTTAAGTAAAATTCAAAACATTTGGTCGACTTTATAAAACACACTGCCGTAGAGAGAAGACGCGAGCAGAGCTGCTGGTGGGTGCATGTTTATATGGGGGAAAGAAGTGAGCACATAAAATTGGTCTGTGAGAAACCCCTAGTACAATGCTTGATTGCAGTGCATCCCTACTTCATCTACCTCTTCAGTGAATGTATTTCTCTCATATGAACTCCTGTGTGTGATATGTGACGCAATGAAATAAAAAATAGAGTAAAATATGAAAAGATAATACATTGTCATACTGGTACTACATTGTCATTGTCATACTACATAGCTTTGACTGTTCATGTGGCCACAGGATTAGGCTAGTGTGGACAGTAGGGCTGACTCCTAGTGGATGAAAGGAGTGTCAGTCGACCCACTTTCATGAGTTAGATAGTCGCAGAAGAACAGAGGTTCAACAGTTTGAGCGCCCTGCCTTGTCACCGGGACGAAAGTACCAGGGAATAGTTGAAACACTGATCTTTTCTCTTGTAACACAGGGAGCCTCTTACCCATGCACTGTTGCAGTTGCTAACTGTACTAGCTGCTGACAACAGCTGTTATTCTTTAACAGGCAGCTGTTAAAATATATATATATTTGAATAATTAAAAGAACATCATGAATGTTCGACGACAAGTCAAGTATTGGCTTGAAATCGTTAGTCGGAGACAGCCCTAGTTGACAGATTAGTGAAAGTGACACATTGAAACAGCATGTGCAATCTTTCTGCAGCCAATTCATTTTGAAGTTGGAGAAGTTTAGAGTTCGAGAAATAACATGGTGGTAGATAGACTATTAAGTTTGATGAAATAGCCTAGTCTGTTGTCTTGCACATAATCTGAGCAGACCTGTACCCAGACTGCACAGAGGATACATCTAACTGAACTCTCAATGCTGCATTTGTAATTTGTAATTTTTTAATTAAATAACATTTTTAAATAAAGCTATTTTTCATTTTCCAATTTGTGTTTCAGAATATGAAATGCACCAAAACACTAGAAGAGGTATCCTGTTGTGGAGTTCTGGAACTCTTCAAGAGAAGGACTGTAAAGGTTTTAAATGAAGGAGAATCCCTCTTCTTTTCTTTTCCTCTATCCGGCTCTTTATTTGTAGCCACATCTTTGCTCAAACAAACAGACTTGTTAATGTAAGTTTCAAAGCCCTGAGACTCATGTTTAAGAGAAAGAAAAATCTAGATCAGCCAGAGAGACAGTGCAGGGGAGACCTAGACAGAGAGAGAGAGAGGGACGGTGAAGAAAAGAGCAGTGGACGAGAAAAAAGGAGAGGAGGGAATGTGAGGGAGGAGGTGGTCAATAAATTTCCGAGGGGAGAGCGGAGGACTGATGAGGTGGAGAATGTTTCATGGCTGTGGGATCCCAGCAGGGCTCGGCTGGGACTGGAAACTGTGTCAAGGACGACTGAGGAAGAGACGGATGAGTCAGGAGCATCAGAAAACTCTCACTGCCACTACCACACACACAAGTAGGCTCCTCGTGTACTGAACATCATATCAAAGTCAATTCATTACTCATTTCTGACACATATATCCATCAACAGAAGCATCTTACTCAACTAAGACAAGTCTGTATGAGACAACAGACACATTGTGGCCTTCATAAGACAGAACAAGACTCGACTAAGGGATTCTTGCCTCTATTTGCTAAGCCTCCTCTCAAATTCAAGGCCACCACTAATACGAAGGAACATTATCTGCCACTCAGGGGAAAAACATTCATGACTAAAACATTGCAATGTCCACCTTTGCTTCAAAAACTCAGCCAGCATATTCGAATGTCCATGCTGGTTTAGGGTTCATTTGTGACTTTCATCCTGTTTTTCAGAAATTAAGTGTTTTTTTTACTTGATTTAGCCTTTGCTTTTTAGATAAACCATATGATGTTTTTACAGCAAGCCAGAGAGACCCTTGAATAACTTGACGTAAAGCCCAGATTACAGAACTGATGATAGACACAAACACATTACTGTTCTCATGCTGGGTGATTATCCTTTACTGTACAGGAGATAAAAGGGGTGCAACGATATAGCGTGGGATGTCCAGTTTCTGTACAGAGTACACTTCACATGCTGTCACACTACTCCCCACCATAATGTTTAGTTATCAGCTATGACGAAAGCAATTATTTCCATTTTATGATACTTTGTACTTCTACTGCACTACATTTTAGAGGGAAATATTTTAAATAAATGTATTTATTTATTAATGCCCCATTAAATATACATATTTCACAGCAGTTACCAGCTGCTTTTCAAATAAATATTTTGTGCTTAAAACATTGGTTCATCATCATAAACTATAAAATAGCATTGTTCTAGATTAGACTACTCAGAAGTAGAGCTAAATTGTTAAGATAAGGTTCATGTTGACAACTATAAAATCTTGCTTGTATTTCAATAAATCCTTATTGGGAATTTATGAACAATATAACTCTCTAAATAGGGACAGTTTGCATAATGAGTATGTTTACCTTGATATTCTTAGGTATATGCTGGCCATACGCATGTGCTTTCAATTAAGTGAGATTTTAAATGAGTATGCAGCTAATGGAGTATCTTTATATTGTTGTTTTACTACTTTTACTTAAATAAAATATCAGTCCTTTTTTCACCACTGATTATAGACAGCACCAACACACACTTCTGTGCTATGGGGCGGCTGTGGCTCAGAGGCAGAGTGGGTCGTCCCCTAATCGGAAGGTTGTTGGTTCAATCCGCTCCTGGTGCCAAGTGTCGAAGTATCCTTGAGCAAGATACTGAACCCTGAATTGCTCCCGATGTCGTGCATTGGTGTGTCAATGTGTATGAATAAGTTAGTTTCTGTTTGATGGGCTTTGCCATCGCTGTGTGAATGTGTGTGAAAGGATGAATGTGCCACGTTAGTGTAAAAGCGCTTTGAGTGGTCGGAAGACTACAAAGGCGCTATACAAGTACAGGTCCATTTACCATTTACACATTAGAGCCGTCCACACCAAGATTAATAACTACAATAAACCCTAGGGTTACAGCTTGTTACGTTCCTGTAGTGGAAATCAGCTTAACTTCCTATTTTCATTCTCAACAAAGGGTACACTTACTTGTTCATTCTGGAGCTTTTACCACTTGACAGTTAATCCTTGAGTTAAAGGGCAAGTGTGTATGATTTCCTGCCATCTAGGAGTGTAGTTGCAGATTGCAACTCCCTCACTTCACCCTCCCCTACCAAGCCAAAGGAGAAACAATGGTGACTGCAAAACAGGTGTAAAACACTAACAGCCCTATTTAAAGGCAGTGTTTGATCTGCCATTCTGGGCTACTACAGAAAAATAGTGGTTGTAGATAAAAACGACGGTTCAAATAAATAAGGTCCGGCTCCACTGGTTTGCTGAAATAGGCCAACATCATTTTAAATCATCATCATTATAATATAAGTCGCTTGACCACATTTAGTTTTGCACGATTCTGCACACTGGTGGGCATCAAAAACTGTATAGCAATTCTTTGATTGACCCTCGCTGTCTACTGTGGTTACACTTACTTAAGCTAGCTAGCTAGGTGCCACAGACCAGAGTTTCACAGTAACAACAAGAAGAGTCTAAGTATGTGGCGGCACACTGCCAGAGTAGATCAACCTTAACGGAAAAACGAAGAGTGTGGTTAAAAGAAAATGTACGAAAAGTGGGGCTTCACAGATAAGGGGAGAAGAAAGATTGGCATTCATATGACAACAATACCAATACAATGACGGCAGAGTTTGCTGCAGGTAAAAAATGTTTTAGGCAACCAGAATAAAAAAAATTAACAAAAAGCTTTCCTTTAAACACCACAATTCCTGGACAGAGGATTAAAAGCAAAGATGGAGAACAGTGGTGTCTACGTTCTAATGTCTGAAATGGAAGACTACAAGAAATAGTATTATTATTCATGATCTGATCTGTGCTGCACTGAGATGAACCCAGCTGGCTTCTGCCATCACCCCTGTGTGGCTGACATCAGTAAAATCATTCAGTTGGTGTGTTCTGCTAAAGATCTAGGTCGCTAGTCACCGCTGGCACGCAGAGAGAGGAGACTAATGCAAAACAAATGTTTTCATAAAGTCGCCCAGTGTTGAATCAGCATCATTCATTTCACTCAGGCTCCTTTTTTCAGTCCCTTTTCCTTTTTTCCTTCTCCTTCCTCTGACTCGGATGACTCCAGCAGTGGCTGCGTCTCTTCAGACAGCTGCTTTGCATTAGGCCCCAATGATGAGAGTTTGATGTTGCCCACGTCTTTAACCCCTGTGACAAACTGCTTGCCTCACTAAGCTCACCATCAAACACCATCGAGCTGGCTGTGTACTCTCCCTCAGCTGCAATCACAGAGAAAACCCACTGCTGGCTGGCTGTGCGGTACTAATCGGAAACACTGAGGAGAATTTAACAAAGGACTTTTGTTAAGGTAGTCAGAGAGTTTCCACGTGCTTGGAGTACGTTAGCCCCGATACATGCCATAATGCCTTTTATGGGAAATATTACACCAAACTTTTCAAAATCAAATCTTAAGATAAGTCAAGAGAAAAAACACTGTACAAGCTCTTAAACGTTAGAGGTGGTTCTTATTGCTCTACTGCCCTCTGTAGTGCAGTTGAATATATTCTACACTATATATCCAAAAGTATGTGGACACGTGACCCACCACATGTCCATATGTGTTGAGTTGAACAGGTCATTCCAAAACCACAGGCTTTAATCTGCTGCTATATCAGCCTCCACTCTTCTGGTTTCAGACTTTCCACCAGACGTTGGAACCTGGCTGCAGGGATTTGCTCCCATTCCGACACAAGAGCCTGATTGAGGTCCGACACTGATGTTGGGTGATAAAGCCAGGCTGGCAGTTGACGTTTTCAATTCATCTCAAAGGTGTTGGGTGGGGTTGAGGTTGGGGCTCTAACCAATCAATTTATTTCACAGGAAGAAGGATCTACCAATCAGCCTGTTTGATGCACAAGTCCAGATGATTCTGCAGCTCCTCTGTGAGCTAAGGTTAACCATGATAGGGTTTGGTAATTGGAGTCCATCTCTAGTTCTTTGTTTTGTTTGGCAATTTGGCAGTATTTTGCTAATTTAATGGTCTGCCTACAAGAACGAGAGCTGTTCCTCAGCAACATACGTTCAGTGGCATTGTACACACACTGAGCCGAAGAATAGGGTAGCAATAACAGCTGTGAAGCCAGAGTATTTTCACTCTACTCACACTAACAGTGTGGAGGATTTAGTGGCATCTAGCTGTGAAGTTTTAGAACACCACAGGCATCTGTACATGGCAACCTGGGAACGAAAACCGCCTGTTAAGTGTGTAGGAAAAACTACGGTGGCTGCAAAACATGCAAAAAACACGAACGGCTATATGTACAGCCAGTGTTTGGTTTGTCCCTTCTGGGCCTACTGTAGAAACTTGGTGGTTCCTTTAAGGATTTCTTTTGACCAGTTGGACAACAGGTTGTTGGGCTGACTGTGGCCAGGTGGAGAATTTTAACATACTGCCCAACCCTAAACCATAACACCCTTAAAAGCAGATTCATAGAGAAGTTTCCATGCGTCTTGGAAAAATGACAACATCAGCTTTATGCTCCTCATGTTAAAACAGGAAATGGCTGGTTGCAACAACACCAGGGTTAATATAACACGGTATTCGTTGAACATTTTGACCAAATGGCACTGTTAGGTGAACTGACAAACCCGTCCAGTCTCAGTGATCGTCTAAATGACAAGATGAATCAGACGGCACCATGCTGTGAACGTTTATGAGAGATCAACATGAAAATGTGAGCTCGAGGTATCACAGCATTAAGACTATGAACAGATAATGTGGTTAAGCTTTTAGAGACAAAGTCTTCAAGTTGGTCTCCTGCTGGAACTGTTAATATGAGCAGGTAAGAGAGAGGCAGAGATAGAAAGAAAGGGAGAGCAGGGTCACTGTGGTAGTAAATAACAGCAGTGACAAACACTGCAGCTGCACAACTTATTAATATTACTATGAAATCCTCTGTGTATGGATAGAACTCCACTTTGACAGAACACTTTTTTTTCATGAAGACTATCCAAATTTTAGCTGATGACATATTAAATTGCAGCAGGTTTATGTCTGAACACCTTATATGCATATTAGGGATGGTAAGTCCCAATGTGATTTAGAAAAGTGTGCTTGGATACAATTTTGGGATAACTCCACAATATTAACACTGAGCTCCCCTTTCCCAACTCTCTCTTTCTCCCGCTCTCTCACTGTGAATCGTCCTTCCTCTCTGTGCACGCCTGACATGCTTCAACCTGATTACCCCGTTCAATTATTCAGCAGCAAACAACACAAGGGGGCTTTATTTTGGGGTTGAGAAGCTGCAGCCGTTATTCACTGACAAACTGTAACCTACACTCTACATTTACTCCTACATTGACAACTTCACTGCTCACCTTTTCCTCTGCTCCGCTCACACTCACCGTCTCTCTGCCGCTCGCTCTCTATCTCAACCACACTCGCTAAACACACACCTTTTGGACTACAGGACCGACGTTCCTATCATCGTCAACCAGAGACCCAACTCTTCAGAGAAGGTATTAGCAAGCACGTATATGCCTAGTATATATTAAAAGCATGGGTGTACCTCCCGCTACCTCCTGCGTGCATAGGGACTATTAATAGAGGCCCCATGCCTTTGTTATTTAATAATGTGACCAAGAATTATTTTGATTGATTCCTTTTTGTTGTTTTAAAGCAGCATTAACTGGGCCACACAGCATAAGCTTATAAATGCAAAATTGTTAGCAAATGGTAAATGGTAAATGGACCTGTACTTGTATAGCGCCTTTCTAGTCTTCCGACCACT
>JAGRRF010012886.1:30892790-30903798 GCA_019097615.1 Morone chrysops
GCCAGTTGTGGGCCCTGCTGCTCTCTTGACCAATGGAAAGATTCATACAATGTGGGAGTGCAATCCTTTGTCTGCATGAAGACCTTAACAAAAACATTTTGTGCTCATTATTGGAAGGCATATTCTTTATTTTATTTTTTTTATTAAACTTTTTTGTAAAGTTTCAGTGAATCTCTTGTTTCTTCAAGCTTCATGATGTCCCTCACACTGGCAGCATCTGCAAAAACTACATATCGTGATGAGAATCTAGATCGATCAATATGGAAAACATATTGTGATAAAAACATTTTACATATCGCCCAGCCCTAATTCTATGTTACATTCAACTTTCTTAATGCATCACTGTGAATATGCATAAGCAACTAATTGTACTATAATTCATACTGTATTTCAGGTTTATATATACACACATAAGCATGTAGATTAACGTAATGCTCACCTTCCGTGTGAATGGATATCCAGGCAGACAGTACTTGTCTGGTACCGTTGATGAGGGTCTGACATCGGTACCGGCCCGAGAACTTCTCCTGGAGTGTGTTCACCTCAAGGATGCGGCCTCCCACCAGCATCCTGTACTGCAGACCCTGTTCCAGACCAGGACTCCAGGTCTGGGCCACAACTGAAATCTCCTTCAGGGTCTGGTTGTTAAAGTCCCAGCGCACTGGCAGTTTGTGGTCAGGAACAACTGGACAACCTGTTGAAAGGCAAAAGCAGACTGAATGTAAATGTTGACATTTGAATAGCCTGTTGATAAAGCTTTATGTTCCCAGGGTGCGTACCTATACGTAGATTTTCTCCGGGTTTGATAAACACACTCGTTCCACGACGTGACGCCATAAGGACCCTTCTCCTGTTCAGCTCCTGTGGGACTGGGACCACCCTGCTCCCTCCAGCAGGGTATGGACCTGTATACATGCACGCACATCCACATAAGCAATTTAGAGACTGCCAGCCATGAGAAGTTATGCGCGACTGGTGCATTAACCCACCGTAGACCTGCAGGACAGTCGAGGCAGTGGACATTCCTAATGCGTTTGTGGCGGTGCAGGAGTAGGTGCCCCGGTTGTGCAGAGACACATTTCTGATCCACAGTGAGCCAGATGGCAAGGAAACAGCACCAGCATCTAAAGGTTCATTATTCCTGTGCCACATCACGTTGGGCTGAGGAACACCTGACGGACGTAGGAAGAAGATAAGAGGTTAGGGAATAAGGGCTTAACAACATTGTGTGTAAGAGAGATTAAAAAATAAAGCCCACTTTTTTTTAAATGACTGACATCCTATTTCCAGGACCAGATTGTAGGATTTAGTCGCATCAAGAACCGTAGTTGCAGATTGCACCTGTGGTTATTTTACTACACTTTGTCTAATTGTGACTGCAGATTTCTCTGAAACCTCTCCGATTTCTTGCCCCTTTTTCATACCTTATTCACCGGTAGTGTCTTGCAAAATGTATGAATTTTACAAATTTCCACTTACATAAACCAATCGCTTCATTTTTATTCCTATCTGTACTCTGAAGGTTTTTAAGAGGGGTTTGTTCATATAACATTCATAACCTTGTTATATATCTTTTAATCCACACGTCTGCACATTTTAAAGTGTAAGGCTCTATTCCTGATCTATCTTTCCACAGACACCAATGAAAACAATTTACACTAAAGTCACTTTTTTTTTTTGCCCTGAATCTGATGACAAAGTAGACTATTTGCATATTTTAACTTACATTACCCAGGCATTTCTGTTTATATAGTGAATTGTAGTTAACCCCAAATAGCCTAGGTTACAAAATATAGATATACATATTGATTCAGTGCCATTTTATTGGGTATTAATCTTGCATTTACGCACGTATTAACAAAAAAGTACACCTGAAGCATAAGTAACGCTTCAGGTCGTGGTTACGCCCAAGCATGGTTATGTTGAGCCAGAATAGAGAGCTGAATAGATTAAAATTAGAGCATATCTGTTGCATGAGACGTTCAGTTAAAAGAACTATGTCCAATACGTTTGTGGTCTATCACAGGTAAGGGTATGTGTCCACAGGGGCATTTTTAGATGCGAGGGATTGTGCGGCTTACCATCATAGGATGTTTGTAGTCATATTGACCAACAAAAGGCTAAACCCACCTACAACACACAAACCTGGCTGCACCAGATTGGATGAACTGACATGGCAGGTCGCCAGCAGCAGAGCAAATACAGGGGAGGCTACCTTATTTAGAAATGTATTTTACAGCAGTTCACCATCCATTAAATTCTTCATCCTCCGTGTCGCTTCTGAACATCTCCGCCAACTCCTGAGGAAGACGAAGCACCGTCTCCTCTTCTGTGGGGCTGGACGGTAATGTTTAGGCTACTCCTCGTTTCATGTCGGAATTATTATTTAAAAACATGTTAAATTTCATATATAAGTCGCACCTAAGTATAAGTCGCAGGAACAGCCAAACTATGAAAAAAAGTGCAACTTATAGTCCAGAAAATACAGTAGTATAAAAGTTTTTTAGGAGTTTCCAGAAGTGGCGAGTAGCACTGCTGAACACCCTTGATTTGCATAAATAAAACAAAAGCCTAGGCCTCTACTTTAAAACCTGAGTGGAAATTTTGATATCAAATATGATGTCCTTGACACTGAACCCCTAAATTGCTCCTGATATTTGGGCAAGCACCTTGCATGTTGCTGGCTGGCTCGTTTGAGTGTAGGGGTGAGTAAGAGGCACATTTTAAAGTACTCTAGATAGAAGACATAAATGTAATTCATTCCAGTACATACAATGAGAAAGTATTATTCTTCTAATTTCCATGAACTGGCCCTTTAAAGGAAACATTCTTTGTGGCATGCAGTGCTGTGACCTACCATTGACGGGGCAGTCCAGAGTGAGGTTGCTGCCCTGGCGAACGTCGACTCGTCCCCCGACCACAGCCCACAAGCTGTGGCCAAACACCAGCCCACTGTCTGAAACATTCCTCCATGACACGGCGATGGCTGGTGGCTCTGAAGTTTCCCACACAGAGAAAGAGTATCACTCACTTGTGAAGTAATAAATCATCCCTTTTGCAAAAATCTTGCTTGTGCATATATTTTAGAAAGTTACTGATGCTAATCCTGTTATATAATAAAGAACATCTTGGAAACACGTATATACAGTGATAGAAGGAAGGAACCACATACTGTAGTTTAGCCTTTAAGTTTGTTGCAGTATTGAGATGAAAAATTTAATTTTCAGAATCATAGTGGTCAAAATTCAGCTATCATCTAAAATTAAGATATCATCTAAAATTAAGCTTATATTAAACCCAAACAAGCTGTGAATGTGTATATTTGTTTGCCACATTAGCAGTGTGACGGAAGAAATGGCATTCCACTACTTTAAAATACATGAAATTTACATTTATGTAAGTGTCAATTTGTCCAGAACTTTGGTTTATGGCTAAATACCTGCAAAACTAACAGCATTCCCATCAGCCTCAGCTGTACTTTGTTTAGTGCTAAGATAAACGATGGGGTAAACATTATACCTGCTGATCATCTTAAATGTTAATCTTAAAGGTTCTAGTTCATATTTATTGCCTGCTTTACTTGTCCTGTTTTTTATTCATTGATTCATTACTTTATTTCCCTGCTTGCCATCTATATGTAAAGTGACTGAACTGTAGCTGCTAGTACCTCCTCAGGATGCTGATTGTTCAGCTACCACAGTACTGGCCACAAACAAGTAGATTGAAGCCTGAAAGATGGATTCTGGCATGATCTTGTGATCTCGCAAGAACAATACTTTGCACTCATATCTTAAGATGTTGAACTGGTATGATTTCTTTTTCTGTCACACACACCGTAGTGCGAGTGTTTTGTTGGGGTGGTGCTTCCTCTCTCATGTCTCCTGGCACATGGAGAGCTGTATGGAGGTTTGGCGCCAAATGCTGCATGCTTCCTTCCAGTGCCCATGTTAACCAACTGGGCTGTTCACGGCTGGCATGCAATCTCTGAAATTCGCACTGTTTTGACTGGGGTGGCACAAGTGGGGCACTGATTTTGAAGGAGTATAAAGTATGTGTCTCAGCTTTCCAGTCATTCCAAATTTAGGCAATTCCAACACTGTTAATGGACCCCAGCATGCAGACATATTTAATTACACTGGGCAAAAATTGCCCAAAAACTGCATGGGGTTTCATTCAGATATCTTGAGGTCAGAGGTTAAAGGATCCCCTTGAAAATATAAAATGCCAGTTTTTCCATCACATAAGTTTGGAGTGTTATTTAGCCCCTGTCCTAAAATGCTAGCATGACATGGTTCGCACCAATGGATGTGTTGGATCATCTAGTTTTATATATCAGCTTCAAAACAGAGCCCAACTCTTAAAGACATTGTCAGTGGAAGAGGTAAGAATAATGAGTGGCCAATCAGATTTCATGTTTACCCTTATTTATTTATTTTATTTTAGATTTATTTAAATTGTATTATGGTGACTATTAAAAATTTTAATTATAAATGATGTGCATAACAATGACACTAAAACAAAGGACACACCTGCCACCAGTAGCTGAAACGTCTCTGAGTCTAAGCCATAAGCGTTGGTGGCTGTGCACTTGTACTGGCCTCGGTCAAACGCTCTGGGATGAAGGATGTGAAGTCCTCCAGAGCTATCCCATGACACCCTGCAGACACACAGAGAAAAACAATTTTCAGTTTTTTTATTCTGTCTGACCAAAATTCAACAGGAATTAAAGGGTGACTTGTTAACAGTATGAACACATGGGGCGTAGATACAAGGTTAGAATACTGAACAAAAAGTTTGGGTTAAAGACTGATCTTGAATCAAGTTTGGGCTGTTAAAGCAATGCAGTAGGTTAAAGAGATTTAAAGGTTCTATCCAAACCTACACAAGTCCCACACACCAAATCAGTTCATAATTCTGAATCTTCTGCATACACAGTGGGACTTGTCTAATCACAGTAATAAAGTCTTACTTGTTTTGTCCATGATTTCTATCAGTTATGACAACACTGTAATTCACCACAGTAATTCCTGAGATCTCGGAACACATTCACTACATCCAAGTCCAACAATGCAAGATGATCGCAAAGTGTCCTGAACAACCCCACATTGCTCCCTATGGTTAGGCTAGAGCCTTGTATGGTAGCTCCATGGCCATCAGTGGGTGTGTATGTATGGGTGAAGAGACAAATTGTGAAGTAAATAAAGGCATCGTATAAATGCAGTCCATTTTATTATTATTATTAAGCTGAACTAGGGAGTTGGTCTGCAAACTGCATGTATGTATTAAGAGAACTGGAAATCATCTTTCTAGTTGGTATCCCATTCATTACTATGAAAGAGGCTACCTTTGTGCATGTGAGTGGGCAATTACCTTGGTTAATACAATTATTACTGGTCACTGGACCAAATTGTGATAGTCCAGAATTATACTTGGTATAGGTAGTGCTCTCCTCCTGGCAGTATAAGCCCCAACACAGAGAATCCATTACTGCTGCAGTTTTTAAAAAGGGGAGGAAGGATTACTAAAGCCGTTTAATTCAGTATAAGGACAGAGCTTTCCAAACTTTGGAGGCTTGAGGCCCCTTACAAATTCAGCAAAACCTCCAACTCATTTTGTCATGGTAGAAGAGTCATTTATCTGATTTACTGGTTGTCTCACTCACTCAAACTAATGGACACAAACCAAAGGAAACTTCTTGGTATGGCTATTTTGCAGCATAGACTGTAAGCCAGATGCTGAAACTGGGTACGCGAAAGAAATACAATTAGGAGTGTATTATAGTTTGGTTTGTTTTGTCATAGTTCATGCGGACAGCGGTTTGACCGGTTGGATCACCGGATTGGCCAACACAGCAGGACATTAGGTTGCGCTTCTCCAAAAGTAGATTCTGCTTGAACTTCTCTGCCACTGCTCTTTTCCCCCAGCCTCCCCTGCAGCCTCCACCACCCCAGCCTTAAACGCACTACCCCAATTAAAATGAATAGGAGGAGGGGTGTTTTTGCCGCAGAGGATGATTTGGTCTGAAATGGCCCTTAACGTTTATACTGCGTTACTGCTACGCTACTTTTGTCGCCTTGGTTACGCACTAGGAAAGCAGTGGTGCATAGATTTTTTCCAGAGCAAGGAATATTTTGATGAATATGCTACATGGAATTTTTCATAGCTCAGCCTGTGTCCCACTTGCAATACCTCAGCAGCACACAGCACTGAGTTAGGACATTGGTCCTAGGTGGAAACATATAAACTTAATATGGAAAACATGCTGTCACAATCATTGAAACAACAGTTTGGCTTTGAGGGTCGGAGTGAGTGGAACTGTTAATACTGCACCTGTAACATAATACCAACAATACCAACCAAAAAACAGGCTATAAATATATAGAACGGCATCACAATAATCCTTGGATTCATAGCACTATTGTTAGTAAAGCAATATAAACAAAAAACTGAATTGTTCTTTTCTCTGCTTTCCCTCCACAATAAACTTTTTGCCCTTGAATAAAAAGAACAGACCCCAGTAAATTTGATAAAGGTTCTTTCACAGGGTCAACCTCAGCACAGCATGTTGCAGAGATCCAGTTTCAGCTGTTATCATGGTCCGTTCTCTCCACAGGTACGCCGCTTTGATAAAGTCAAGGGCAAATGTGGAACATTGTTTTTACTCCGCAGCCCTTAGGTCCTGTAAATGTCAATCAAGTTTCTGTCTTACTTTGGCTTTGAAAATGTGCTCATCTTTCTCTTTCTTGTGGTGAGATTAAAAGTCTGACATTTTGGGAAATGTGTTTGTTCTCCGTCTTACCCAACATAAAACCAGACGATCAATATCAATTTCATCTCAATGCACCCAGTAAAGACCTATCTTTACTGGGTGCAGGACGTGATTGGACCTGCTAAGCACCATATCAGGGGAAACTGAGACTAGCTCCATCAACAGTGACAGAAATACATTTAACAACTCCAGGGATGTCTTACTTACATGATATATTTTGTACATTTGACACATGTAAAAATAGAAAATTATGTTCTGATGTTTACTGTTGTTTAATGAGCTGGCAGTGAAGCTGTTTTGTTACAGGCTATGATCAGTGGCTACACACAGCCTCTTTATGGTCCTGTCTTTATAATGGAAATGCCATGTTTGGTGACTGTCCAAATTCCTCCAAAACCTAGGGGACTCTTGCAATGGATGTATTCTTGATTAACTTACAAGCTAACAATGTGCAGGATTTTCTTTTACTGAAGCTAGGCTAGCAATTTTTTCTTGCTTCCAATCTTTGCGCTAATCTAATCTTAACACGTCATGGGAATATCTCTGTACAGAGTGCACGGATGGAACTGATATTGATGTTTTTATCTGAATCTGTTCATATGGAAACCCGGAACTCAACTGGTATTTAATCCAGATGTAAGTGTAGAGTTGATATGTGTTGGTCTGTTTGATTAAATATGCTTGAAGAATATATTCATTATATTATTTCAACTGAAGACAGAGTGCCTTCATCTTTTTCCATGGTTTCCAAAAGGGGAGGCACTTTCAAGAAATACTTCGTAGGTGTTTGGATGAACCATCTGTCTGTCACCATTTATCACAAGTGAACTTGATCAAAGAACCATATAAAATAATCAAACTCTTACTGAAGCCAGGAGAAGAGCCTTCAGTTTTTTGTTCTTCTTTCAATGAAGAAATAATCTCCAGTTCTGATATAACTAATGCTAGCAGCAGTTATGCTAACCTCTATGGGAAACAGAGTCCTGCAGTGGGTCAGGTACCTGTGGGTAGCCTGCAAAACCGGGTAAGAAATATATCTATACAAATTCATGGGTAAAGGCATGGGTAAAAATAGCAGATGAGAACAATAAAGTGAAATGAAAATGAGGCTGGCTATTTTTAAAATATAAATCAACTAAAATTGATGATTAAGCCAAATCAGCCACCAAGAATTTTTTTTCTTGTGAATAACACAACTCTAAGCACCAAAAGAAGGAACTAACTTAGTTAGCTGTAAAATTTGGAGATGCATTCAGCGAACTGGTTTAGGGCTTAAGTAACATTGGTACCCAGCTGGCTGTGTGAACGTGTGTGAGTAGCAACAGTTGGTGATTGATTCAGCCAAATGGTTAATCGGGATTTTAATTTATGTTTCTTCATGTTACACTTCTAATTGTGCAAGTAAAAATATGACCGTGTTGTGTAGCGCAGGTCATGGGTCGCGGGACTGATATTAACAGATCAGGTCTGGATTTGATTTGGAGATGATTGCAAATAATGGGTAGGTTCCAGTACTGAGCTCTGTGGGTGCGGGCTGGTGTCTGTTTGCAAAACTGGAACACTGCAGGATGAGAGTTGCCATTTTTTGTTTGCCATACAGTGCCTTCTCGCTGTGTCATGCATGTGTCGATCCATGTAGCTGCCAGTACTCAAAACACACTGAAATAGCCTGGCAAGAGAGATTCTTGCGTGATATCGTGATTTTGTGATCTTAAAAATCCAGCTGCGTGCAAGATTAACAATAAAACCTGGAAATGGGAATGACAGAGTTTCTCTGCAGAGGCATTCATGGTGTTACACTTGCTTCTTCACACTAAAGGTTACGGCAGTAGGTGTGACGGTGGGAAAAAAGGTAGGTTCAATCCTTCATACTTTTGCACCTCTGTAAACACCACCAATCTGTCTAACAATCTGTAAAGTTGGCATGATTGTCTGATTGCCTGTTTCAAAAAGATGTCGGACATCGATCAGTCCAAGTACAAAATTAATAGCACAATATCAGTGACAGTGACATCAATATAATCATGACCAAAAGGCTTAGAGGTGAACTTTTCTGACCTTTCACTCAGAGTTCTTCCTTTATCTGGTCAAGGCCGGAGAAAAGCAGGCTACTGCCCTAAGAGCCGAGTACCCCAGGGTCCCCAACATAATGGTGTCACCCTGACATGTAGAGTTAGTATTAATACCATAATTATTTCAGTTTATAGCTCCCAGCACATATTTCTAAACAGAGCTGTGTTTAGTTAAACTACAAGCACACACACAGACACACAAACCTTGGGCCAAGTACAGGAGAACTGGGTGGTCTCTAGGTCTCCAGGCATATAAGAAAGCATCCATATGTCATATGCACTTAACACTGTATTTAATGGAAACTTGGAGGCTACAAGGTACATACACAATACACAGAAAGTGGGAGTTGGTAGAGTCAATAGGCAAACCGTTGCCCCGGGCCTGCATGCAGATGAAGACAGCAATGTTTCATACGATCCCATGTTTTGGAAAGAAAATATAAGACAGGGAAGTGGGGTCATGTGCATTTGGTTTTGGGAGACTTTAGAACAGATTGGTACACTTTAGAGTAGATACACTGGCCCAGCTTGCTAGCAGCATGCCACTTCAGCAGGTTTGAACTTGTAAGACAATGACAGCATACATTTGAGAGACTGTCAGTGCCAGTTAAGAAGGTAGATTGGTGGAATCAAGAACAGGGCAAGTTGTGTAAAGTACTGAAGCAGAAAAGCACACTCTCTACAGAAGTCAGTCATAGTGTGATTGACAGGTCCTCCAGCAAAATGGCTTCTATATGCAGCTGTCTACCCTTCCATCAGCTCTCAAACCTCAACCTGCCTTTCAAACCTGGGAGTTGAGCAAATAAGGGCTATGGATTTTAGTTGACAAGTTCCCAAAAGTGCAAAGTGTGTGGTCTGCTTCCTCCTTACATTAAAATTACATTAAAATTACATTAAGGACATCAATATTCATTGGACCAGAACTCAATAGCATAGTTTGCTTGTATGCCACTGGAAATTACATAGATTGCACTGTGTATGCAGGCTGTTGTGCATTACATCTAAAACATATGGTGCTAAATTCTCAGCTAATGTAAACGATACTGGAGAAATCAACACCTGATTTCAAATATGCATCCTGCACTGTTGAATACTAACTTACTAATACTGGAAACCTGGTGTGTGTACACTCCATGCAGTGCAAATGACTCACAATATTTTCCCATTTTGCTGTATCATCGCTCAACCTGCCTCGAGGAGGAGGAACCAGCAGAGGAACCAGTCAGGCTGAAAAGATGCTGATCTGTGAAACTGTCTACTACAGTTAGACCAATATACTGCTTTGCCGATAAACTGTATGCTAATAGCTGCTATTCACCTTTAATCTAATTCAATCCACATGTGATTGAATGGAATTTCTCTGTTACAGCTCTGCGAGGATTACAAATACCTACACTGAAAATACATTTAAAGCTGCAGTAGATAACTTTTATAAAAATCACTTTCAGTCCTATTTCCACCAGACCTAAAAACCAATCAGAGCTAAGAAAGATGTAAAGTGGCTTTGGGTTGGAGGCTTGAAGATAGTAGATACTGGCAATGTGACTTAACAATCAACAATTTTCCTAGGCTCTGATTGATCATTTACATTTGATGTAAACATCTGCGATTGAAGACTCATTAACTTCTTTAACTATGTAAATACATAAGATTTAAAACATGAATTAAGCAGTAAACAACTATTCTCTATGTAAAGATATAGTCACTCTCCCTCTACCTGTGTTGCTATCACAGCCTCTCTGTGGTTTGTTTCCATAGCCGTGCTCTGTGTGCAGCTGAGTAGAGCCACTGAAACTGCTGTTTTTATCATCTACATCAGTGAATTAAGCATGATAGTGATATTACGGCGGATCCTGTTCATAATGTTGTCAGACACTTAGAATAACAATCTGAGCCTGACACTTAGAATAACAATCTGAGCCTTCATATGGGGTCCCTCAGGGGTCCATCTTGGGTCCTTTGCTCTTCAGCCTGTATATGTTTCCATTGGGTGACATAAGAAAGCATAACATATCCTTTCACCTCTATGCGGATGACTCACAGCTGTACTTGCCTCTAAAATCTAGGGATTCCATACAATCTCTTCTGGTCTGTCTTGAAGACACCAGAAACTGGATGGCAAACAACTTCCTCCAGCTAAATAGTGACAAGACAGAAGTCATCATTT
>JAGRRF010012886.1:30915501-30927344 GCA_019097615.1 Morone chrysops
CTGTGTGTGTGAGGGCATGCACGCTGCAGCTGCTTCCTGTAAATGTCCATTAGAGGACAAGAGAGTGGTAAATCAGTGTGTGTAAATCAGACACGCCTCCACTTTGCAGGACTACTAGATGGGCAAATATCCATTGGCTGCCTGAAAATGCAGTGATTTATAGCATGGACACACACATGCACAGACATACACTGATGAAGTACAAAACATATTACAACCACCCTCTGACTGCTGAGTTACAGCCACTTTTGCAAAATATAAACTGATGCCCTTCAATAATCGTCCTCACTGACATCTCAGTTGTGATATGAGTGCGCACAGAAAAGTTGTCCATGTCTGCCTCTAATCCACCTATCTATAATCTATGACAGTGGTTCTTTTTACATTGTGTACCTCCTCAGAAAATATTAGGCTCTCCAAGTACCACCCTTATGACCTACGTTAAAATGCAGCAGCGTAGGCTGACCCTATTCAACTTCAGCTACAGGAAAGGCAGAACTAATTTGAAATGACAGTTTCAGTGATGTCATGGTCTTTTTATTTAAAATGCTTCAGTATTTTGATCATATTGTTTTTCCTTTACATTTTTCTGCTAGATGCCACCAAATCCTACACACTGGTCCTTTACAGTGTGTATGATTTAGTGGTTTACTGGTTTCTCAAAACGTGCACAAAATGTTTATTTATACGTGACTTTTGTGCTCTATCTATGCTGAAAATAATAATGAAAGTGAAAGTGTTTTCTTAGCTGCACCATCTGGTACTGAAAATCATCCATACTTACCTATGTGTGATATTGATTTTAATGTGCCTAATGTCTTAAATATGTTCAAATCATGTTTAGTCTTGCTGCATTTTGAAGAAAAGATTCTAATAGATTACATTTGTGCATCAGCCCCAAGATTGAAAAAAATATCAAGATTTTATTTTAATTTATTTGATGTTTTGTTATTAAACGACAATATGGGATTTCTGCCATTCTTTCTTGCATCAAAACAACAAACCATCTTTGCTGTCATCGCAGTCAGCTTCTCCCGGTTAGGATTCCTTCACTGTTTATCTTTTTTTTTTTTTTAAATCCTTTATCTGGTTTAAATGTAGTTAAAAAGCACCAAGATCTAAACAGTGGATGGTAAAAAATGTGGCTTCAAACTGGATAAAAAGTCAATGTATGACAGCTTCTGGCAGAAAACCACAACGCTGACACATGCACAAAGGGGATATGATGCCACTGACAGGCGACCAGTGAAAAGCACCGTTACCTGACAGATTAAAATGACAGATTTTAGATTTGAACATTGTTGGAAACATTTGGGATAATGTAAGAACACAACTCAACTCAAGCTAAAAATGCATCATACTGATTTCATACTGATACTGTTTTTTTAACAGCCAAATCATTTCACTTCCAACCTGACTGCATGTCTAATTGTGTTTATTCAGCAAGGTACCTGTTTTGGAGGGCCAAATATGGCATATAAATTAGTTTACAAAGCAACAGCTCTCTGCAGTGGTCCCAAACCCTGTGACTGCACTCTCAGTGGTAATCCCAGTCTTTATTCAAACTGGTGCAGGCAGCTCTATTTAGTTTTCCTCTAAACTCCATCAATTAACTTCATTTCAAAGTTATTCTAACATGGTTTAAAAAAAGATTTGATAGAAGGCATGAAAGGTAGAAGGCATGAAAGTTTCTTTTAAGAGGTAAAAGTATAGTATAGTATAGTATAGTATAGTATAGAGGAGAATTTGACGTGTATCCTTTGTTACAAATTACTGGCTCTTTTGTAAGGATTGTAAAGGTGAATTAGGGACTAATTCGCCGATCCTCATCTCCTGGTTGCTGGGTCTTCACTGTTTTGATGTTCTGAGGCTTTTTTCCCTGCCTTCTCCTTTCAAATGTTAAGTTGTGGCAAAGAAAAGAAAAGAAAAGTTTGGGTTCCCTGCTTGCCGTGTGTGCAAACAAATTAGAGTCTTTCACATACACTCCCTGATTGTGGTGTAGCATCCAATATTACCACTAAATCACCAGATTTCTACCTAATTCAACACAGTCTGCAACTCTACTCTGAACTGTGTTGAATTTTGAAACATCAACAGTGACCCGGGTATATAATGAACATGTACTGAAACTGAATTAGAAAAGCTACCCTTGGGGCGCCCAGAAAGCTCACCTGGTAGAGCCGACGCCAAGGTCACCAAGGTCTCTGCCGCATTATTTATTTCGAGGGTTATACAGTAAAAATGTTGATGCATACACAATAAAGTATTTTGGTCCAATTCCGGCACTGACCAGACTAACACTGATGATTGCACTAGTGATTACTGCTATATGTACTTATGTGCAATATGAAATGTATGTGCAAAGCCAATGTTCATTGTGCATTTTTCCTATACTTGATGGCATTTCACCTATGATCCATTTAAATGTCCCTTACTCAGTAGTCACTAGTAATGGAATGGATGGTGAATGGACCTGTACTTGTATAGCGCCTTCTAGTCTTCCGACCACTCAGAGCGCTTTTACACTACGTGGCACATTCACCCTTTCACACACATTCACTCAGTGATGGCAAAGCCCATCGAATAGAAACTAACTCATTCATACACATTCACACACCGATGCTATGCATTGGGAGCAATTTGGGGTTTCAATATCTTGCTACTGGATACTTCGACAAGTGGCAGGAGAAGCCGGGGATTGAACCAAACAACCTGCCGATTGGGGCCTGCTTTTGAGCAACAGCCGCCCCTAGTCTGGCTTACTTGAAAACTTTCACAATTCATCTTTCATTGCCAAGCATTAATATTCATACGTGTGACCGATAACACAGAGCTCAAAGTTAAACTGGGTCCAAGCACAGAGAGACCACAGGCTTCTAATTGGAACAGTCCCTTACTGTAGCGTTCAATCTCTGTGAACTTTCTTATCGCTTCTTTCTACAAACTGGGGTGGTACAAGTGGGCAGCTGACTAATGCAGGGTGGCATAAAGTATATTTTGCAGTCATTCCCAATTTATGCAATTCCAAAACTGTTTAGGGATCTCAGTACGAAGAAATATTATGATACACTAGGCAAAAATAACACTTATACCACATGCAAAAAAATTGCATGGTTTTAGCCCAAAATGTTACTGCAGTGTCTCCACAGCCACCTTAAAGCTTTGTCAATAAGGGCCAGTGTTGCCAACATCACAGAAATACCTCCAAAGAAGTGACTGATATTCACAGATTGATTCTCCCACTATAATTTTAAAGAATTTGGCAATCCTATCCCTAGTGTAATGCCAGAGATAGTAATTCCTGTTACTGAAAATCATTTGGGAAGAAGTGTTAAAAGTGTTGCTGCTTTTGTTCACTTTCCAGCCATAGAGGACTTTCAGACACTCCATTATGTCTTGAGTAAGCTTTTTTATAGCAAGTTTACCCAGGGTCCTGTCCGCATATGTTAGTATTATGTAAAATATGTAAAATTGCAACAAGCATTTATGGCATACATAGATGCACACAATTCTACACATTAAATGCATGCTTTTTTGTTGTCATTTTCTACCTTTGTTTGATTGAAATTAGAGATACAGGCAAGAAATGAGAGAGAGAGAGAGAGGGGTGTGACATGCAAATGTGTGTATTTTTAGGAATCCTTATCCCAATAAGTCTGGTGTTAATCTGTTTTTCTTATGTCAACTAAACCCATAAAAAGACCCAAACCATCATTGATCCTACTCAGAAGCAATGTGTTTGTATTCAAACCCTGAAAAAACTTAAAAATACATCAATGAGCCACACTGTTGCACACAGTGACACAATGAATGAAGGGATTGCAGTAAAGTGGACATGTCTGCAAATTGCATACTTGTACCCATAGGTACCCATTTTCAAAATGGCCATGCCAACCAAAATTTTGCCTAACTTTGGGGCGTTATTTAGCATCCTTCCTTCCTAGCATGACATGGTTGATACCAAAGAATACTTTGGTTCATCTAGTTACATATGATACTAGTATCTCACCTTGGAGGGCATGGCTCAGGGTCACAGATGCGTATCATTACTGGTGGCCTGCTGGATGAATTACACAGAGAGTCCTCCACCTCCTCACTCTGCTTCCTGTTAACACACCTCACAACTGCTTTCTGCTTCCCTGGACAGAGACAAGAAACAGTTGTACATGAAAGGACAGTAGGCGTAGACAAAAGACTCAACTGCCAACATCCATCTTAGAAACCTTACCAGCAGCACATGTGGCTGAGCAGGCAGTAAAGCCCCTGTAGTCCCAGCTGTACACTTCCTCTGTCTGGATGTAAGGGGCCCCATGGTCGTCAAGGCCTGAAGAGATGCCTGGAACTTTTGAACATGGCCCCTGGTAGCAGGGCCTCTCAAGATTGGGTTTGTCCTTGCCACACTCCTCCTTTGGAAGATCCACCTCCGTTTTGGTGAACGAGAGAAGAACCTGGCACTTCACCTCCCGAGTTTGCCTTCCAGCCCCACAGGTGGCACTGCAGGGTGACCAGGGCCCGGGTACAAACCTGAACACAAAGGCAGAGAACATAAACAGGAAAGGTTAGAGATGGGCAAGAAACAAAGGCTTCTAATTCATTTTTAAAACTGTTAAGAGACTCCATCTGGAACTGTAGAGTGTATATGTAAAAATAACCAGGGATGCTGGAAATGTAGATGTAGCACACCTTTTGGAATTGGCCTAAAATTCTGGCCTTTCGTGCAGGAAACTCATATTGATATCACGAGTCAGCATAGACAAGATTTGCAAACAGGCATGCAAACAGTATTGTCTAACGCTGCATGATGACTGGGTATGAAGCAGTCTCTGACAAATGATTCTATGATGTGCATCAGGCTTTAGTCACTTGGTCTCCACAATTTCTATCACTCTGTTAGCGTGCTCATTTATTTGTCACAGTGGGCTGTCTAACCAGCCAGATAGTGCCAAAAAGAAAATTGAGGAAGTGGAGACATAATCTTAACGTTTATGGTAGCATTTTGGCAAAACTTACGCTGATCGCACAAGATATGACATTTTAGAACTTGTTGCGCATGTCTTGATTGAGTTTTGAACACCGCAAATGGCAGGACCCTGTACTACAGTGGCTTCCATCACTGCTGTACTTAGGTAAACATGTCAGTATCCACTATTATCACCTCTTGTACTGAAGAGCCATCTGTTTGCTGTTAATATACTCTCATATGTGTATGTTATCAAATTCCTGCATGCATGCCTGCTTTGAGTTTGTTTATTGTATCCCATGTACTGCAGCGTCTCCACAGCCACCTTAAAGCTTTGTCAGTAAGGGCCAGTGTTGCCAACATCACAAAAATACCTTCAAAGAAGTGATTGATATTCACAGATTGATGCTCCCACTATAATTTTAAAGAATTGGCAATCCTATTCCCAGTGTAATGCCATAGACAGTAATTTCTGTGACTGAAAATCATTTAAGGAAGAAATGTTAAAAGTGTTGCTGTTTTTGTTCACTTTCCAGCCATAGATGAGGACTTTCAGACACTCCATTTAGAGTAAGTTTTTTTGTGGAAAGTTTACCCAGGGACCTATGTTGGTAATGTTAAATTTGCCAAAAGCCTATATTCCATGCATAGATGAAATGCACACAATTGTATACATTAAATGAGTGCTTTTTTGTTGTCATTTTCTACCTGAAATTAGAGATACAGGCAAGAAATGCCCAGGAGGTGAGCCGGAACCTCTCCAGCTACCAGTCCACACTATACACTGTGGTCAAGGGAATTGAACCAGCAACCCTCTGGTTTCCAAGCCAAGTCACTATGGACTGAACTACTGCTGCCCACTGTCAGAAACTATCAAGTCAAAAGGCTCAAGTCCAAGTAAATCCTTTTGCATTTTGTCATGTCTAAAGTCATAAATTGTGCCCTGTATCCTAGAAATTACATTTATATACAACTAATTTGCAACAGCAAATACAAAGGAAACGTAATCCAGAGCAAATTCTGTTTTCTATTACATACATGATATTGTTGTTAATTAGCATACCTGGCAAGTCACAAAAAAATTGATACTGAGAGAATCAGTGAAATATATACCAATACCAACAACATGTTTTGTTTGTTTTCTGCCAAAATAAGCAATCTCACAGTGCTATCCAACCATAGTGACTCCAGCATTATTCAAAAGTCAACAGTGACTTGAGACATAATATTTATATTAACATTTAACCTAAACCACGATCTTTCCCGAACCTTAACATAAGTGTTTTTGCTACAAGAGTATGGACGCAAACCCAGACCCCAGTGTGACAGTCTTGTAAAAGTGGATGAATCTACATTTGGATTTGGTTTTGCTATTATGACTGTCATTATTTAATTCATCTTCAGTACACACTTTACTTTTTATCTGGGTCCAATTCTCATCTGCTTCTTTATTGTGTAAAAAGTATAAAAGTACCAGTAGTGCAACGTGTACTAGATCTGAACCACAATACATTCTTACTCTCCAATCCAATCTGTACACAGCAGATAACATGACTAACATGAAAAACTTAATTTGCTTCAGTTCACTGTGTCTCTTCCCTATCCACCCACCATCCCAGTGAGGGATCAATACACTACTACTGCTTGAAGAAACTGAGATTCATAGCTGATTTATGTAATAAACTCCTAAAGCTGCTGACTGACAGATGCCTTAGAGGTAATGTGTGACAGTGAGCTTGGAACAGAATAAATGGATGTGAACATAGGTGAGCAAAAAAAGGAAAACCCTGCATAAATAAGATAAAAAACTAATGGAAATAGTGGAAATGGTGCATGTTATATGCCAATCAAAGTCACCAGATCTCAACTGAACTGAAGACCTATGGGAGCTTCTGAAGCATTATGTTAGATAGCGCTCTTACCATCATCATTGTCTTGATTCTGCCTGCATAGTGATCAGATTATAATATGCAAATTAAACATGCAGAGCTGGTGGAGTCGGATCTCAGGTCAAGAGAAGCGATGAACGAAACTCTTGAGGGACCACTACGATGTTTCATGGGTCACATGACATCAGAAATAACAAAAAAGCTAATTGACGCTTATTAACATTCGTTTTGCACGTCGTAGTGATCCCTTGAGAATTTCCAGAGGCGATGCTGCTGTAAAGGCTCTACTTATTTTTACTTTGCAGAGGAAGAGCGTGTCTGTAGCTTTATGATGGCCAGTTTAAAATAACACAGAGAGGTGGAGTTAGCATGCTGGGCAGATTGTTTTCTTAATAAGTGGCCATTTACATCTGACTGATGTCTGACTGATTAGATCGCATCCCAATGTATTCCTCATGCAATTACCTTCTTTAAAATCTATATTTTTCTAATCCAGATAACATACACGAAAAAGTCGCATGTGACCGCCCAACATGTGGTTTTTAGACACATTTTTGTAGCAAGCACATGGGATTATTTCACAGGTTAACTGATTCACATTCACAATTATACATGCAAGCACATGGTTTTCATGTTGGTTTTTCCACATATTCTTCCACAAACAAACAAAAACAAATGTGCAACAAATGTTTTTGGACTCGTGTGCTTGTTCACATGTGGAACAATTACTTTCATTATTAATCTGATGATCATATATGATTAATACATTAGTTGTTTTGGTCACTAAAATGTCAGAAAATGTTGATCGCAGTTAAATATTATATAATTAATTAATCAATTATCTAAATAGTTGGTGATTAATTAAATAGTTAACAACTAATGCTTTGCTAATCATATTAATGTAGCTATACATAAGATGTGCTTGGCTTCATGCGATGAAGATGTGAAGTGTTTGAGGTATGTGTAGGAAGTGTTTAAAGAGCATGTTTGCAAAGAGTCCAACAAGCATATGTGTGTGTCTGCCAAGTGTTTGAGGTGTGTGTGAGCTCTGAGAGCTGATGGATCCCGTGGAGGCTATCAGAGCTGACCAGGCAAAGAGCAGCAGGCAATAATCACATGCTTATCATCAGCAGCGGAAGGAGAGGAAACAGAGACGAACAGATTTACACAGCACTGGGTGTGTGGGTGTGTGAGTGTGTACGAGCCAGAATTGTTTTTATCAAGCATGAGTAAAGAGTGCTCATATAGTGCACTAACAATATATAACATCTTTCAGACATGCACATGTCTCTCTTTTGTATGAATGAGCACAGTGGCCCCTTCACCTAAAAGTCACAATAACAAGGTTGGACCTGGTAACTTTTCATATCACTAAAAAAAAAAAAAAACCTTGACTAAACGAAGTGCATAGGAGAAACTACACAGTGGCCACAAAACTTGTAACAAATGCGGAAGGCCCTATCTAGAGTCAGTGTTTAGTCTGTCTATTCTGGGCTACTGTAAAAAACATGGTGGTTCAACATGTTGACCTCTATAGAAGAGGCCCCGCACTCTCCATAGACAACAGACAACAACAATTATTTTCAGTTGATTAT
The DNA here is from genome assembly GCA_019097615.1 of Morone chrysops. NCBI lineage: Eukaryota > Metazoa > Chordata > Actinopteri > Moronidae > Morone > Morone chrysops. Next base: position 30,923,946 of record JAGRRF010012886.1, read on the forward strand.
ATAAAAACGTGTGTGACTGAGGCAAAAGAGGTTAAAAGCTCTCCTCACACAACCACAGTAATAATCTGATCAACAGTCTGTCCCCTCATTTTGCCAACTGAATGAATAAATAAATGAATATCCAGCTTTATATACATCGAGGGAGCAGATCCTGTCATTCAGTGCTGTCAGAGAGTTTGTCTCTCACGCTCAAGATGGTCATTAATGAAGGCTTCAATAGCAAAAAAAGAACCTGTGGAAGGAAAGAAAACCTCCTACTCATAACATTTTTAACTCACCAAATATCGCTGCTTGCTGTGTAAATGCCCTGTCAGGTCTGAGTGAATATTAGCATAGAAATCACCTCTGTGTGACTGACAGACAGCCATTACTTCAACAGAAAGGTGAAGGCAGCAATGGGATGTATTCCATGTCTGAAAAAGGGGCAAATGACTCACAGTAACACCACAACACTATTCAAGGATGCCTATAATACCTGCTCCCATTTCTTTTACACAGTGTGTTGGCATCAAGTAATAATAATAATAATAATAATAATAATAATAATAATAATAAAAAAAAAATATATATATATATATATATATATATATATATATATAAAAATATATAATATTGGAGAAAGCAAAAGTATAGCCACACCTTTGTTAGCATTTTAGCAATAATGAACCCTGAATAGTTTGCACTGATCGCATACAGAACTATTCTTTTTTTTCATTTTTAATGAATGCAAGCACTTAGCTTTATCAGGTCAACACACAGTGATGGTCCTGTAACAGCACAGGGTCATTACTGTGGACTGATACCACTTTAAGAGGGAAAAAATCACACATTACCATTATGGCAGCCAATATAGTCAATGTTTAAACTTGCATAAAAATAGACCTTCTTTATGTGGATTGTGCACTGATATTACTCTGCAAAAGTCCTCAGAAGGCTGCTTTATTGAACAGATAACTCTTAAGTTAAATACAATTTAGCAAGTTAAATAATTGAACATACAGTATATATTGTGAGTCTATTGTAGTTTGAATTGCTCAGAGCTTCTTCTTTTCTCTTACTCTGCTGTTTGCACAGCACACTCTGGATAAACTTTGCAGTGACACCAATTCACCACCACACGGCTGTGGCTCAGAGGCAGAGCGGGTCGTCCCCCAATTGGAAGGTTGTAGGCTCGATCCCCGGCTCCTCCTGCCATGTGTCGAAGTATATATATGTGTATGTATGAGTTAGTTTCTGTTCGATGGACTTTGCCATTACTGAGTGAATGTGTGTGAAAGGGTCAATGTGGCACGTAGTTTAAACGTGCTTTGAGTAGTCGGAAGACTAGAAAGGCGCTATACAAGTACAGGTCCATTTACCGTTTATACACCAATACCGATACAATACCGCTATATTGGCGAGATCAGTCAGTATCAATATATCACTCTGGCTCTTGCATTTTATATTTGAGGACCTGGGAATGAGTGTAAGCGTGTAGGAGAAACTACGGTGGCCATGAAACTCGCAAAAATGTCTATGTTTGGTTTTTCCATTCTGAGCTACTGTAGAAACATGGTGGTTCAACATGGTGGACTCCATGGAAGGCGACCCACTCCCTCTGCAGATAAAAACTATTGACTACTCACACTAATGAAAACAGCTATAAATATTATATTCCATTTCTGACAATAGATCCTCCTAAATGTTACACACTGGACCTTTAACAAATATGCTTATAGTGTGATGTACCTGCATGTGTCTTATGCAGTCCTGCATTTATGAACACTTGGAATGCTTTACAGTAAATATATATAGATTATGCATTTCTCCAAACAAGGAAGTACAGTCATCAATCTCCACCTCTAAATGGAGACTGTGGGTACATGCCAGTTCCCTTAATCACACTCTTACATGTGTCTTTTCCCTGCATCTTAGCCCCTACAAGGGAAGGATGCGAGGAAAGGAATTGAGGAAACATGTTTAGAGAAATGATATGTCCTCTGAATCGTCATTTGTGTTTGCATTTATAAAATCTAAAATCTAGGAGTCTTATCCTTGAGTTTGTTGTGTTCTTGTCTGTTAACTCCGGTATAAAACTGCAGCAGTGCCCAGTCACTAACATATTTCCAACATTGGGATGTGTAAGACTGCTAAAAGAGTATCAGTTCTCCTCAGAGATCCCTCCTCACTCCTGGCAGAAATATCAGCCTTTTTGATGGTGGACCGGAACCATTTCTGGTGTTAACAGATGACATCACCCCAAACCTGGCTTATCTGCCTTGGTTCTCTTCTCATTTTACAATTACTTTTAAGATTTTACTAATCACTTTCAAAGCACTTCTGGGTCTGGCCCCAGGAAAGTTGACCCATTATTATCCAGTTAGCAGCCTTAGGTCCTCAGGTGGGGCCCTTCTGGCTCTTCTGCAGTCGAAGCTTAAATGTAAAGGTGACTGTGCTTTTGGCATCAGGACCACTCGGCTTTGGAACAGCCTGCCTGAGGAGATAGGGTCTGCAGAATCACTTCTGTTTAATCGCTTCTTAAAACCCATTTTTATAGACTTTTCTTCATGTGATGTTGTCTTTGTACATTATTCTATCATTTATTTTATTTAATTTTTTATTGTTATGGCTTGTATTCTGCTCTTATTGTATGTAGTATTACATTTAGTATGTCACAGATATCACTTTGCTTTGTCTGCAGCGCTAAACTCTGTTTTTAAAGACAATGTATATCATAATTGTTAGGGTACACCGTTTTTTCAAACAGAAAACTTTAGAAAAAGCAGAATGATGTTTTCTAAAAATGTTATATATATTTTCCTTGCTGAGAACTTTCTGTATCCGTATTTATATGCATGTATTTATTTTTGCAGCTGTGAGCCTTTGCTGTTTTCCTGCAAATGCAAAAAATCACCAAAGCAATGAGCAAATGCAATACATTAATAGGTTATAACTCTCAAAATGTGGTGTATTCATACTTCCTCTTTTGAAACAGTGCAGCACTGCGAGTGTGCTCAGTTTTATCCTATCAAAGTGTGTGTGAGTGTGAGTGCATTGGCCTGTGTGTGTATCAAGGCAGAAATATTGCTTGGTTTTGTCCATGGTTCTATTTTCTTGCTATTATTAGAGAGCAGTGTTTCCAGATGGCAGTGGATACAGAGTGTAATAACTGATATTAGAGTATGAGGGGCTGTCAGGGACATTATTCAGAATTACCTCTCACAAACACATGTGAAATGCTCTTACAAACACTACTGAAACACTCTCTCATAAACAACTGAAAAATTATTTGCTCGCACACACTACTGAAACGCTCTCACACATACAAGTGAAACGCTGTTATATACACTACTGAAAAGCTCTCACACACACTACTGAAACGCTCTCACACATACTACTGAAACGCTCTCACACACACTA
>JAGRRF010012886.1:30938375-30957353 GCA_019097615.1 Morone chrysops
TCACGTGGGGTCCTCTGTAGCAGTTTTGTGTTCCTCCAGTTCGAGGGCTTGTTTTAACCAGGGCACCTTGGCCTCCACTGGCAGAGATTCTGACAGAGACACAGAAAAATGAGTCACACCCCCAGTCATCTCAGTCTGACACCAGTGATCAGGGCCCCAATTCATCAAAAACCTCAGAGTAGGAAATTGGTCCTAACTGAACCAAAAGTGATGCATATTGTTCCTACATTTAGATAAAAAAAAAAACATTAATTTTAGCAACTTTAGCAACCTGGGAAATTCAGTTTTATAGTCAAATTCAACACCATAAATACCCTTCTAACCCTATGCATAACCCTGCGTTTCCACGGCTAAATCTGACAACACATCTTAATATTGGAATCACTCATTACCATGAATTGAACCTAACTCCAAAATGAATTGTTGAAGTAACTCAGTTGTTCTGAGTGAACTTATATCTCTGCAGTATTTTAAGTACAGGTGACATATTTCCAGTTGTTCCATTGACTCGTTTTCTTGACTTTATATCATTACAAAAATATAAGCATTATGAATATGTATCGCTTACAATTTTTTATTTTGTTTTAGTTCAGTTTATCAATTATCTTAAGCTCAAGTATACATCAAAATAATTCTTAATTGCCTTAAGTGTAAACATAAAATGAGAAAAGAATTGGCAACCATTTCGATAATTAATTATACTTGTTTTAGTGCACATCAGCTGCTCTGAGAGGTAATATAATGATTGCTTAGTAAATTCAACATTTGTATAAAGAAGATTAATTTAAGTTTAGTCAGATAAATTCTATTCACACATTTTAAATAGCTTTGGAGAAATGCCATACGAGTATAACTTGAAAAAATAGGATTGGTACAATTAAGTTTACAGAAGTGACCTTAACAATACATGAAATCAAATTTGTCATGCTTAAATAGTTTGAGTGAATAAACTCTTGAGGTTTTACAGTGTAAGATCAATAAGGAACCCATCAACTTATTTGCATGGAAACAGAGAAGGAACATGGCTAGGGAACCTTCTCAGTGGCAGCTACAACTTACCCCACCACTGAGAAAATAGATTTTGTGATGTTGTAACAGTAAACAGGGGATATTAGTGGAATATTCAATTGCCATGTAAACAGTTCAGTAGGAATGTTCTCTTTTTCAGAAAGTCAAAAAACATATATTATTAATATTGTGTGCATGCAAACATAGCATATATTTTTAAAGAAACATTGTATTTCCATTAAGCATTTCAGCAATTCAGGCAGTATTTATAGAGCGCTTTGGCAGCTGGAAGGTAGAACTTGCACTGTACAGTGATGATGTTCCCTTTTCTGCTGTAAAGACAAAATAATGGTAAAACTCCCACCCTGTAGAAACATTTTCTTTACTAGAGGCCATGATAATGAGTGGTCAAGATGAGCTATAATTGCACTGAGACCAATGCGCTGTGGTAAAACTGGTGAACTGATGTAATGTGTGGGCACTGTACATGTGCATGGTAGTATATTGTATATATACCCTCCAAGTTTGTTTGCTCTATGGTTATAACTATTTAATCCTTCTAAAACCTGACATATTGGTCCCATTTGCTATTAGTTAAGAACCCAGACCCATGTCACTGTGAGTCCTTATGGGTTAATAGTGATGAGGAGAATAACGAGGCAGGACTGTGCATATGCTCAAATGCATGTTTATAAACCAAGACAGAATTTTTACCCATTATAAAACTGTTTTTAACTACCTTCAAATAACAGCTTCAAAATGATTTTGATATTCTGGAAAAAGCTTTTACAGACATACAGTACATGTGCATGCAAACCTGAGAGAATTAACAGCCTGTAAAAGCTCCAGCAATTTGAAGAGAGGGATGCTAGTTTATGTTGGCAGACGGATCATAAATAAGGGCCACATGATGGAAACTGATGCAAATGAAGCCTGTTGTTTTTCTGGTGAAGGTGGTGACTGTGGGCATTAAGGACAGCAGAGCGTGACAGACAAAGAGTCCTGAGCAGACCATAAATCACACACTGTAAGAGTACACACGTGGACAGAACACACGGAGAAACAGGGATACATGATATATATTTGGGCCAATAAAAAATTGGTCAATAATGAGACATTTATGTTTATATGTATTATGCTGGAAATTAAATTATAGCTGATAAATTATCGGTCAATAATAAATTGAAATGATTTTGAGTTCTTTTGCAAAATGTTCCATAGGCTTTACATTCTATGAAGTCAAAGTATGTTTGTGAAGTTGTTTGATTAGAAAAAATAAATGAGCATTTGAAAAACTGTTGTTTGTTGTTGTGTTTACAACAGTAATGTCAGTTTGATTTGATTAGAAGAGCGTGATGGAATATTAAATCATCCATCTTTGCTCACTGTATCTCAGCCTTTCTTACCTCAGGTGGGCATGAACTAACTTGTTTTCTAAAAATGCAAAATAATCGGTAATCTTATCAGTATCGGCCATAAGAATCAGGTAATCAGTCATCTGTATTGGCTGAAAATAAATCCATATTGTGCATCCCTAGAAAAAAAGAACACATTTTACATAATGTATGCTATAAACAATGTACTGTATGTTAATAGGCTCCAGTATGTTGTTTTTATGTGCAGAGATAGAGATTATACCCCAATGTACAGTAAATGCTTATGCAATGCTGCCATGTAGTTTTTGGAGCACAGATAATACAGTATGAGATATCCAATGGAATGAAAGTGTTTGGTTTTCTTTTTTGAGAAGTGAAATGTCAGAATACCATATACAAAAATGGGATTGATGAGCATGTATGAGTATAATGAAATTGTAAAGGTCATTTCATTAAAGGTTCTAGGTAATGCCATTCTTTCTTTTCTTCTTTTTCAGAATTAGTATCCCCCTTATGCTCCACTAGTGTGCTCTGAAACAATGAGAAACAATGTAGATCGGAGCGATCCCCACAACACTAACTTGTTATTCCAGCCAGGATTAATGTGTCACGTAACATTAAATTACTTGCCCATGGACGTTCAGCTTAGTTTGCCAAGATATGCTGTTGTTGTGATGTTAGCTATAGTAGCAGGAGAGTATTGCTGTCTGGAGCTGGTGTGCTGGCTCTGGGAAACCTCCTCATCCTCTCTGCATGTTAGCTGCACAACAACAGTTTTAGCAACAGTTTCCATGCCCACAACATAGCTACCATTTTTCTGTGTCATTGTTTGCACTATATTATGGTACTGGATTTTGCATTCCCCACCTTTAATAGCTTGAGTGTGTATTTGTGTGCATGTGTTAACCTTCTGGTACTAATAAAGTTCCCTCCTTTATCCATTAGGAGAATGTTTATACAATAAAAAATTTAAAGATTGCTTTTTACATTTGTGAGCTTTAAACACTTGTCCACTATGGTCTTCCTTACGACATACACGGCTGTCTTGCGTCCTACCTCGGGGCTTGTGGCAGGCGATAGGGACCAGACAGTCTTCTTTAACGTGAGGTTTGAGTGATGCTTCACAGCCTCCGATGTGCTGTCCGCGATGGTCGATGCACAAAACCACCCGGTACCGCAGGCCGCGGCCACACGTCACTGTGCACTGCGGTAAGATGGCAACACACACATTACCTCACATATAGTATTCACTTTACAGGTGGCATCAATCAATCCAAGTTTGGGCTGCAACTGCAACCTTTTTTGTGAGCTTTATGTCTACCTGTGATCCCATCATTTTATAAGTGTACTGATTGTGACCCTTTTCAACCTCTGAGTCACTGCATGAATGGACCTTTCCTGAGTCCCGCCCCTTTTAGCTATGTGTTCCAATAACAGTGGAGCAAGCTTTGGTCAGAATCTGTCAACTTTCTTCTTACAGCTATTCTACACTAATCGTTAGTGAGCTAGTTACATCTTATGTTACATAATGTTTGCAAAATTAAAAAAAACTTGTGATGTGACAATAGGTTACTTTTTTATTACAGATTCGATCAGCGTTATGTGGGTGTTTAAGGGTGCGTACTAAGAAGAAAGAGAATTAAAGGTACACATACAAACAAAAATCAGAAGTGCCTACTAGCCTACTTCAGGCTCTGCACTGAGTCTTTATGTGGATATGTTTTGGAGTAGTGAAGAAGTTATATTAGTCAGTCATTTTAAAATTTAAATGGGAAGAAAGGCTGTAAAAAAAACTTTGTGTAGCAGAAATAATTCTGCTTTCCGCTCATACTAATCACAACCCCTCATATTGTTCTTTTCCCACCCATTGGGGCTCCTGACCCCCAGGTAGGGAAACACTAAATTAATGTCTCAGTTATTTTTTCAATTAAGTGATTAATTGTTCAGTGCACAAACAGTTTTCCAGAGCCAAAAGTTAAGTGTTCATATTTCATGTCTAAAGCACAAAGATATTCCATTTACACAGAAAACAGAGAAATGCAGCAAATCCTCACATCCAAGAGTCCAACGGCAGAGAAGTTCTGGCATTTTTAATTGACAACTGACTTAAATGAGGAGTAAATAGTGAATAACTTTATTTATATTGCACCTTTCAAGAGCATAATGATAGGGGAACAAAATAAAAAAAAGTAAAACAGATGAAACAGTGGGTGTATTTTACACCTGCAAATAAAGCCCTCTGATGCTGTAGACTGACTTTAGACGAGTTTATTACTGGTGTCGATGGCTGATGCAAACAGACATTTACTGACCTGAGACCACTCCATGGCCACCCACTGGGGGCAAGCGAAGGTGTTGCAAATCTGTCGGGTGATAGGTCGAGGGGAGTGGGTGCACTTCCACTCCTCCACCTGGGAGAACTGTCCGTGGGTGTCCTCCTCCACACACAGCACGCTGCGGTCCTGCCAGCCGCCACCTTCACCACAGGACACTGAGCACTGGGTCCAGGGGCCCGGCTCCCAGCTGCACACACAGGACAGGGGTAAAGCTCACTTAATGCTCGCCTCAGGTCATTTAATGATCTGATAACATTAACAGCATATGTGCTGACTAAGAATGTCATATTTTTTTTTACAATGCAAAACACTACATATGATTATATCTCTGGATACTAAATGATAATTTCATGATCAGTTAACAGATTTGAATGTTGAGAGATGATGAGAGGTTGATGTTATCTTAGACCAGAACTGTGAGGGACTGGCATGAAGCATGAGAAAAAATGGACAGGTGTGCACAGTTTCCATTAATTCATTAATTAAATCAATTAATATGGTGAATGGTTAACAGACTGTACTTATATAGTTCCTTTCTAGTCTTCTAACTATTTAAACCACTTTTTACACTCCATGCAACATTCACCCTTTGACACACATTCTTACAGTGAATGACAAAGGCCATCACAAACAGAAAATAACTCATTCACACCGATGCACAGCATCGAGAGTAATTTGGGGCTCGATATCTTGCTCAAGGATACTTCGACATGCAACAGGACCGACCTTCTGATTTCAATATAAAGTATTTTCCATATATGTCCCATCAGCATCAACTTTCGATGGAGATCTTCTTCAAATTACTTGATATATGATGAGCTCTGACACGTTTCCACAGCTAATGTCTTTACACTTGAGCTTTAGGCCAAGCCGTTGATGATTACACCCAGGTCCTTATGATACTCCCTCACACATAAAGGATAATGAGGACATTATGAGACAGTATTAGAACAATTAAGGCTGTTCTTCACAGTAGGACTTCATTATATCTTAATGTAATCAGATAACAGTGGTGATTAACAACAATCCCATTGTGGGACATCAGCCAGGACAGACTATAATCTATCTTGGTTTCTCCTGCTACACCTGACTAAATGACAAAGCAAACAGCTGAAAGCATCATTTGCAATACACCAATAAAACTGTGACGTTTACCCACAGAAGGGATGGCAAAGAAACAGACCAGCAGACTTTCAGTGTTAAGTTTTCTGCAGAAACAGTCTTCTTCTCTCTCCTCTCTCTCTTTTCCCTGGTTTGAAACTATGTCTGCAGTTACATTCATGAGGCATCTTTGATTAGTGTAATCTAAACAAAAACCAATTCTGCTAGCTCCCTCCCTCTGAGCAAATGTAAAAAATGCAGCAGTTTCTCCAGGAATAGAAACAGATGGTGTCTCCATTCTTTACTCTTGTTTGTAACCCGGCTGTCAGCAGCCACGTTCATGTCGCATCAAACAAAAATTAGGAACATAAGCATGGAATAAGGTGGCACTGAGCCCATACAAACAGATGGAAGTGCAATCTAAAAGAAGTTCATATAAAGCCAGTCGACATTTAAGTAAATGAGACGGGGGAGTATCCAGACTTTTTCGAGTGGGGTGGCACAAGTGGGGCACTGACTTATGCAGGGGTATATAGGGTAAGTATGTGTCTCAGCTTTCCAGTCATTATGGTTTCAAGTCACCAATTTTCACAATTCCAACACTGTTTATAGACCCGAGTATGCAGAAATATTCAATTACACTAGGCCAAAATAACACACATATACTTATACTTTACACAGGATTAGGTCAAGGCATCTCTTTGAAAATGGCCAGGCCAGTTTTTGCCAAATTTCTGCCTATTTAGTCCCCTTACTGACCGTGACTGTTAGCATGACATGGCTGGTATCAATGGATGTGTTAGGTCATCTAGTTTCACTCTATCTTTAAAATGGAGCCAGAGCCCTCTACAGCCTCTGAAAGACTCCACTTCGAGTAGAAGAGGCAGGGATAATGGAGTGGCACTTGGGGTATGATACTGATACCAATATGTCTGCGATAGACTGACAATACAGATATATCAGTCGGGCTCTAGTACTGATTCACACACCTCAATAAACTTTCTCTCAGCATTATACCAGTGTGTAGAATTAAGTGGCATCTTGCAGTTGCTGACTGCAAGAAGCATCTGTATTTCACAACAGTTGCCACCGTTTTATCTTTATCCTGCAACCATTAGAGGAAGCAAAGAAACTATAGTGAAATAGACCTGAATTCATTAATTTGTTGTGTGATGTTTGTGTACTGTCCAATGTTCAATCTGCTTTTAGCTCGAAGCATTTAGGACATTTGGGTGTCCAGAGGGTGGCATGGAGACTTTAAGGGATGGCAGAAATATATGCTGATTTATTCGCAAACACATATATCATCATTATTGTGGCAAGTTAGTAAAGCACTGAATAGAAATATCTAAAGGTGACATTAGAAATAAATACATTGTTTCATTTCCAAATCTTCAGACATTATTCCCAATACATGTCTTTTTGTATTGAAGTCTAAAATGTGGCCATAACAAAACATTTAATTCATTTGCCTTTTTTGACACGCTATTGACAACACTATGTGTTAAACTTTACAGCATTTTACACCAAACTAGGGTGACAGCTGCCCCTGAGTTTACAGAGATTATCAGAGCTTTTTCACAGCTGCCTGCTGCTGCTGGAAGGAAGGCTGATGAGATGCTTGAGACTGAACCGTAAAAATCAAAACAATGAGCTGAAAAATGCAAAAAAGCTGCATAGAGACAGCTGAGGGAAAGTGGAGAGTTTGAGATAATTCTGTGTATCAGTATGAGCAAAACATTTCACATACAAGTAGTCATGTAATCCACTGACTTTATCATTACCATTTTTAGTTACTAGCTAGCTTTAGCTTTAGCTAGTCACTGGAATATTACCTATTTGGTTATCTTTGCCATACATAATTTTAGTTTTGACATGTGCATTGGTGGCTTTTGGGAAATTGTCATTGCATTCAGAGATTTAAAAAATGGGCACCCCTTTTTACAATCTTTTTGCTTGCTATAGTTATGATGAAAACTGTCTGACTTGCTAAAAAATTAAACATAAGGTTCAGCTCACTTCCCTACATAAATAATTTCAGTACAGTGGTACAGAGTTTATTGCTCAGAAAGTTGAAGTCAAATCTTCATAATAATTTAAGACTATTAAAATTAGCCTGTATTTTCAGTTTAAGAACATGAAATTAGTGGCTTTGGAAGGCTCCCATGTCACTTTTTCATGTAGATAAATTCCTGCAAACATCTTGTGTGGAGAATTTACAGCATCTCTCCAGAGAAGAAAGTTTAATGTGTTATTTACATCCTTTTTCTTGTTACTTCTGATTACTTCAGGGTGCAACAATGGATGTATTCCAACCAGTAATCATATCAAATTTCTAAACACTTTCTGCCCAAACACTTCCTGAGTTACATTTCACAGAACACTGTCCAAACTGGAAATATGTCAAATGATAGAACAAAGACAGTTTTAAAATGAATGATTGGAAGCGTTACTCACCGAGGCAGAGGTTGGAAGTGATCGTATGGCATCACCTCTTTGAATCCATCACTGGAGGAGACACAATATTACAGAACACTGTAAGTTAATAGGACTGTGTTATCTAGACAGTAGTTTTAGAGGTCATAAGGATGTTGGAAAAGCATGCAAGTGTAAGCTTGAGCGGAGTGTGTATTAACAGCAGTTTGGCTTTCAAGGTCATAATAAAATGGTAAAAGAGTGTCAAAAGAAAATGCATTTCTGCTCTTTAGCCTATTGATTAAATCCTCCATCGATCCAGCCCTTAATTAAAGGAAGCACTGATATGATAATCAGCAATTTCATACTTCTCTTGCAGGTGTGAGAATTATGTTTATTTGGCTTAGCCTGACCCCTGAGGAAAGTAAAGTGTAAATATCGGGCTGGGCGATATGGCCTGAAAATAAAATATCTGATCTTGTCACACCATCCAATTTAGGATTTTTAAAATCCCTAAATTAAATCCTAAATCTTAAAATATAAACTACCAAAGACACCATACATTTGCTGATGATAAAAAACCACTACATCTGTAATGTCTTATCACTGGGGCCCATCTTCTCATATGGGATCCTATGGGAAAATTATTCTACGTGTTCTGTGTAGATGAGGGACTTGAGTGGATTTCGGCTTGTTTTACAGAGTCCTTAGCAGCTGGATATCTTTGCATTATGATATTCGTAGTTAAAATCTTGATTTTATGATTCAGCTGTTTTAAAACGTAAATTAGAATTTATCGATTTATCACCCAGCTTTAGGTAGATAGTAAATGGACAGCGCTTTTCTGATCTACTCAAAGTGATTCACAACACTTGTCACATTCAGCCATTTGCATACACATTCATACACTGATGGCAGAGGTTGCAATGCAAGGTGCCAACCAGCTCATCACAAGGATACTAAGCTCACCCATTCACACACATTCAGACCAGACAAAGCTTGCGGGGGTAGCAGCAGGAAAAAAGCTAGCCTGGCTCTGTCCAAATACATGTACCTTGGTACACCTACCAACAGCTCTAACACTCACTGATGAACACCTTGTCTGTTCAATCCAAGGCTAACCACATCATCTATCTGTGTTCTCAACACACAAACATGAGTGATATTCTCATCTTATCCTAAGAGACGATGAATGAACATACTGCACTTCCCTAAATGATGCACTACTCATTCCAGACATAATGGACTGAATCCTCCCTGCAATGTGAATTTGAGAACCAAAAACCCAGTCCAAATCTTTTTGCAGTTTTTGAGCAAGAAACTCTGCAAATGAAGATACTGGGGCAGATAGCATGAAATCAGAATGAAGTAGAATTCTCTTAAAGGTCCAATGTGTAACAAGTTATTGTTAGAAAAACACTAAAATGAGCCATTTTTGTCTACAGATGCCATTGGTCATCTTCCATGGAGTCCGCCATGTTTCTACAGTGGTCCAGAACGGACAAACCAAACACTGGCTCTAGACAGGGCAGTTTGTGGGTTTTCTTGCAAGTTTCATGTGCGGTGACCATGAAACTTGCAAGAAAACCCACAAACTGCCCTTCGAGCTTAGAAGGAGAGAGTGAGGGAGTTGTCATCTGCAACTGCACTGTAGATTCAATTTTATTTGTATAGCATCAATTCATACCAAAAGGTTATCTCAGGACACTTTTCAAACAGAGCAGGTCACACGTCTTAAGCCTACTCTTAAATGTGGAGAGGAGGGTGTCTGCCTCCCAAACCAAAACTTAAAGCTGACGGTGGTGCTGGAGACCAAGGTAATACCATCTAGAGTAACTATATCTTTAGACAGTGAGTCTCTGAGGTTTTTGAAGTACAATAACTTCAGTTTAACATCAGCAAATTGCAGGACATCCAGGTTTTTATGTCCTTAAGACATGCTTGTAATTTAGATAACTGATTAATTTCACTGGGCTTGATTAATAGATATAACTGGGTATCATCTACATAACAGTGGAAGTTAATGGGGTGACTCCTAAAAATGTTGCCTAAGGAGAGCTTATTCAGTCAGCTTGCAATGTTTTAATGTATGTTAATCATCGTTTTTCCTGTAGTTTGGTTATTATACAATTTGTATCTATTGTCATTCTTAAATGGTTACAATGAAATACAATGTATATAGAAAATCTTACATTGAATTAGTTATTTTTAATATGTTTATGAAAAAGTAATTTAATATTTGTTGAAATCTGTATGAAATATTTAGAGCAATGATAATATAAATTTTAGTTCAAAAATGTTGATTTAATTACAAATACATTTTATAAACATATTCAGATACTTCCATTAGTGTATATTATTGTGGAAGTTGAATATGTAGTTAATGTTATGGGGTGTTCAGAAAAGTCATCCATTTTGGTCAAAAATCTGAAATTGTCAAAGTCCAAAACGTACCGCATTCATGGAATGACCCATACATAAAGTAAATAGAATTGGTCCAAGCACAGAACCTTGTGGAAGTCCATGATTAACTTTAGTGTTTATGGAGGATTCATTGTTAACTAACATAATGGACTGGGCTAAGGCTGTCATTGTGAACATCCACATGGAAATTAAAATCACCAACCATAATAACTTTGTCTGTTTTAAGGACTAAACTTGATAAAAACTCTGAGAATTCAGACAGAAGTACAGTCCAGGAGCAGGAACTGGCTGCAGTGTTTTCCAGGTTGGGTGAGAAAGACAGAACAAGGCTTTCAAATTAAGTATAATTTAGGTTTAGGATAAATTAAAAGGCTTTAATTATATATGGGTGCTACTCCACCTCCTCGGCCAGTGCCTCAAGGAGTGTGAGTATTAATATGACGGGGGGAGGGGGGGGGGGTTATTTAGGCTTTATTTAGGCTTTCTTCACATTCTTCGTGGCACAGCCAGGACTCAGTTAGACAAAGTAAATCAATATCATAATCTGATATTAATTCATTAACTAGAACAGCTTTAGAGGACAGAGACCTGATATTTAACAGTCCACATTTCATTCTTTTATTTTGTGGCTATTGTGGAGTTTGTTTTAATTTTTATTTGATTTTTATGTTTAACTCCTTTTGGCTTGTCTTTAAATAGTTAATAGCATAATTTACAACCTTTTTCCTAACCCTAACAAAGTAGTTTTTGTGCCTAACCCTAACCAATCTACCACCAGTGACTAGATGTTGCATATTTATTGTTGTTAACTTGACTGCAGAGCCCTGCGCCTTCAAAAATGATGCTAGAGGGATACCTACAGTGTCATGTCGTTAAACAGAGGGTCGCTGACTAAGCATTATTGGCATTATTTGAGGAGTTGGGTCCTTGTAACTTGTGATGATCCCTACCTCTCTGGGCAGGGGTCCATGTTGCACTCCTTGAGTTTCGGTGTAGGTTTGGTGTTTTCAGGATAGCTATTACAATGATGCTCAGGCAGCGTCTGGTTAGATCGGATGTCTGTGCACTCTGCAGAGTTCAGCTGATAGCCTGGGGAGGAGAGCGGACACAGGCTGTGTAACTGTATGTTAACGGAAAAAGTTGCAGATATCAACAGATGGATCAATAAAATATACAACAAGGCTAAATCATTATTCAAACACAGAGACATTTGTTTAGAGTTACTGTCAACTGACAGCGACCTCACCTCCTCCACAGGTGACTGAGCAAGGGAAGAAGTCAGTCTCTCTCCACTGGTACCTGATTGGCTGGTAGAAGAGAAACTGGACTACTGTGTCCTTGGAGCCTCCATACTTCATCTGTATAACATGTATGATGAATGAATTGTAGAGAAGAAGAGCATTATGTTAAGTAGTGTAGGGCAGAGCAAAGTAGAACACAGCTGAGGTCAGTAAAGTAGACAATTCCACAAAAGAGAACCCAGGAGAAGAATCAACCCTCATCCGACCGGCAGGGATACCCCGAGACCCCAGAGGTATACTTCCTCACAGGTGCTTTATTCTATCATTCCAATTTTTCTTATTGTGTGTTCCTAATGGCTTCATATGTTTTCTGTTTCTGTGTTAATTTGTGCTTTTCAAAAATAGCAATGCATTGGGTTCCTAGGGGGCCCTAGTCAAAAGCACCCAGTTCTGAATGTAGGGGCAGTCTGTAATTTTCAAGAAGACATATACAGATAGTCTATTTTAGTTTTACACAAAATACAATATAACTATTCTGCTACTTTCTTAAAATAATTATTGCTAGTTTTTCAGACATCATTCATTACATGACCAATAATGTTTTTGGGGTCCCCAGTCGCTCGTTCTTCTATGTTTATCATGTTGACAAGATGAGGGTTGACTGAATCTGTAGAAATCGATTTATGAGTAATACTTCTACTATACTATAACTACTCCAACTGTGAGAACAGTTGTATAATGTGATTCTAGAGTTTTTGTCATGAAATATTTATAACAAAAAAACCTAAGTCACAAACTGAGGAAGTGGAGTCTGAAGAATGACGATGTTCTTGGAGGTACACTAATGTTTAAAAGTCAGGATATGTCAGTTAGTCAGTCTTTCTGCAAATCTAGCAGCCTTTCTGAACTGCAGTACAAATTGCGGTGTGCTATTATATAATTTCATTATAAATGAATTGTTCAGCATTTTGGGAAATATGTATTTTCACCTTCTTTTCCAAAAGTAATATGGAAAATGCCTATGTTAAGCATAACGCTAGAGTTAGGATTTAGTTATCCTATCTTAGCTGCAGAAGCAGGGGGAGACAACTAGCCTGAGTCTGTAACACTGTGTTTCACATTTGTTTAATTGCTAGCACAGTGTGTAGAATTTAGTGGCATCTAGGTATCTATTGGCTAGTGGCATTTATTTTACCCTCTCCCTGAAAGCGCTATGAGAAACTATGGTGGCCACTAATTGTGCAAAAAAGTAGATTGCAATACCCTTGCATCACCATCCCCTTTTTCCAAGCTCGAGGGCGCAACTACGGTGCCATGAAATGTGAAAAAACACTAACGGCCATTTTTACAGCCAATGTTTGGTTTGTACCTTTAGGGCTACTGTAGAAATATGGCAGTAGGCTGACCATATGAGAATGGGGGACATTTGGGACAGGGGAGTTGGGCATGTCCTGGCTGTGTTTACAAGCTGTGTTTAATCTTACACATTTTACAAAAATGAAAATATTTTTTTTTTTCAAACTTAAAACAGGAATTAGCTTACATATAATTTGATCAGAATATGTTTATGGATTCATGGACACTACTGATCTGTATCTATAATTCATGTAGACTAATTGATCATTTAATAAAAGGGACTTTCATGTGAATTTAGAGTCTTCTTTATTCTGGTGACAGCAGCAGCTTGTTGCTTGTATCTCTGTTATGTTGTTAATTATTCAGGATAATTTGGCAACGTTCCAAAATACACAGTACTTTCAGAGCAGCATTTCTCAGTATTACTGTGTCAACAAGTCAGCTCTCCTCAGCATTTTCAGCTTCAAGTAATCACTGTAAAGATGCTCAAATGAAGGTAATGTGATCTCTCCTATAGTTCTGGCTGATGAATTTACACAAACTGAAATCTTTTAATCTTTCACATAGTTTTTCAGTAACCAACTTATTCACCTTATTCCTTCAAAGGGGAAGGAGCTGCCTTAGATAGGAAAATGTGTGCTTGTATTTGATGATGTAATTGATGTGTAAGTCATTCATTACAACCTTGCAGGCCACATGGACCACTACTGAATGTGTCTTTTATGCACTAACCTTTAAAACACAGAGTGTAATGTGTCACATTTATCACTGATTTAATGTAAATACTTAATATGACAGTGACTGTCATCAACAGGGAAAAGCACAGGTAACAAAGGAGTCAAAGTGAAGACTGAATTTGCCTTTTACTGAGTCAAAAAAAAAAAAAAAATTGCAACATTCTTCCCTCTAGCACTCTTGGTATAACCACATGTACCCACATCAGCAAGTTCCAAACGATGGCGGCAGCTGTGAAATATCACATTAATCAGGAATGTTACTGCAACTTACAAAACTAAGTTATTGTCAAATTACAAGTAAAAGCTGCTTATGTGCACAGACAAGCTGTGTTTGAATTGTATCCGGAAGGAAAGTGAAAGGTTTTTCTTGTACCCTGTTAAGATTTGAAATCACCACTAAAGACATGTGAAGCTATGGAGGACTGGAGTGAATAGGGAGGGAGACAATGCTCTGGTCTCAGCATGAACTGGACAAATCCTTTTCATTCGCACATCAGATAAGACTGTATCAGGGATTTGGATCAAAGTCCTCTATTAGATCAAATAAGTAGTATAAACATGCATACTGACCTGCTGACAGTATATAAAAGGCCACATTTGGTTTAAGAGCTAAACTTTGATGGGAAAAGGATGCAGTAACCACTCTTGGTGCATTAGGCTGTCATCCAAATCCTGAGGAACACCCGGCCTTTTGCACACGCACTCCACAAAGGTCAAGGTACACAAAGGTCCAGTGTGTGGTGCAATGCATTGCCTGGGCATGCTCACAGCAGTCAGGATAAAAGAAAAAGGATACGGGGCTAGTCAAAGTGGGGTCGATTACAGTAGAGATGCAATAGTACAGTAAATATTTATAAATAACTCCTTTCCCTTCATGGCCCAAACTTGTTTATAGTTTCAGTAGTTAATTACACAAAAAATGGCAAATAGGTAACTATTTGAATCAGTATGCAAATATGAATATATTTGTACAACCAGCAAGCTACCGCAGAATGTAGTTAAACTACTTTTTTTATTCCATTTAGTTCAGTAACGCATGTAATTTCTCAGCTCTACACTACAAGTTATTGTCTTTTGCCTTTGCAGGGCAGAATATCAATCTCACATCTGTGCTCACAAACACATTTAACTGTTGTACTTGTACAGAAATGTAATTTGCATTACCTTATGCATCCTGTTCACAACAGGTTCTAAATAAGCACATTCATTTACCACATAACACACTGTCTGCATTACAATTTATGCATTTTATTACTACTGTTTACTGTTTATACTGTCTACCACAGTATACTGTATTTTATATTTTATTTACATGCTTGATTAGTTTTTATTATATTTTAATTTCTGAACTATTGTATGGCTTTTTATTTTATTTTATACATTTTCTATAAATGTTGGATGGAGCCTGAGAACAAAAATTTCACTGCCAGCAACTGCTTCACTATATTTCATATGCACTATGCATATGACATATAAAGAACTTGAAAGAGTCTTCAAAACACTCCACACAGTCACTTCACCCGACTTTTTCTCACCAAGAAAGAGTTCAGTAGAAAGCAATTGAGCATATTTCACAAAATGTGGAATTATTACTTCATAAAAGGCTCAGCCATTTCCCAAAACTGTAGTCTTTAGCAAACATTACTCAATCTGGAGTAAATTTGATGGGGACTATTTTCAGCAACAGATTTGGTGCTCTGGCAAATATTTATTTGATGGTTATTTCTGGGAATCATTTTAATAAACTACGTGTGTCTTCATTGAAATGAAGGAACATGGCAGCCAGTGCAGCAGTGTGGCTAATTGATGTGTTTTGAATTTTTTAGTTTTAGGACAACAGTGGAGCTCTATGACATAGAGGATTCACGCATTGCACGCACTACAGTGGACAGCTATTAAAAAACTTTTTCCTTGCCTTGGCTTTGATTGTATAATTGCACATAAGGCTACCACAGTGAATGCTAGTGCATCACCGCATACACTGCCACCCACTGGTGAACAAAAACTTCAAAACCAAGATGGCTGACTGAAGAGCAGAATTGCTGAGCAGCTCAGGAATATCTTGTCTCCTGGCATGGGTCTTTGCATGGGTCAGAACTAAAATCTGTCACCTCCTACAAATACCTAGCTCAACAGTTCACTCTCCTTTCAAACACACATCAACACACTGCTCTCCAAAGTCAAAGCAAGAATCGGTTTCCTCTATCAAAATAAAGCATCGTTTACCCTCTATGCTAAGCACACCATAATGACAATCCTCCCAATCCTGGATTATGGCAACTTAATCTACAGGTTTGCCTCCAAGTCTTCTCCATAAACTGGACGTTCTTTACCATACCGCCATCGTTTTGTTACATGTGCCCCTATTGTAACAAAGTGTAACCTGTACTCTCTAGCCAACTGGCCGTCACTACACACCAGGTGTCACAGATCCACTAGTATCAGTTCATTTATAAAACTATCATTGGCGAAACCCCTCCATATCTCGGTTCTTTACTCAGCATTTCCAACAGAAACCACAATTTCAGTTCTACCAAATTTATAACTTTGGACACTCCTAAAGTTTGTCCCTCTTTCAGCCCTCACTCTTTTCAGTTTGTTGCTCCCAGGGACTGGAACCAGTTGCAAAAGTCACAAAAACTGAACACTGCATTGCTTATCCACCTTTACAAACTCATTGCATGTGATAATTTCCAATCATTACACTTGTTTTTGAATTTGCCTCTCTGGAATACAGTACTTAGATCTCTCTGTTGTGTACATACCGTATATATTGTGCTGTTTAAATCTGTCTGATATTGTTTTGTTTTTTGCATTAGCTGTATCTAGGTTTTGACTAATGTATCGACCTGCCTCCTGTTGCTGCCTCTTGGCCCGGTCATCATTGTTCATGAGAATATTGTATTGCTTGCTATATGTCAACTACAGTCTGTAACATTACTAAAACTTTGTTGTTATTGAAATGCCAATTCAATTCCGACCTGGAACCAGAATCAGGTTTTGATATACACATAATACTTGCTTATAGATTCAATTCATTGTTGGTCTGAGCCTGCACATGACATTTATTAACAAGAAAAAATGCAGAACATTATAGACTTATCATTGCATATGATCTAATTGTAGAACGGTGAATTTGTTCACTACGGTAAAGCCAGTGCAAGACGTCTGCCAGTATGATGGCCCTAAAGTGCTTATCTTCATTGTAACTGCAACATAAAAGGGCTTGTGAAACAATACAGTCACTACAAATAGGAAGATTTATTTAGATTTAGATTTATCAGGCCTCTCCAACAATAATGCTAGTAGTGCCCCTGGCAACAACCTCACAATCTCATTAAAAATCCCCTGCATTGCTAAATATTATGCAACAGACTGATTTATTTATGTTGTAGCTCTTATTTATAATGGAATATGTACATTCAAGTCCTGAGGCTGTTTTGCTATAAACCTAGGCCTGTCCACTTTCCTTTGTTTCACCTTGATAATGTAATCAGCGTTGAGTGGGCCGTGCGTCCTGAGCGTCTGCCTGTCCGTCCCTCTTTGGAAGTCCAAGGAGGTGTTTCCTATCACGTAGGAGCCTGTGGACACCAGACTGATCTCCTCCTTCTTCCCCTGAAGAGAGACGGCTTCGATGACTGAAGGAGAGACACAGAAAGATGGAAATTTGGCAACGTACGTTAAAATTTTCTTTTACTTAAAAGTCTAGGATATGTAGGATTTGGTGGCATCTAGTTGTGTAATTGCAGATTGCAACTCCCTCACTTCCAAGTGTGTAGAAGAAACTACAGTGATTTCAAAATCCATGAAAAACAACAGTGTTTGATTTGTCCCTTCTGGGCCACTGTAGAAACATGGCAGTTCAACATGGCGGACTTCATAGGAGGCGACTTGCAAAATCTATAGATAAAAACAGCTCATTCTAGGGTAACGAAAACACAACTATTCTTGTATTCACTTTTTCACTTTCAAATATCATCATAGACTAATGAAAACATAGCTATGAATATTATATTTCATTTCTGCCATTAGATCCTTTAATATTCATATGTTACCTATTTCAAGATACAAAAAATGCAAAAACAATGATAAGCAAACCGGTGGAGGCTGCATGTGGAATATATTTTGTGCTTCCAAAAAAGGAAAGAAAGAAAAAGAAAAATAATAATTCATATCTAATAAAGAAATTAAGAATAACTTCTAACTTAGTATGTGGTGATCAGTGTGATTTAATCTTCTAATAAAGTAAATGCTGAAAACAGTGTTTCTTGGGGAGAGATACCATCAGACAGGCAGGACAAACCAGATAATAGAATTCTGCCAGAGCACAACTCAAGTCAAAAATCAATAAATCAAGACAAGGACTCAACAGGAAAAAAAAACAAAGAGCAGGATGGAAAAAGTAATATAGAATACGGGAAAAAGTGGGATTTTATAGCTGGTAGCTGCTAATTTCACATCGATATAAAGTCCAGGTAGGCGCAAAAGACAAGCTGATGTTGCAAACACAGAAAACAGAGTGCTATTTACTTGTTCTTCTGCACTTTTAAATGTTTCCCGTATAACAGGAAACAGTGAATTCCTTCACTTGTGGATACTGTTTGCAATTTACACATTTGAGTGTGTGTTACATCCCCACTGCTATGCAGCTAGCACTGAGTCTACCTTCCAGTGAACTCAGCTGGACGGACACAGGAATGAACCATTGACATTATATATAATGGACAGAGCTTCTGGTTTTGTGAAGTGAAGCCAATGCGTTTTAAACGCCTTAAGTGTCTTAAATCTGCATTCATTTTAATGGCCAGCGGGGGGAGCTCCATTGGCTGCAATAAAAGACTGATAGCATGCAGTCTTATGGAGAAATGAGCCTACTTCTTTGTTTATGAACTCAGTTAACAGTTTCCTAATGAGTTTATGGCCTCAGTCTCTAGTTTCAGTCTTCTTCCATACAGCATGATGTTCATTTAGTAAATGATGGTCC
>JAGRRF010012886.1:30957525-30967605 GCA_019097615.1 Morone chrysops
CTACAGAAGACGGGAGTGTGTTAATGTAATGCATGGGGTGGGTATAAGAGTCAGTGTCAGTGGGGGTACCGGGCCTTTAATGAGGCCAGCTGCAGACGGAAAGAAACTGTTTTTGTGGCGAGAGGTTTTGGTCCTGATGGACCGCAGCCTCCTGCCAGAGGGGAGTGGTTCAAAGAGTTTGTAATTGGGGTGCACCTCTGCTGGGCTTTCTTGGTGAGTGAGCTGATGTTCAGCTCCCACTTTAGGTCCTGGGTGATGATGGTACCCAGGAAGTGTAAGGACTCTACAGAGTCAACTGGGGAGTCACACAGGATGATGGGGGCAGGTGGGGCTGGGTTCTTTCTGAAGTCCACAACCATCTCCACTGTTTAAAGAGCATTTAGCTCCAGGTTGTTCTGGCTGCACCAGGTCACCAGATGGTCAATCTCCCATCTGTAGGCAGACTCATCTCCATCAGAGATGAACCCAATGAGGGAGGTGTCATCCGCGAACTTCAGGAGCCTGACGGACTGGTGACTAGAGGTGCAGCTGTTGGTGTACAGGGAGAAGAGCAGAGGAGAACAAATGCAGCCTTGGGGGGATCCGGTGCTGATGAGCGAATTAAGTCATAAAATTGTGCTTTTGTAAAGTACTCAGTGAGGCATAGTTGTAACATCTGTCTTCAGAAACGTAAGCAAGAAAGCCCCTGAGTGCAGGGTAACAACTTTTTACCGTTGTTTAGGAAAAGACAAATTCTTAACTACCATTAAGAATACCCCAAAATACCTTAAAAATTACTTTTTTGTCATTGTTGGACCAGATAACTGACATATAGCACTAGACATATGTGATAACACTTCAACATCAATTATGACTTCATGGGGACTTTATGTATCCACATTTCAGGCAGTCAGAGGGAAATCTTGAACAAAGTGCAGAAAAACGTCACTGGGCCTCATGCATGAATCGTTTGAGACAAAGCATGAGGAAATGCTCTTGTTCCATTTCTACTTCTGAATTTTCTCTATTTGGAAAGATTTTGTCACTAATTTGACATCTAAAATCTTCTTGCCAAAGCACTGACTTTCCAGAAGAAGAAAAAAAACAGCATTTGAACAAATCCACTTATTTTTGACATTAATTTTAACCTTTTCCCCACAGCTTTCACAACTTGAAACAATTAACAATCCTATAGGTTGCCATATCAGGAAAATGAGTTATTCAAAATCAAAGCAGTCTGTTAAAGGGGGCTCTGTATTGCCAATGGTGAAAATATGATTACACCTCTGATAATACTTAGTTTCAGCCAAGTTCATGAACTTGGAAGCTGGGTTAGCTGAGCTGCAAATGTGCGTTAGATTTTCTCTCTTTTACTGTGGTCTCTCTCCCTTGAGCTTCTCTCTCTGGTGATCCCCATCCGCCACACTGATCTCCTGGTAGCTGATGAACGATCTGCTAAAGTAATTCTTAGGTCACTCCTTGATTCGGAAACATCTGACAAAGCACACATCCCGTAAATCCTGCAGCTCTTCGGGGTATTACGCTGTCGGAACTTGAGTGTATTGGCAGGGTAAGGCTTGTGGACATCTGCTGTTTATCTGCATTCACTGGGGGCTCTTGCACTCTTTTTAACTGACAATGAAATAGGTCAGGAAAACCCAAATGATACAAACAAATACTCAAAAATGCTCAGAGATTGCAGGGTTCAGACTGTGTAGGATGTTTTTATTTATTTTATATCCATTAAATTGAGGATTTTAAGGAAAAGTTTTATTTTCCTCCTTGCTCAATATTCCATACATATTATAAAGGAATTTGTCATGTAATTACCAGGGGTGTGTCCAGACTTTTTGGACTGGGGTGGTACAAGTGGGGCAATGGCTTATGCAGGGTGGCATGAATTTGAACACTGTTTATAGACCGGAGTCTGCTGAAATATTTAAATACACTAGGCAAAAACAACACATTTATACCACATGCCCAAAAACTGCATGGGATTAGGATAAAGTGGGCATGTCTGCTAAGGGGGACTTAGCAAAGAAAACCCATTTTGATTCAAATATATTGAGGTCAGAGGTCAAGGGACCCCTTTGAAAGTAGCCAGTTTACCATTACCAAAATGTAGGCATCCTGACATGCTAGCATGACATGATTGTTAAATGTACCTCTTCTTCTAAAACCTCTCAATTTAAGAGAAAGTAGTATTGTTCCAGTAGCTTTTCAGTTTTCCATGTTTTAATAAACAATTTAAAAAATAAGAATGCTTCTGGTGCCTTCATTTAAGTTGCTTATTTTTATTATGCTGTTTGAAGAAATGTTGCCTTATTATAAGATTTATTTGATAATCATCAATCTTATTACAATTATTATTATTATTATTATTATTATTATTATTATTAATAATAATAATAATAATAATATTCAGCTTAATAAAGTGATCAAAATACTTAATTTAATTGTAATGAGCATCACTTTTTGTCTTTCAGTGGCTAGATGTTTGTGCTAGTTTTGAGAATTATAGCCAAGCATAATTAAATTACCCCATTGGCAAATTTTGTTTGCTCAATACAAGAGAATTTGATTATATTTAGGAATATTTTGCTTGTTCCGAGTAGAGCTTTTTTTGCAGTGTAGAGCATCATAGTGCTGCTTGAAATGGTTTCTCGCTCTCTAAGGGTCTGTTCAGCTCATTTTGGATCAAGTCTAATTGTGAAGACAGCCACAACCAACCCAAATAATACCCACTGAGCTACAGCCACCTGGAAGTGAAAGGAAGCCCTCTTCTTCAAATATTCTAAGTCTGCTTTTTCAGTTCCATTGACAGCTTCCACACTACAAACATGCACTGAATGAGACACTGAGCTGACGGAAAATAAACTGCAGAATGACTTTTTGTTTGTGAAGTTAAAATTAAGTAAAGACAGGGCTTTAAACATACAGCAGAATAAGATTCTCTATTCTCACAATATGGTCTGAACTGTAGCCACTCACCTATAGCGTCAGGTCCTTTGGCATTGAGTCTGAGAAAGCGGCTCCCCACCGGCACCTCCAGCACTGTCTTTAGAGCTGCAGGCAGACACAAAGTTTTAGGAAAAGGTTTTATTGGAACAGTGCAGTACAGTATAGCACAGTGCAGTACAGTAAAGCGACCTGTCAAATAGAAGGAGAAGACTGATCCACCTACATCATAAAAACAGAAACAGAAAAGTCTCCTTCCTTCCTTCCTTTTTTGACACATTGCCTCATATGTGTGTTACCACCACTCAGATGATTAGCAACAAAAAATTGCTCTTTACCGCAACTAAAGGTCAAAAACCCCACAGGGAACCTTTAATAGCCATATTTGTCTAGTTGGTGAAAACCAAAACCAAACTAAAAGGAGATGGACATTTCCATGACTTAGTCCAGAGACTCCGAATAAATGTGACTGTTATTGGACGTGTCTATTGGATGTGTAAATAGGAAACTGAAACACATTTGCTATAATAACTTAAAGGTGTTAACATT
This sequence comes from Morone chrysops, assembly GCA_019097615.1. Classification (NCBI taxonomy): domain Eukaryota; kingdom Metazoa; phylum Chordata; class Actinopteri; family Moronidae; genus Morone; species Morone chrysops. The sequence goes on from JAGRRF010012886.1 coordinate 30,961,012, forward strand.
TCAGATGTGGATGTTTTTCCACTGGTCCCCTAATCACTTTAATTTTAGTTTTATATCATTGACTGAAAGAATACATTTTATTATTGTGTCATGCGTACAATTACGCCCAGCCAGGACCAGAAAACAGCATATAGATTGTCAAACAACAAAGCAAGAAAACATAGAAACAACTAAATCAAAGAACAAGTAAAAGTACAGATGCAGTGGGTCACCTTCTATAGAGTCCACCATGCTGAACTGCAATGTTTCTACAGTAGCCCAGAAGGGACAAACCAAACACTGGCTGTAGATATGATCGTTAGTGTTTTTCACGCATTTCCCGGCCACTGTAGTTGATACAAGGGCGTTGCAATCTACAAATATACCACTAGATGCCACTAATTCCTACTCACTGGACCTTTAATAGCCATATTTTCCCAGTTGGTGAAAACCAAAACAGACCTAAAAGGAGGGTGACATTTACAGTAGTCCAGAAACATGACTTCAAATTATGTTTATTGGATGTGTAAATATGACACTCATTCACTAAAATAATTTCAAGGTGTTACTTTGTCATTTTTATTTCAGGAATTCAGAAACCGGCATCCTGAAATCCCCAAATTTACCCCCATTTCATCAAACCAACCAACATACTCCATACAGGTCACAGACACACTTTGTTATGCATCAAGGCAATAATCTCAGCCAAAAGGAAGTCACTGAATCACATCTAGGTGATTTATTTACTTGTTGTATGTGTGGCATTTGTAAGAAATTTCGGAAATCAATTCTCACAATCTCTTATTCGCAGCACCTTAATCTATAATCCTGACAAGTCTTCAAAATTATGCAATATTTGCACTTCAACAAAATGCTACATTTGCATTTGGATTTATTGCTGTTTATGGCTCGTAGGTGGCAGATTGATGTCCCTCACAATGCTATAATTTGCTCTTATCATATCTGACATCAAGTGAGTAATGCAGTCGTGCCACTTTGTTGATTCCTTAAATCTTGTCAGAGGATGAATTGTGCAAAATTAGATGGTGAGAAAAGGAAAACTGTAAAACACGGGTCCACCAGGTTGCCCAGGTGCTCACAATGTTATGGCTGATCGGTGTAATATTCATAAGTATGTTTTCTTTAGTGTATAATCACCTTAAAATTAGAATCGTTCTGTTTTTGTTAACTTTGATTGAGCTGTTTTTATCTACAGAGGAAGCAGGTCACCATCTGTAGCAGCCATTGTAGTTTCGCCCACATGCTTGCTTGGAAGGACTACACCGCTAGGTGCCACAAAATTAGTGCTCTTAACAGGGGCCCAAGGGATGTTCAGAGAATGTCGGGGGCTCTTGAAGCAATATTTTGGAAAGTTGAGGAGCGCTTGGGGGGCGTTTTGTTTAAGATGAGTTTACACCAAAGATTCACAACAAGACCAGTTGAACACAAAAACACCACTGCCAATAAACAAGACATTGTATTGTTTCCATGCTGCTGTCATGAGAATGGAACACCAGAATATCAACTATAAAATTTCACCAACATGGCGTTAAAGATGTCAACTCATTCAAATGAACTGCTTGACCTCTGGCTGTCAAATTACAAACTGTTATATCAATCAATATCAATATCAATGACAACACTCAAATATGATTCATGTTCATGTGATATTTTTTCTCCCTGAGAAATGAATGATAATGATTTTCCAGCTGTCCAGTAGTTAAATCAAAATAGTTCTATTGTGTTAAATAATATAACACATGCCTAAACAGCATGCCATAATATGTATATATAAATGCTTATGTGTGTGTGTGTATGTGTGTGTGTGTGTATCATTAAAATAAACAACAACAAATAATCAACATTAATATTAAGCAAAGACAATTAGCCTCCATTTTGTTTTGATTTTGAGCGATTAGCGACCTGAATAATAGATAGGGGTCACCGGACCAAAAAAGGTTGAGAACCACTGCATACAATACATATACATAATAAATACATAATAAAAACATGATAAATAAGGCACGTTTTTAATAGTCGGAATTATAGCCTAGTGATTTGATCTGAATATTTTCACAGATTCAGAGAGTAAAAAGAACTATTGATCTGTATCTATAATTCATGTAGACTAATTGATCATTTAATGAAAGGGTCTCTCATAAATTTGTAGCTTTGCAGCTTGTTGCTCTGCATTACAGTATGTTCTTAATTATTCATGTCATTCAAGTCGGCAGTACTTCAAAGTGCACAATACATTCAGTGCAGCATTTTTCAATATAACTGTGTCACCAAGTCAGCTGGCCTCAGCATTTTTTTAAGTCTCAAGTAAAATCATTTTAGCTCATTCATTCAGTATTATGTATTAATTATAATGGTTGTAATTTGAGACTCTGGTCACCCTAAACATTAGTCATTGTGTAGTCTGATGTTAAAATATAAACAGCAGTCAGACCACAACAATTTAATCTAAATTAACTGTTTGACTTAAATGCTGGTTTTAAAGTTTTGTTATTTTGCCTTTAAATTTTTTTTGCCCGCTTTTTATTTGATAGGTCAGGTGAAGACAGACAGGAAAGGGGGAGAGAGAGAGATAGAGGGGCAACATCCAGCAAAGGGCAACAGGTTGGAATCATACCCAGGCCACTGTGGTAAGGACTCACTCACTCCCTACATGGGTTGCACGCTCTACCAGGTGAGCTACCGTGCGCCCCAGATTTGCTGTTATTTTTTGGGGCTCCACTGTGGCTTAAGGGTTACAAGCGTATGTAGATAAAATGTCTCATTCTATGGTAATAAAAACACATAGATGATTATATTAAGGTGATTATATACTAATGAAAACATACCTATGAATATTACATTCTATTTCTGCTAGTGGAGCCTCTTAAATGTTATACACTGGACATAGAACAGTGGTAAATTGCAGCTTTCAGGTACATGTATTTTGTGTCATATTTTGTTTTTCCACTGCCTGAGAGAGACAGCATAGCTTTTGTATTGAAATCTCTTACATAAAAGAAAAAATTCTCCTTCATTTTACTCCCTCTTGTGGTAAAGGCCTCTCACTGTTTTGAGAGCACTGACTGAAGTAGACCACCACATCACAGTCACTGCCATCCCTAAATCTGCCTGCTTTACAACGGCACAGTACTGATCTCAACTCTGCAGACCTAAATAACATCCACATGTGTGCTGTTAAACGTCAACGAGCCTTGTTAACTCCTCAATCATGAGACTCTCTTAAGGTCATGTTCACAGCGTACACAAACAGCACAGAGCTAAACTATTGAAAGTATTTACTGCTGTGGAAAGGATTTTTGTTTTTCAGCCTGCAAAAACACTTCCTGACTTTTCACACTAGAAGTGTTTCTCCCTCTGTGGTTAAGCAGGGAGGTGTAATAACGAGGCGAGACCTTTATAGACAAACGGAGTGTTAATTCTATTTTCAACATTTTATGAGAGTTACTTTTCCTTCTGGCAACAAATGAGCGCTGAGCTCAAACAATTAAGCTGCTCTGGCTGCCAGCCACAGGGTTTTGCCCCCCAACATAATTATGCTGCATCTGCAATGTCCTAAATTTATGGGAGCAATGAAATAAATTCAGCTGCAGCCATTTGCCTTTTTTCTGCACTTTAAAATGGGAATTAAATGTTAAGCCAAGTATTAAAAAACTGACCTTCAAAATAAATAAGGGAAATGAAATACAGATAATTATGAGCTCATTTTACATGAGTCTGCTGGACCCGTAAACAGGGCCTTCAGGGAATACTGTATCCAATTCATTTTCCAAATGCAATGACTGATAAATAGTAGAGTCATGAATAATAGATGTGGAGGAACAAAGGTGATACTCTGTGTCTGTAATGGTAAATAAACTCATTAACCTGGTAAGCCAAATGATCGTAATTGATTTATGTGTCTACTCTCCTCTTTGGGGACATAAAAGCTGAGGGAAAGTTTACAACTTTACAACTGAATGTAAAATGTAATGTAAAGGAAATATCTCAACTATCATGAAAGTCAGAGATCATAATCTGCCTTCCTGGAACTGCGTCTTGCTTTTAGAACTTGGGTCGTGGACACTAGTCACCGTCTAATTTTGAATTTGATCTTTTATATATCCCTTCATTTTGCATTTATATGTTACAGATTCCATCGGTGCTCACCTCACACTTCAAGAGAGTAAAAACTAGACAATTTGATGAACAGTGTTGACTACCATCCACTAGAATTTTTAAGGTTTGCTTTGATTGTGGGTTAGGGTTAGGGGTTTTGTGGTTGGGGTTAGGGTAGGCCAGCAGCAATGTCTGACAGTGATCCATTTAAAGCCAAAAGTCTTAATGCTACAGACGTCAAAGTCTAAATCATGAATTCGCAGCTAAACAGGTGTTTATAGTATTAGTGGTCTTGCCATCAGCTCTTAGAAATGTGACCAATAATGCTAATAATGCATTTCCCTGCTATTTCTTTACTTTTACTACTTTAACAGCTTTTCACCTGGCTGACAGTTGGTATGTAGTATTACTACTCCCTAACTTACATTTGTTTGTGATTCACAGTTCCAGTTAGCTTGTTCCGGGGGGGGCGGCTGTGGCTCAGAGGCAGAGCGGGTCGTCCCCCAATCGGAAGGTTGTTGGTTCGATCCCCGGCTCCTCCTGGCACGTGTCGAAGTATCCTTGAGCAAGATACTGAATCCCCAAATTACTCCTGATGCATAGCATCAGTGTGTGAATGTGTATGAATGTGTTAGTTTCTGTTCGATGGACCAATAGCATCAGTGTGTGAATGTGTATGAATGTGTTAGTTTCTGTTCGATGGACTTTGCCATCATAGCATCGGTGTGTGAATGTGTATGAATGAGTTAGTTTCTGTTTGATGGACTTTGCCATCACTGTGTGTGAAAGGGTGAATGTGGCACGTAGTGTAAAAGCGCTTTGAGTGGTCGGAAGACTAGAGGCGCTATACAAGTACAGGTCCATTTACCATTTACCATTTACTTGTTAGAGTTGAGAGAATGGTGACTTGCTGATCACTGCGTAAAGGCGAACAGTGCAAGAACTTAAGCAATAAGTGATTCAAAAAAGGGATAGCTGCAACAACACTTGCACATGCAGGGTGTAGTATTTCCTTTGTTGCTCTTTGTGGAGTTCAGCAACAAGTGAGTTTCCAAATTTACTTACTTGTATTGCCAAAAAAATAATCTATGCCTCAAATACACTTATACACACAGCGAGACATTCATTCATGGATTTGACGTGTTAAACTGATTCTTCCATCCTCGTATGGGGATTGTATTTCTGCAAAGATATGGGTAAACCATCCCATACCAACCATATCACCAGACAAGAATGAAGCAAAGCTTGTGGGCTAAGAGGCAGTCACATCCACCCCAACACTATACCTAACGCACTCTTTCAATCATGGTGGTTTACTTAAACCATTAGCTTCAGTTCATTTAGATTATTACATAGATGTAGACAGAAACTTAACCAACCAACCAATCAAAACACAAATGACAAACTATGATTATGACAATATAGCATTTTAAAGGTCCCACCTCCAGCCCACCATCTACCTATGGGCTCTCAGTTCCCTCATTGTGCGAGTTATTATCATTAATCCCCAATCCCAATCCTTTCTGTGCCGATGTGCTGTTAGTGTTTCTTGCAGGGAGTGACAAGATTTTGACTTGGACTTGTGAACATATCTGGTAGATATCAACATTAAAACTATAATTTTTCCTTAAACTTTAAGCTTTCACCCCATGAGCTTCGAGAACTGCAGCCAGCATAACAGCCACACAGGCCAGTTATCTGATTATAGTCAAGTGGCCCTTCCTCTGCCAGCTCCTCTAAAGGACCTGGCAGGAAGTAACATGTCATCACACACTCAGTGACTTCTTGGAGAGCTCCTGAAGTTTGTTGTTTTTAATTCGAGCCAGAGTAGGTTGCTTGGATTGAATTCCTCCTCCTAGATCTACAGGCTCTCCAAAGCTCCAGGCATGCTGCTGTAAAAATGCCTACACCAGCCCACTGCTACAAAAGTTCCAGTACGTTCATTTTCTCACTTCTGAGGACTTTGTTCAGACTCTGGAGCAAGGGTGGAGGATACTTGGACAACTAAACATGACTTAAGTGCAACTGGCAGTCGTCGACAAACCTGATGCTTAGGACCAGCTGTCCAACAACAATACAGAGACTCTTTCCACTGTGTAGGGCCCCAGTCTATCCACATTACTCAAGTGGTACAAAGGCAGCCTTGTACTACCCATTAGGCAACATTGGCTATGGTACTGGTAAATGCGCTATTAGGCTTGGGGTGCTTAACATGATAGTAAAGATCTGGGTAATGAACAGAAATACATTTTTTTGGACAGGTTAAAATTAGTCTGTAGCACTTAATATGGAAAACTGTCACGGAAAGCTTGCATTTAATGCCTGTAAAGAATGACCTTGTTCACTTGCTTAATTAGATACTTATTGATTTCAATCATAAGTTTGCCAATCTCCCAAAACAGTATTTTATTTAAACAAAGTTCTTGGACGTGTGCTTTTGTTTAGGCACCATTTAACATTTGATTTTGATGTTTGCAAAATTAAAAAAAAAAAAAAAGT
>JAGRRF010012886.1:30975195-30995574 GCA_019097615.1 Morone chrysops
CATTAACTAGTTCCATTTAATTATGCCAGGACGTCATAGCACTGAACTAGGCAGTCAGGGAGGGTATAAACACTGACAAGTTTTCAACTACGACTTCCTAGATGGTTCTGAGTAACAAACCATCTTGCGTAGTAGGTTATGTGTATAGTGCAAAACCATGAATGTTTTTAAGCAGAGTCCGAGTGGTATGTACTGTTTGCTCCATCTGTAAAGTTCAGTGCGTCTTACTCCTTTCTTTTGCCAATTTCATACTTGTACCTTGTCAATGTGATGCCAATTTTACATCTTGGTCTCCTGTCTGAACTTTGAGATAAAATTCACACTGGCAATCTTACTAGGTCAGACCTAGTAATATTTCATAACACCTCCAATACAAGTCTGAACTAAGAACTAAGTCTGAATTAAGAGCCATAACATTAACATAAAGGCTGCAGCTGCACAAAGTAAAGTACGCACCAAGAGATTAAAAAGGCACTGTTCATTCGGCCTAAAAACACTATAATAAATACCTCAAAAAAAAAAAGCAAATGGTTGCCAACACATTGGCCATATCAAGTATAAAGTCATAAAGTTAATGTGTTTACAGCGTGTTGCACTGCCCCCAATTGGTCAGAATAAAAGATTATTACAAGTTTAAATAAGTCTGTAAACAGAGTAAAATGATATGACAATGTATGAGAAACCAGAAAAAAAATCTTCATCCTCATTACTACCTCTTGCGTGCACCAGGTGCCAAATAATGCACACAAATTGAGTTTCTTTCAATAAAAGTCCTGTCATGTCTTAATGAAGCCATAACCAACAATTACATGACAGACACCTGAATGACTAGTTTCTGTTTCTGATAAGCAGTTAGCACTTTGCATGGCAGCCTCTGCCATCAGTGTGTGAATAGATGAATGTGACATGTAGTGTAAAGTGCTTTGAATGGCCAGAAGACTAGAAAGGGGCTACATAAGTGCAGCCCTTTTACCATGTATGCTCTGCTTGAAAAGCTCAGTTTGTAGAAACATATACATATATTATATGTTCTGGAGTATGTAACGATTACGATAACAAATTTCCCACTGGGATTATTAAAGTATTTCTGATTCTGATTCTGAAGAGCACAGTTATATTGTCTATGTTTGTGAAGGAGTACACAATTTTAAAATCACTTTTTGCTCCTTCCTTTTTCATTATTCAAGGTAAATATTAGGAGTGCATTTACTGGAAGCACAGTAATATCAATGACAATAACACTGTTCAATGTAGGACTAATAAATGAGAAACTCTGAGTTGGTGCTTTTTAGTGTGCAGCAGAGAAAATGCAAGGAAAAAAATCAGGCTGTTAGTGACTGAGCTTGGGTATAATTCTAAGGATTAGAAGCCTGTAATACTGTGTAGCATCTCAAATGTGTGTCACTGTGCTACAAAATGTCAGATTACTGTATCTAAGAAAAGTTAAGGTTGAGAAAACATAAACCTTTTTCTTCAGTGACATAAAACACAGCCTGATAATGAGAGTGAATTGCCATTTCTTTTCATTTTGTTCATCCAGCCAGACATTGTGTTCATGTTAGCTGTTTTCTTGTTCGGAAGGGGGTTATTTTGCTTCTTTTGTTTCAATAAGTTGATTTATAAAAAACAGCTGCATAGATCTCATCCTGCCATTCTGTGAGCCATTTTCACTATTTTTCATGGATGTGCAGTAGCAGTCAACCTTGCAAGGCAGGATCACAAAATCATTCGAGAATCCATCTTGCCTGCATTTGTGGTGAAACAACAGTGGTACCAGACCAATTATCCATTCTTTATCCCACCTAAAAAGCTCTAATTGGTCAGTTGTTTCTGCTGGCAGAAATACACCATACACATCAAACGGCATCACAGTAGACCCAATTGAATGCCTAAACAAATATGGGCAGTATCTCAGAGGTCTGGAACCACTAAAATGCTCTTGCAACACCAATCTGCAAGCAAATGGAACAAAACCTTCAAAGCCTTAAAGCACTATCAGATCACTTGATTTTTTAGCTCAGTAAACCATTTCCTTATAAGTTTATGGTCTCACTCTCTATTTTCAAGTCATTTTCAGTGAGTCTGTCCAGCTCAACGCACCAAACTCAGACCAAATTGTCAATCTAGGCAGTGCTGATTAACCAACATAGCGACGGCCATAATACCAAACTCAAGGCTTCAAAACGGTAGTCCATAAACCAACTGATGACATCACACTTGTATCGCTCTATTTAAGCTGCCACATGGAATAGAATATTGCTGCATTGATTTGCCTGTTTCCACCTTCCTCTTTGTTGCCTTCAAATCCTGCTCTCTTATTGAACTGAACTCTAGCGTACAGTACATATTTGAAATATCTCAATGATGCCACCAATTCTCTTACACTATCTGCATCTGCTCACCCATCATAGCTGTTTACTCATACATTAGTGGATCATCTTAGCAGAGAACAGTCGAGTCAAACACTTTCCAGCCTTAGAGTAAACAAGGCTTCAAACTCTGGAAATGACTAGCCACAGAGTGAAGCAATGAAATAGACATTGGTACATCAGTGGTGTGACATTAATATATGAGCTCAGTTAATTGAAAACTAATCACTAACATTTTCTTTTTTAAAATGCCATTGTATGCCATCAAAACTACAGTAAGATGATAAGGTTGAGTTTTTAGGTCCAGGATATGTTCAGCCTAGCTGAGCAGAAAGAATACTTCCATAATCTAGGAGAAAACTGCTAGCCTCAGTCAAAAAGTGAAAAATACAATTCTTAACTCCAAAGCTGTTTTATTTGTATCACAGCCTCAGAAAAATCTCACAGTGCTATGCCTTCACAAAGAAAACTGGCCACTTTAAAAGGTAAGCAAATTAGCTTTTTTATTAATGAAATCTACAAAACAGCATATTCTGCAATATATATGCAACCTTGTGTTGCCTTAATTGTTATAGAATATTCTTCATTCTTATTCTTGGATCCCCATTAGCTGCTATGACCCTTCCAAGGATCCGCACACAACTAAACACACTTACAAACAAGACACATAACACAAAAAGTCTCAATGAGACCCTCTGTCTCTTATGGGAGATTGCTCAAGAACAGGGACATTATATTTGACAAAACCACCAGATGGTTTCCTGTTATATTCCAGAGAACCAAGGAAGGTTCTAGATATGGACATCGGATGTTAACTTTGGAAGATTGATTACATTGTTTGTGCTTTTTACTTATGTAGTCAGACTGTATAAAATGAGATGTCTCTCTGCTGTTTCTTTTTGTTACATTCAATAAAAGTCAGTTTTCCATTAGATTTTGGGTCTGCTACTAATTTCTTCTGCTGCCACTGTATCTAATCAGCTAACAAAGTAGTCATCACTCTATCCAAAAGTCTGCAGTATTTTCTTCAGAGTTATAACTGTGTTTAAATATGGCAACCTCTCCATCAGGAAAATACTTTACAAATTCTAAGGGTGTCATAAACAGGTTTAACTCCAACTTTTCCTAAAACTACAGTCAATGGTCCATTTTTCAGAAGATCTTGCTTCTGCAGCTGGTTTCTTCTGTTAAACTAGTATAAAAACGTGAAAAAACTGAGAAACTTTCAAGGGAACGCTATGAGATGCAAGACAGAATTAAGTCCCTTAACTCATACCATTGCCAGATTTCATAAAGTGAAGATGCCAGTGGTCTGTTATCATTAAAGTTTAAAACAAGTAATTTTTGCCCTTGTCTTTCACAAGATCTTTCAGAAAGCAATAGTTTGTGTCACACAGGTGTGCTTTTAGCTTTTCACTGTTAATAGTGACAGATGTTACCGTTTAAAACACTACATTTCAGATTGATCAAGGAAACGATAACATGCTGACACTAATGAGAAGGGTGATACTGAGATCTAGATTTCAGTAAAGAGGCCAGGTGTGGCTTGAGAGCAGTAGTTGAGAAGCGTAAAATGTCACTTAGTCTTGACCTCAATCGATTCTTGTTTAAGTTCATGACTGAGAATGTTTGCTCACACAAATATGTGGAGCCAAATAAGCTTAGCATTTTTTAGCAAATGATTGCATTTCTGGAAACCTGCCTTTGTCCAGCTGCTGGTAAAAGTCAACAAGAGAAAACTGCTGGTGTTTTCCACGGCACTCATCAGGGTCCACAGAGAAGGGAGAAGAGAAAAGCAACATGTCCTTTTCAATAACTGTAAGAGTTTGGTAAATTCCACACAAAGAGATGCGATAGCTGTTGCATAACTCTTCATTTGCGCACCGATGTTGTCCTGTCGGAAACTGTCAATGACCTCTTTCAAAGCTGGGAAATGCACGGTGCAGGGCTCTGTTTGGGACAAATGTCTTTGGAAAAGTTGCAGTTTGGTTCCAAAGGTCTTGATGTGAGCGTATAGCTGGCTCACCACTGCATCTTTTCCTTGAAGATTAACATTCAGCGCATTAAAATGCTTCGCTATGTCAAACAAAAAAGCCAAATTTGCCAGCCATACAGGATTGGAGAGTTCTTCCATTGGTTGTCCCTTCTCACCCAATTTCCTCTTTGAGAGAGAAAAATTACTGCAGTGCGGTCCCCCGACTTAGCCATCTCAAATCGTTGTGATATATTCAGCCTGGATGTCAAGCAAGAACTGCTGAAACTGTCAGTAGTATAGAGCTTTAGAGTGAATAGAATTGATTGCCTTTGCCACTAATTTCATAACATAGTCAAATTTGAGATGTTTGGCGCAGAGAGCCTGCTGGTAAATTATACAGTGAAGTTTAATAGCGTTACCTCCTTCTTCACTGACTTTATTGCAGATCAGTGTGGACAATCCACTTTGCTAAATCCCACTCTGAGTCCCAACACAAAGCTACACTAAATATAGAGCCTATGACATGATTATGACACTGCAGGGACCAAAGTTTCCATGTTCCAGCTCATCATTTCAGTTCATGAGAGGCCATTACATGTGGAATCACATTATTAGCTGCAATGTGGACTCAAAATGTATCTCACAGAACAAAGAACAAAGACAAAACTGGACAACAGAATATGGCTGAGGGTAATAGGAGAGCATCAGTCTTTATGTGTTTACGTTCAAGTGACAAAGACCTATCGTGACTTTTGTCCATCGGGAGCAAACGAGGAAATCGGCTGACGTTATTACAGAGCCACAAAGTTCAGAGGGAGATCCGATGGGTCACCAAAACGCGGAACTTCAACCTTGGAAGCCGCTGTTGTTTTTACCATTTCCAACCAACAGTCAACACTGGTTTCTTTCAACCATAACCACAATCATTCCCTAAACTTAACCACATTATCTGTTATTGTAACCATGACAACAAAGGTCCCAAACTAAAACCTAAATTCCGCTAGCTCTCTCCTCCTAGCAGATAAAAAATAAAATAAAGCAGAGAGAATCAAATAGAGGGCATGGCCATGTAGGTAAGATGTAGGTAGAGTGTGTGACGCGAGAGGTAACACACACCCGAGTGACAGCTGCCAGTACTCAGAGCTAACAGAGCTAAACCAGCAATGAGCAGCTGCTGTCAGACTCTCCCTGTCTGTGATGCAAACAGAGAAAGTCACTAGAAGCACATTTACAGTCGTTTGTAAACGTTTCTGTTGGGTGCCTATGTTGTAACGTTAGCTAAGCTAGCAGTTCAGAGAGGCTAAATCCGATGTCTGCGGCACAGAGTCAGGCTACTGCTAGGTAGCAGGCCTCAGTCTGCAGAGTGGAGACATTCGTTTTATAGTAGTAGGGGTTGGTTGATGATGAAAGCTGTCACCATACATCACCTGCCTCTAGATCAGCTAACTGCAAAGTTCAATAGCAATAGCTGGGTTTCACCAGTAGAGGGCAGTCATTATGCATATCTGTAGAATACTTTGCAGATTTGGACCTGAATTAATCAACAGCACTAAATACCCATATACAGAGGTTGCAAAGGTACTTTTGTGGTTTAGTTGCTCTTTAACTAAGTAGTTATTTTAACCATAGACACAGTAAAACTTTACGGTTGTGGGTTTACCAAAAAATATCTAATGTAGTGTGTTCAACAGAGGCTTCTGGTCTATACAAAAATGAATAATCCAACAGGTGTATTTTTATATCCCGACTAATACCATGACTAGAATGACTGGTTTTTCACAATGGTGCATCATATCAGGGGTGGATGACACAGGATGGACACCTTCTGATCTATATACAATACAGTCCCTTACTTGACACACTCCACTGATGCACATGTCAAAGGCATCCGCCCGGCACCGCGTCCCGTCAAGCACCTTGGGGGCCAGCTCAACAGTGAGACCTCTCCCTTTGGCCTGACACCGCAGTGCACAGGGTGCCGATGGGTCATAAGGTGCTGGGACCCACTCATAGGTGACACCCTGGTACTTGATGTCATTGTGCGCTGAACACTGCTGGGCCCGGAAATCCCCTGACTCTGCTGGACAGTCCTGAGGAGAGGAACGACATCCATGGACAGCGGTCAGAGTGAGACACCATAGTAATTCATTATAATTCACGTTACCCTGCTCCAGTAGCTAGCCATGCTATTGCTATTGCTAGCTAACTAACTAATGAATAGTCGCTCTGTGTCGCTAAAGTTGAAGATTGATTGACGAGTGGTTGCCACGATATAAGTTAAATTTCATGCTTACGTAAGCACGAGTCACATCACACATTGTTTTACAGGGAGACAAAATGATGAGATATTGATATAAAAATACAAAGAAATTTATTTTTAGTACATTATTTGGCATACATTGTTAAATAGGGGAACAATACAACTAAGGATGGAATCTTAAAAGGTTAAAAAGACATTTTTAATTTCACCTGGACTAATAGCTGTAATAGCTGGTGTCTTACATCCCTACGGCTGGCTCTACCTCCACTCCACTTTAACAGCCAATGGCTGCTTGTGCTCTGACTGTTCCTGATCGTTTTTGTTTTAAACTACTACAGAAGAGCTCCCATACCTAACACAGTACACTTGATATATAAGACAGCAAACATGATATAGAATAGAATTTCAACTTGATGTCATTTCTCATCATATTTTTTCACAGCAACTATATTTTGCTTTTTATCTTTTAACCATCTTCAAAATGTTTTCTTTTCAACATCTAAATACAAGAGAGGAGAACGTTCTGACCAATGCTCAACTGTTATTAGAGCACAGAGCAAAAATGGGGGGACTAAGGAAGGGTCCATTCAAATTACATCAAAGTAGTTAATAAAATATTGGCTTCCATATGTTTTTGTGTGGTTCAGACTGGAAATCCAGCCTATCTTACTGAGGAGGTAACGCTGCAGAAAAGCTGTCAACAACTTAACACCTGATGCTTCTTGGGACTAAAAACTGTCTCAGATCAATAACAGAGACTTGTTTTTCCAGATGACAACTGGCAGACCTTTGGCAGCCAATAGGAACTCTTCTTTTCGCTGACTGAGAACTAGTCTGACACATCAGCTTCACTCAGTCACACTCTGGCAGTCTACAAATCCTCCAGACGTCTATATGGAGCACAGTAAACAGAGCCTTCAGTTCAGTCGGAGTTAGGCTCCATGTGTGAACACGGGAGCTGGGATAAATATTATCCTGGGAACATTTCCCACTGGATGTTACTAAAGCTCTGCAATGAATCCAGAGTAAACCACTTCAGTGGGGAAGAAGATAAATAAGACTAGTCTTCCTCTGATTAAGAAGGTTGTTTCAACAGGCTGGATGTGTTTCTGCGGTTTCGGAAAGTGCAGTACTGCAGAGCTACCATCATGTGGGTGGTTGCGGTTGTTGGTATACCATGGATCAAATGACGATGCTGATATTACAGAATGGTCTGGTGGAGGAATTATTCACTTATAAAATTAAACAGAATTAGTTTGAGCTAAAGAATTCACATGTCCTTTATTTCCCTACCTCACACACATACAGCGCATCACATATTTGAATTGAAACCCAATAGTCAGAGTTTGATGCCTGCATAGTACTCAGTTCCATATACTTACCTACCAGTTACCAAATTGACAGGAAATATAAGCTAAGAGATACAGTCCTTGGACATGTTCTAGTACATAATAGTGTCCCCAGACCACACTTCTTCAGAGCTCCCTGATAAGATTCTCATCTTTAACAGCAAGCTTGGAGAAAAACTGAGCATTTAGGGGAACTGTGAGCACTGAGACATAATTATTGCAAGAACCATGAATAGGGTTGGGGTAGGACCGCATTTTTTCGATTTTATCTAATCAAATACTCATCAAATCTCTTGTGTTTCAACAATTCAAAAAACCAAAGTTGAAAATGAAAAAAAAAAAAAGATTTAGCTGAGATTTTTATGTATGTAAAAAATGTTTTACAATGAACACATTCACTGCTAACACTTGATCACGCATTGATTAACTAACCCTACAATCTTTTTACTATAACAATGTATGAAATAATATGTACATTACACCCCATTTATTCTGGATACTCCGCAGAATCAGTTTTCAAAGGGACTGTTTCTTCAATGGAAACTGATCAACGTCAGCTTAAATGTTTATTTTTCTTAATTTGGGTGAACTCAGACTGGCCCACAGTGGGGGTGGCTGGTCTTACTGGAATCCTCAGGTGTGAATGTGTGTATCTCTGCTTACATAATATAGGTGGGGGCAAAACTCTCCATATATATAAACCCCATCTTATCCAAACTGATTGAAATACTTTATTATGTGGTATTTTGTCTTTCTATCTGATTGACGAAGAATCTGAATGTTAGAAAACACCTAATAGTAAGAATGAAAATTATGTCTTAAGAGACCTTTTTATTACACTTTTTTCCAGAGCTGTTGCCATTAACTTTCTTTAATTCTGTACATTTGTCTTCAGAGTGAGATATAGGAATATAGATTTACTTTATGGTGTCAGGACTTATTTTGTTCATAATGCAGGATTTTTTATCTTCTCGTGCATAAAACATCCTGTGATCAGTTTTTATTAAATATGGTGGAGCTATCTTGTGGAATGAAAATATACATCTAATGGCTGGATTCACTTTGAGAACAACCAAACCTAGACAATGGCATCAGTTCCCATGATGCCACGCCACTTCAACACGTAATCAAACTTCGTCTAATGTTATTGTTTTGATATGAGAGAGCCCCTTGTGGCAGAAATTACATATTGTACATTTCAATTGAAGTACATAGTGTACTTCAAACTTGTATGTACTGTAAACACTTGTTACATAGGTATTCTTTTCCAAAAAGCATCACTCAGACTACAGGATATGTGAGGCTGGAATACACCCTTGCAGAGTTGTCTTGTGCGGCTTACAAAAAACAATAACAAGTCCTCCAAATTAAACAGCAAAATACGCTTTTTCTAACTGCCCTTTAGACCAAAACGTAAAAGTATTTTCTGACCACATGTCCCTATTGGCAGTGTTCATATGCATTAAGTCCCCATGAAACAGAAATCAGAAAACTGTTTGCTTCCTTACATATTTTTTTGTAAAAACAGGCAGCTGTGGAGGGTTCTTGTCATGGTAACTAATAGCACCTAATCTAAAATTAATGTAGCAGCATACATTACACAGAGTAGTGAAAATCAGACTCACCATGTTGCTGCAGGCTCTGTAGCGGATGTTTTTGCCGTCACAGCTTCTGCAAAGCAACGTAAAAGAAAACTCTCAGCACTATTGCAAACCAACAGTTGACTCTGTGATAGTCAAGCTGTGAGAAAACACAAAGTAAATGCAACAAAGCTTTAAACATAGTTAATGCCACTGATGAAGCACTTTTTTCTTGTATTTCTATGAATAGATGAGTCCTCTCTAGCTGTAGTGGTGTTTTTAGAAATTTCTACGAAACCATTCCACAGTTAAAGAGAATTTGTTGAAGCACCAACAAGACAACAGTTTTGCATTTCCTGATAATTATGAGCTCACAGTGGACATTATACACTTTATAACTCTTGACAGTGAGGTGTGTGGAGTTTAAGGAAAGAAACATTGTAATTTGTTTTTTTATGTAATATTTGAACGCTTAAAATGTTAAAATTCAATTATTTTTTTTGTACTGGGGTAGTGGCAGATTCTCCGGCAGTAGAGTAGAGTAGAGTAGATCCCCATAACTGCTTGCTAGACGTGCGTTCACAAGAAAATGCGGATAAACAAGCAAGTCGATTACATTAAAAAAGTCAATGCAAAGACGCAAACTGGGTGACGTGAATGGGACGGAATTTGCTTCCTCTGCTTCTTCCACTTCTGCTAAACAGTTTTTGACCCATTGTCACAAAAGTCCCTGTAAACCATGACATCTGTTGCCTCTTAGTCACAGTGTTTATTTTATTTTACCTGTTTTTAAAACTTTTCATGGTCTTGCACTATATGTGGTCTATACAGTATACCTGTATATGTCACACATGTTCACAGTGTATGAACCAGTGTGGCCCCTCAGATCCTCTGGCACCAGCCTCTTAGTAGCTCTAAAGTGCAGGACTAAACCTTTGGCGATGCAGCCCTCTTCAGCTTGGATTTTAACTAGGAAAGGCTTGGTTGGTTTTTACCACAACCATTATTTACCTTATTTTAGTCAGTTATTTGATTATATTTCCTTTTATTATTTATTTATTACAACAATTTCCTTATTCTTTACTAAAATATTTTCTTTTTTATCCCTCTTATTTGTTATTTTTGTCTGTCTTCTTAATCTATTTTATCGAGTTTTTAGTATACACTGTAAAACCTGGTATCTTAAATCTTGATAAGAGGTAAGTTAACATAATTTATCATTCACATGAATTAAACCAAAATCAAAAATGAATTGTTGAAGCAACTCACTTGTTTAATAGTGCATTTAAATGTGTGAAGTATTTTAAGTACAGCTGATTTATTTCCGGTTTATTCCACTGACTCATTTTCTTAAACTTAATTTTGTCAGCATACATCTAAATAACTCACAGAAAATGAATGGGCTACTCCGATAACCAATAATTTGTTTTTCAACCTGGTGGTAATAAAGAAGAGGTATTTAAGTTATTTTACTCGGATACACTGTTCAGACATTATAAATAAGTTTAGAAATGCTGCAAATGAGTCTAACTTTAATTAACTGAATGGAATTGGTACAATTAACTTAATTTATCCAAGTTACCTTAACAATAAATACTTGAGTTACTTCTACTCAAATCAAATATATGTAATGCTTAAATTGTTTGAGTGAATAGACAGTTTAAGGCAATCAGTTTCCTCAAACAAGTTCAGTTGAACTAACTCACTGGGTTTTACAGTGTAGCTTATATTTAAACACTATGTTATTACTAACTTTTAAAGCCTTAAACGGACTTGCTCCCACATACATCTCTGATTTATTATCCTTGTATGTGCCCCCACGACCCTTGAGGTCAACAGATACACCCCAGGTAAAGCTGTGTGACAAAAGGCGATCAGGCTTTTTCCATTAGAGTCTCCCACTATGGAACTCACTGCCTGGTTGAACTCTACATCACTGGGTTTTTTAAATCTCTTCTTAAAACTCTTCTCTTGGTGCAAGCTTTTGGGAATGTCTGATATAATTTTATTTGTAATGTTTTTATTATCTTATTTATTTGTTCTTATTCATTCCATTGTTTTGCGTATGTTCCTTATTGTCATTTTATCTGACTTGCTTTAATTTTTCTTTCTTTCTTTTGTACCACATTTCTTAACATTGTTAAGAAAAGTGCTATCTAAATAAAGTTGTTGTATTATTATTATTACTATGAATTGATGTCTGAAAACTGTGAACGTGAATTCACGCTGCAATTATGATAAATTCACAAACCCTTTTGTAAGGCTGTACATCTACCCCTCGTGCAGTATTGTGCTGTTTGTCCATCTTTTAGGCCTCTTTTTTAATACTTATCCTACTTTTCACCTTGATCTTTGTTGATCTTACCTCAGTTTACTCTGGAGAGACCAGCAGGTAAATTCAAAAAATGCAAAGTAAACGTGATGTACATTCACAAACACATGCACACCCAGTAAAATACCCATGCATAATCACACAGACACCTGTGAGGATACAGCACACTCCACCTGCAGCACACATCACCCAGCCAGCAGCCATCTCAGCACTTCACTGAGCTCCAGCTGGCAGAGGCCAAAATGTCAAACAAAAAACCCACAGATATGCGCACACACACACACACGCACACACACACACACAGCTTCAGAATGAACCTGAGCCCTGTGTGAAATGTGCCATAGCAGAACGTTCCTTTCCCCATGACAGCATGGACACGCTGTTAAATCCGTTCCACCTTGTTAGCAACAATAACAACACCCAATCTCTTGGTGTGTGTTAACTGCCATAAAGTGCACATTTCTCCTGCTGGCTTACAATAACATTAGACTAAACTGGTAGCAGCTCATTTATCCCAGTGTAAAGCGGCCCTGGTCTAATCTGCCAGTTAGGACAGACAGAGAGCTGAGAACCACACTGCAGCCATTCAGCTGCCTCCAAGCTAAACCACACGCAGACAACAGCTAGCCACAGCTCCATATTAACGAACCAATTAATAGATTTCTCCAATTGAAATGCATGAACCACTCAAGCATGGTTGGACAAACTGTTTATGTGTGTGTACTGTAGGTGGGTGTACTGTGTTTTTAGGGTCTGGGAATGTCTACAGCTATGGCCATTAGTCTTCTACTAAAATCAAAACACTGACACACACATACCTCACTAAGGAATACAACACTTGTTTTGTTTGTCTCTATTAAAAAGCCCTTTTCATCCCCACCTCCCTTGTCAGATGAGCTCAAGTACTGGACACCACACATCATGTTCTTACGGTGGCCGAGAGGTATCAGCAAACAACGGATGTTGATATTGAAACAGGGCGGACTGTTATTAGCAGCGGACTTATTGCATCCTGATGCGTGGAAGAGGAAAGTTCTTGCCTGTTTGAGAAGTAACTGAATCATTGTTAACTAGCAAACTATGATTACTGTTGCAATGCGATTGTGACAAAACAAATGTTATTCAATGTCCTTATATTTTCACAATAATGTACTGTTCCATCTAACGTTAGCTGTACTGTAGCATTACATCTTTTAGCTAATGTCCACAAAGTGGGTTTAGCTGATGGTGACTCAAGGCGCAGTTCAAAGAAACTTTACATAGTCCTGAGTAACAAACAAGTTTTCTCAGCTGTTGAAGTACAGCCTAACCACTCATCCCCATCACAAGTACCTTAAAAATCAATACTGCACTAGAGTTTGTACAATAAATATTGAGATGTTTATTTATATTGCATATTTTTAGTGTGTATTACATTATTATTTAATAAGATTTACTGGCCTCGCAGCAAAGTTTCACCACTAGCGTCTGTATTTGATGTCCTGGGAATGAACAATGAACTTACGTTCTTGGCTCTGATTGGTTGTTTTCATTCCAGCCCATTAGGATTCAACATGGTGTTCAACAGTGTACCTGTAAAACTGACATTCTAAACAGCAGTGGTCCATTATTTCAGCCACAGACAGATACTTCCTTTGCTTGTTGAGTGCTGCTGTATAAGGACAGACAGCTAGTGGGAGTTAATGGACCTTTAAAGGGGAGAAAGACACGGTCTGGCACCAGAGGAGGCAGGGCAGTGGGCAAAAACAAGCTCCACTCCAAAAGAAACACTGGGCCCAGACAGAAAACCAGTTTGTGTGTGTGAGTGTGTGTTAAAGCTGAATGGAGCTGCAGATTAAGCTCGGTGTTCTCACTCCAGTCAGACGCGTCTGTCCTCCGTGGCCCTCAGACGGACACACACAAATGCAGTATATACTGTATGTACTGCATACACACACACACCATACTCCAGATAAATCCTCAGTTTCCTGCTCTTACAAGACAGAAAGACATACACAGACACATGGATAAGACTACACACACACTCACTTGTCCAGGCCCCACTAATTATGTCTAGAAGTCAACAGACTTTTCTACCAATGTAGTAAGTAGCATGTGCACACACACACAGACACACACAGACACACATTTCTGTAATGAATGTAGTGTGAATCTCCCAATGCGGGGGAAGTCTGAACAAATCAGGAGCCCCAATCACTTCCAGACGCTGGGAGATGTGATCAGAGTTTACAGTGATCACCCAACCAGTCTTCAGATGTCTGAGGACACAGAACCTCATTGGACTTCAAACAGTCCAGCACATGTCGCACTGATAAAACTCAGCTTTGACATACTATCATAGTGGACTTGCACTTGACTTCACAACGTCATCAAACTTCGTCTTTGTGTGACCTTTAAGTGGAACACACCTGTGACCTGGTTATACTGGAATAAGTATCTATAATGGAAAATGGGGGATGAGTAGAGGCCGTATTACAGAAACAGATCCTATATTTTTCTTGCAAATGCCATTAGTAACACTAGGAGGAGCCATAGGAACCTAATATTTTCATGTACTACTGTCAGAATATAGTGTAAATATGCAAATATGACAGAAAATTATTTTTATAAAAAATTACCTACTGCAGCTTTAACTGTTTGGTAACCATGGTAATTTGAGTTAAGACCTGAAAAATGCCATTACAGATGAACACTCCCTAAGCATCTAACTTCCCCAAATCTTAAATAAACTCTCCTAACTTTCACATTACCACCAGGTAGTGTTTTATAATTTGTTTATTCCATGTGGCTCTTTTATTGCTTTTTAAAATATGTTTTTGCCTTTATTCGACAGGACAGCTTGAGATAGACAGGAAAGGGGAAGAAAGAGGGACTTGAACCCATGGCCCAGCCGCTGCAGCAAGGACTCAAACCACTTTTATTGCTTTTTAAAAACCAATGATATGTCAACAGGTGGAACTGTTTCAGCATGTTTCAATGAGAAAACACTACAATTACAAAGATTTTTTGCTCAGTAAGATGTGAGAAGTAGTGCTGGTTGATAGGTAACAGACATAAAAGTTGAGAAGTGAAGTTGGATTAAGTATTTGGGATTTCCTAACCTGTGAATAGATAGGATAAAGTAAGATAAAATAGGATTAGCTTCTGTAAGACCAAACTGGGAAACATCCTATCTTAGATCCTTCCTATCTTAACTTCAGACTTAAAATCAGATGTTTCTGTAATACGGCCCCTGGATTAGAATATTAAGGGCATGGCTGACATGCTCTTCCATAAACATCTGTCTCTCAGCACTGGTAACTACACACCATAGGAGAAAATCTTTCCTTCAGGACACATTCAGTGGAGCAAATGGTCCAAATATGACAAAACACAACCATAAAACCACCTCCAGAAAACCCCCAAGGGGCCAGTTTGCTGGGTGTATTTACTCCTCTTTTATCTCTCTTTCAGTTCTACTCACTTCAACTTATAACCACAAGGTGCCAACTAAGAAGCTTTAGCACTGCTGTGTGCATTTACTGTTTGTGTGGTGTATATGTATGCACTAGAAAAGTTCTTACTTAGGACTTTGATGCCCTAAGTGGGAGAAATTTCAGCAGTAGCATGGGTGAGAAAGTGAGGCTGAGCTGCCGTCAGATATAATGGAGACAAATGTGTTGCCACAAGGCTGTAGAATGATGCCACGGGGCACAGTCTGACATAGATTGGCTGTGATGACTTCCTGAACAAGCAACGCTGCACAACGAACAGCTGAGCGGAGACAGGCTGACTGTGAGAGCAGACAGCCTGATTGTAGCTTTTAAAAACAGCAGAGATTTGAAACCCACACACTTTATCAGTGTGAGGAAGATATGGAACAAACCTGACCCAGACACCGTCTCCTTGACTTCCCAGCATTCCATCTACACCGGCCCATAGAGATGTTCTGGATTCTGTCAGAGTTTCAAGCCCCTTCTTTCTTTCCCTCTCATAACGCATTTAGTCTCAATTTATTTTTGCACTCCAAACAGCGCAGAAAATTGCTCGTTGCACGGGTTCCCGGCAAACCCGTAATACTGATGCACAGGGCACAACACGAGAAATGGAAACCGATGAGAAGTCATTGCTGGGTTCGGTGGGCGGAAGTTTTAGTTGAAAAAAATAACCGGGTGGAACCTGGATAAAAACACAGTTATGTGCAATTTCACTGGAGCACTTCCAGCCTCCGCTACCACCTTATTTATATTGCACTTTAACACGTTAACACTCAGTGATAAAATAAACACGATTTTGTTGTTTAAGCTTATTTATGTGTCATCATATACCAAAACCCATTTAAATTGAATATTAATTATTTATTTAAATTAATATGCGATTGATTGAGATTAATTAATTACAAAGCCTCTAATTAATTAGATTAATTATATATATATATATATATATACATACACATATATACATATATACATATATATATATATATATATATATACATATATATATATAGCTATACTCAAACTTTTGGCTATTTCTAAATGCACTGACTATTACAATGTTAACTTGTTTGGAATCAATGAATTACATAGAAGATAATCATGGTCACCAAGACCTCTGTCTGCAACCTCCAAAGACTCAATATGACATGCCATCAAAGGCTGAGTCTACCGGTAAAGTGATTGAGATGGAAACATCTGCTCAACAGGTATCTTAACAATTCTACCTTGAATATTTTGCGGTATACAAAGTGTAATGTGTAAGTTGAGCAGATTTTCTTTAGCAGAAAGTTGACAGCTTTAGTCATTAAACAGTCTTATCAACAGTCTTATCAAGTCTCAGCAACAAGGAGCAGCTCTGTACAGGGATCACATACTGGACGCTGGATTCTTTTTTTCCTCTTTAATGATCAAATTTCTGTCACAAGGTATTTTTATATTCCAAAGGTGCTGCCAAAGTGTGTCTTGTTAGATGTTAAATGAGGCTCACCCTCCATTGAGGCAGCGTCGTAGAGAGTAGGAGGCTCCTCCTCCACAGGTTCGAGAGCAGTCACTCCAGGGGCCCCAGGCGTCCCACCCGACATTCCTATCTTCATCTGATCGAGTCATCCTGGATGCCTGCAGAAGGACAAACCAGCACACATGCTTATTTACAAGCTGTAAATAACTCTCTAATTTCATTCAATATGTTTTTACTCAAGTGTATGCCTGGCTCAGGTTAAACCCTTTATCAGTCAAAGTAGGGCTGTTAATGACCTCGCTATACTTGGGGCAAATGGGACACTGCTGGATATTAACAGGGCCCTTTTTCAGGCCTAATAAATAATGTGGTATGGGTGCACAGACATGCATACTCACCGATACCTAATAAGTTTTTCAGGCAATACTGGAGGAATTTCCAATAATGATATCAGTATTGAAAAAGTTTGATCTACTAGCAACATCAAATGCAGAATTTCCACTGTGTGATAATGGAAAATAATATAGATCTTTTCTGATTCTGAAGTGAAATTTCTTCACTAGTCCTGGTTTAATATTGTAATTACAATATGAATGTTAACAGTCTACATGTGACAATTTACTTAAAACAGTACCCTTTGGCACATAAGGGTAAGTTTTTGTCCACTGGCTTTGTTATGTTTAATACAGTAACATCTGAACAGAATCCTAATCAGAGATAGGTCAGAAAATTTGTGTAAAAAAGAACCATCTCATGATCAGCCTGTAATGTACAGCACTTCCTATGATTAACATTACTTTCTCACTCCATTTTGCTCCAAGAGTGTTTTTGAATTTCTTCTCAATAAGATCTTGAATTGATTTCTGTCAGAGAACTAACAACCCAACGGGCGCGGAGATCTCACTGCAGGGTTTAAAGTAACTGCTCTGAACCAAGGAGGTGTGAAAAATACTCAACAGTAAATTCTTGATAACGTTTAAGCTATAAAAAGCTAAAAGGCCCAGTGGGACATACTGAAAGTGTGCCATGCTGGCAAAGATCATTCCGTTCACACAGTGGCAGCAAATATATCCACAGTGAGCTAACACAGCAGAAGATTAGCACAGTCTGGTTTGAATTGGTGTCACTGAAAAGTAACAAAGTCCTGGTAAAATAACTGTCAACTGCCTCGACTCAAGCATAGACGAAAACACTGCAGACACACTGTGCAGATGACAGACATGTGTACACTCCAATAACACGTCCAGCAAAAAAGGGAAACCATTAATCAAATAGCATGAAATCAAAAGGAATAAATAATTATTCTCTTGAAGATCCAGTGAGAAACTTTTACGAGTAGTTATTGTCAGAAATATAATATAATATCCATAAGTATGTTTCTCTTACATGCCTGAAAGACTGAACTGTATTCAAATGGTTGCAATCTGTAACTTTACCACTAGATACCACTGAAACTACTGGAAGTTCAATCAGAAAGACTATCGTCATGCTTACTCTTGTATTTATTCTCTGACCAACTAGTTTTAAATCAACATCGGATGATCAAACTTAGTAAGAGATATCGTTTTTACTTCTGCGCCACTGTAAACTGTATGTCACACAGTGTTTTCCAGACAGTAAGAGTCCAGCAGTTAGCTGGCGCAGGCCGCAGATATCACCCTTCTGAATAATGGGCTGCTGAAAACATTAAAGAGAACCAACACTTCACCCTCTGTGGCCACTGAAGAGCAGCATTACCTCACAGTCCTGTGATACACGCATCTGTTACAAGCAAGTAGCCCCACCAAACTGCGACAGCCTTCATGCATCTCACCCCCCAACCTTTTTCGTATCTTATCTGTTGTGTTAAAAGCTCAGATGAAAGAGAGGGGGTGATGGAGAGAGACTTTGATAGAGAGTGGGAGAGATGGAAACAGAGAGGATTTTCCTGGCGGCGTGTCACCAAAAATAGGAAAATTGGCTTCCCCTGGGTCAGTGATGTCACCGCAGACCATGTGGTGCTAAAGAAAAAAGAAATCTCATACTAGAGCTTTATGTGTGTGTCTGTAAGAGGAAAATTGAAGCACAATGAAGTATTTATGGAAAATAAGTCAGAGAACCAAAGAGCTGAGCCTTCTAAAGTGCTTTTAAATTGTGCCCTTCAACCCTTGCGTCACTAGACCAATAGTCAAAACACGTATTTATACAATTCAGAAAACCGTTTTTTCCTGGAGAAGTGGTAGTGCAGGCACTCCACCAAAACCTTCTTGCCGTGTCAGTGGAACTCAGAGCACAGGAACAAACTCTAATTCCTCTGACAATGTTATTTATGCCTGGTCAACCAGAATTAACATTTCTGACATGCCTCTGCAGGTTTCATTTCACCCTGCCTCCCAGGCCGGGATCACTGGCTGACCTTGGAGCTAGCAGAGCGAAACACTTTGCAGTCTTTAACCTTGTTATGATGTACCCACATAGATGGGATCGATCTGCGTGTCTTGGACTATTGCACTGTGCTGGAACTCAGTATTATCTTGCTTTTCTCTGCCTGCTGCAACCAAAGAGACAGACTGATCCGCTAGAGAGGAATTAGACACGTTAGCGCTCTGCTAACAGGATAAAACCACCTTTTGTTGTTGGGCTCAGCCGGCTAACAGCCATCACAGACCACCGACAGTAATAACATCGGCATGAGGAGAATCTGTCCAGCCAAGGCCTTTTTGCCTGGACGGCCTGCCTGGCCTATTGTTTGAGCTCTGCATAGTTCAGTATCAGCACTCTGTGTCTACTGACAGTCTAGAGCTGGACATTTACAGTATATTTCTTAATGAGGACTCAACATTGTACAAAGATATTCCATAGTTCCACTGGTGCTACTTTCTAATAAGGCAGTCTTAAAAGAGGTAACACTGTGCTGTACTTACTATAAATGTGCCACACATTGATGCAGTGAGCGCTGACTGAGTGAAGATATACTGAATTGTATGTGGGTTTGAACTAATTGTCCTGGATTGATGTGTTGAAGATGACAAAGCTTTATAGTGTGCAACTGGAGTACATCTTCATGTGTTTCCCTCCAGCTACAGGTTAGCCACTGTTGGGTGAATCCATTCCATCCATTCAGTCATCCCTTCATTTATTAATTGATAATCCTTTTCCACCAGTAATCCAAAATTGCATCATAGATTTCCCTCTTTGTTTGAGAATCATGAAACATGTACAAGTGCAAATCCTATTCGGTTGCTTCACACTTGATCTCCTGCAGTGTTTCAGAGCTGGTAAACAGACTTGCATCACTTTGTTTGGTTGTAGGAGCTCATACAGAGTGAAAATAGCCAGCAGCATTAATCTCAGTTTGTGTACTGATATGGGAGTGTGTCTGATAGGATTAGACAAAAAATTGCATGCCTCCTTATATGTATGGGAGAGTTGAATGCAGAATACAGTCTACTTCTTCCTAAGTCTGTTTAATGAATTGGCCCAATGTAGATGTGTGCATTCTCTGCCTATGGATTTAATCTTGATCCATTATGTTGACGGTAAAATGGTAAATGGTAAATGGACCTGTACTTGTATAGCGCCTTTCTAGTCTTCTGACCA
>JAGRRF010012886.1:31009440-31019839 GCA_019097615.1 Morone chrysops
AAAAGACTTAGATAGAAAAGATAAAAGAGATAAATAGGTAGGTAAGGTGCAAAGAGTTGTAGTTGCAAAATGGTGGTAATAGTAACTGATGATATGATGGTAGTGTTATTGTTAATAATAATAATAATAATAATAATAATAATAATAATAATAATAATAATAATAATAACAATAACAATAATTATAAAACTGAGTGGCGAGAAATTCTGGGGTGGAAATGTACATGATCCTGAATTCATTCAGCAACAATTAAACAAAAGTGTCGGAATTAATTAGGACTAAGACTACATCAGAAAACACAGAGGCTTCTTACTACAATATGATTTTTGTTTTTTTAAGGTGTGTGTCTAATTTAAGACTGTTTTCAAATACAGGCTGGGTTTTTTCTGCAAATTCATTAAATAAGAAACCACTGCCAATTAGAGCTTTGATTCTCTGCCCCAACCTGATCCGACTCCCGCCAGGTTCGGGCACAAAACTACTGCTGGTCGGGTCGGGCTTGAACAGAATTAGACTTTTATTTTATTAATAATGCATGCAACTGTAAAATAATGATTTGAATCGGTTATTTATTAGCTTTGATAATAATTTGCACTGTATTATACGCTCAGCGTAGTTTATCTTAGCTTGTAATAAACGTTCAACAATAATTTCAATTGTTGTTTTATTCATTACTTTAGCGGAAATTCAGGTTCAGGTCGGGCCCAAAACTCTGTGGTCTGGGCTCGGTTCAGGCTCACACAGAATGTTTTCGGGCACGGCTTGGCTCGGGTCGTTGATATTTACCAGATCAAAGCTCTTCTGCCAACATTAGAGAATATATATTACTTCTGCTTCAGATTATTTTTCTTCTTGATAAACAATGTATGTTCTCACCTGCCTTTGCCCTCAGCAAACATTAAAAGAGACACCTCATCATATTGTTTAGTAAATGGAAACAGTCCTGTAACTGCATCTCTGTATAAGAAGATGCTTTGCTGGTTCTCGTGCAGTGTTGTGAAGCAACAGCAGCAGACTGTTCCATCCCTTCCATCCTCTTTCCACTACCATTATTTCACTAATTCTTCAATTTACTTCCTTAATCCACTCTCTCTCTAAAATACCTCTTCTTTTTCTCGCACACACACACAAAACCCAATAAAGCTCCTAAAGCTATTGTCTGTATCACAAAGCTGCAACCAGCTTCCCATATCTTTACCTACTGTAAGAGCGTCTACGTACCTCCCACACTGCTGCTGACACCCCATTCCCATCTCCCATTTCCAAAATGTTTCACCTTCTCTAACACAGTCATTGGAGAGCTTTTCATTTGAATACAATTTTCAACACTAAAATTAGCGTCACACAGGGGGTCTTTCTTCTCACCAGGCCATTTCTTTATTTCCTTTTGCAAAGCACTGTTCATATATCAACAAACTGAAATAGCAATTTTGCTCTTCATTGACTTTTAATTATATTTCAGCTCCTAAGAAGCAAACAATCTGTTCCTACCTGCCTGAGCAAATTAGCATGGGGCACTTGATTTTCTGTGTGTGTGTGTGTGTCAGAGACAGACAGAGGAAATAGAGCAAAGTGAAGCTGGTTAGAGGACCCTCTCAAAGGGATGTGACAATATTTGTCCATTAAAGTGAAATATGTGAGAGCATGTTCGACCCGTGCTCTCTTAAACCTGATATGTGTCACGTTTTGCCTCACCTATGCATGGCAGTGTTACATTTTCAATACATTCTCATTGCGCAGTCAAGTAAGGAATAATAAATATGTAATGTCCGATTTTCAAAATAAAGCTTGCTGAAAAACATAGCCATCAACATGATATTGTCAGAAATGAGAATTTGTACATAATTAAGGTGCAGAACAAAACCCAGGGTTATGCAGAATTGATCAATACTGACATTCTTGTCTGGTGATGCAGAAGTGAAAACCTCTATGTATGCATGTACTGGCACAACAAAATAAGTTATTATTATAAATTAAAGACAAATGAAAAAATATTCTCTGTAGTTGTTTGTCTCCATTTCACACACACATACAAAGACACGGTTAAGGTACTGTATATACATGCACACAGGCACACACACAGAGCTAGAAAATATCTTTCATCTTCAGTATTTACACTAGCCAGGGTTCCTATCATCTAGCCACTAATAGAACTGCTGCACTCTTTGTACAGACCATCCAGGCTTATAGGCAGCGCTCCCTCAGAGCTGCACGAGGTGTCAGGGATTCATAGAAGTGCTGACAGAAGAAATACCTCGGCGCTGTCAGACAAGATGTTATACAAGGCCAGAATGCAAAAAGGAAACTGTGGGAAGCTGCTTCAGAAAAGCTCCAGTCTGTATTCTCTCTGGCTGTTTTTCAATTTTAAATGAAACAATATATAATATATACAATGTAAAAACGTCTTCTACCTCACTGACAAATCATTACAAACTCCAGCTATGCAGCCAGAAATGGTTGAAACCCACAGAACTTTAATTCAAATTCTAGTGGAGATCCCAAAATATGTTGCTCTTAATTTTGGGGGAAATGTGTATAAAATACCAAGACAAGCAGTCATACAAAATAATCTTGAGTCTGAACATTTAACTGTAACTAAATGTCATATCAGTTAAGTTTACATTTTGAACCAGACAGTACAGACTATATAGAATGACTTTTCCAACTTTTAGAAAACTGTATGTTAAGGGGTTATAAAGTCAAGCATTACTAATTACCTTTCTAATGCGTGATGACAATGATACAAGTGCAAGTGTTGATGAATGACACTATGGGCTATATTTAAACAATCTAAAACCATAAACTATAATTAAAAATGTAGTCTCTGTGAGGTCACCCACGAGTTTGTGAAGAGCTGCTCAGTGTGGTTGGCTCTGGCCGTCGCCGTCTTGGCAGTCCTGACTCCAAAAATGGCAGTCTAAACTGCATTGTGTATTTAGGAGGTTTCCAACTCCACTTTTGCTAGTTAAATGGCACATAATCTAAGCACAGAGTAAGGCTCAAAGTGGGTTTACTCTCATAATTAATCATATGTGTGTTTTCAGGGTTACATGAAATAAGCTAATCAGAGTGTCATCTCCTAAAGCCAGTTGGGTCTGCACAGGCACATTGTTATTTAAATGGCAGACTTGGCAAGTTGGAAAACTCTACAGTTTTCTGCTGAGGAAACAAAGCTTCTTAAGCGCTTAACCCACCAGACTGTAACAGACATCTCCTGTCAGATGATTTGGAGACTAATGCCAGCTGTCCTTCACACCTCTGATGCTTCACAATAAAAGGATTTAAATTTAGTTTTTTAAATTTATTTAAGTTATCCTTTATTGATCCTCGTACGGACTACTGTGCGGCACCCCGGGACCAACACTAGTAACCCAGTGCATTGGTCAAGGCCACAGATTGGTGAATGTACCTAGCATGTTTTGATGGTGGGGGAAACCAAAGGACTCAGAGGGAACCCATGCAATCACGTAGAAAACATGCAAATTGCACACAGAAAGGCCCCTACCCCAGTCGGGATTCAAACCCACCTGTGAGACGACAGTGCTAACCACGGAGCCACTGTGTCAAATCAGTTACTTGCAGTGTACTGTAGATGTGAGAATATTCCTGTTATGTTAGGGTTCAATTCAGTTTGAAACTGAAAATGTACTCACCGCTGCCACACAACAGCTTCTGTTCTCTCTGGGTTGATAGGAATCTCTCACACATTTGAAAAAGATCACTGAATAGACACTAATGCTCTACCTAACAGGACACAAACAGCAAGAGCCGACAGTTTTTGTTGTTTTACTTTAAAACTCTGAAATCCTGTGAGATGATGTCAGTAAACTGCACAGATTGAATCATGTTTACCAGCCTGGCCGGCCTGTCTGGGGTGCTTTACAGCAAAAGACACCAAAGAGATGAGAGAGACAAAAGTCCCAATGTGGGTGGATGTGAATGTATGAGTGAATTAGAGGGGATGCTCTGCTCTGTTGAGGCTTTTAATTTTTTACATTAAAAATCTTTTCAGCTGTGCAGAATGTATACCGCACATAAAGACTGACTCAGATAAGCACAGATGCCCACAAACACTAACAAGGCTCAAAGGTCTGAGAGGCCCTATAGGCCACCCACTCACCAGCAGTCATCAGTCAGGACCAAACATTTACTGAAAGTCCTGTTTCTCTGAGCACCGCTCTGGGTATGCAGGGCTCAGCCAGTCAAATCCCCAGCCGCTAATATGTTTCACAATAATTCTCAAGGCCAGGGAGGAAATGTAAACTGTATTTGTGAGAAATAGAAGTCTCTCGCTGTAAATCACTTATTTGTGTGTGACGTAGGAGCTGCTCTCAAGTTGCCTAAAGTGACTCAGCCACACTTGCAGCAACTGGTGCATGGCTCGTTTTGATATCCACTGCAGCTCGGTCATAAATGAGCTTGTCGATTATTATTTGAAAAAGCTCTGCAGGATGGTTTTATCATAAGTCTTGGCAGATAGAGAATGTGCATTCTTCGTATTGACAGTGGAGGCAGAAGTTTGTATCATGATATCTTAAAGCTATAATATGTAAAATTTTTCTACATTAAAATATCTATAAACTCTAGAGCTATGTTCTATATATAATGGAGTTGTGTTCTTACATTATCCCAAATGTTTCCAACAATTTATTAAACTCAGGTGCGTACCTGAATGAGATTCACCAGTTGCCTGTCAATGCTGTCATATCCCCTTTGTGCATGCATCAGCGTTGTGGTTGTCTGGGTAAAAAGTCAATGTATGACAGCTTCTGGCAGGTTGAAACCACATTTTGAACTCTGAAGGAATGAGAAGCTGACTGCAATGACATCAATGGTGGTGAAGACAACAACTCCCATGATCCCATGCTACTTCACCACCTCATCAAACTTCCTCTTTTATTATTGTTCTGACATGAGAAACCCCCTGGTGGCAGAAAATACATATTGTACATTTAATCACGTAATCATGTGTTACGTTATGAGTTATTCTGTACCTCTCTCTGATCTCTTTAGCAGGAGCAGATGGTCTCCGAGGTCCCTGTGAGATACAGGATTTGGATTCAAATCCCTAATGTTTTTTTTCTCTGTGACAGAGAAATTTATAGCTTCAACAAAACATTCTTCTAATGAGGCTGTGAAGGAGTAACAAAAGGCTGCGCTGCAGGAGGGCATTTAAGCTCAACTGTGTAATCCAATGCTGCTTTAAATTAATCATACTATTAATCATCACGGCCTTGGCTCGAGTTAAACATGAATCTATTTGTGATAATCTGTCATTTAGTTGACAGCATATTAGGCATATTGTTATACGGATATACAAAAGTGTAAGGACATGTCCACACAGATGCATTTTGAGATGCAAATTGGATGTGAAAATGCTATTTGTAATTGTCAGTGCACAAAAATTTGAAGGCACACAGGTCCATTCCGGAGAGGTTGTCATCCACAGAAAGACCAACAGCATAGCCAGATGCAGAAAATAACTGTACACATTTTTTGAAGTATATAGTTTCACAACACATCCATGGTTCTCTATATAAAATGCCTTTAAAGTCAACATTAAAGCTGCAGCAGTTCCTCTGGCTCCTCCTAGTGCTCCTAATGGTATTTTCAAGAATCCACCAGGCCTGAACGAAAACAACCAATCAGAACCTAAAAAGATAGTTCATTGTCAAGTCTCATTCCCAGGACCTCAAATACAGACACTTTGGGACAATGAGACTCAATAATCAACTATCTTCAAGTCGCTGACCCAAAGCATACCTACTGCAGCTTTAAATAAACAAATACATAAATAAATAAAATAATATGCCTATGAAATACGGCTATGACATAAATCCTGAAATAAAGGGACATGAGACAATAAACATATATATATATATATATATATATATATATATAAATGTAAATAGAAATATATAAATGACTGTCCAACAAATAGGTTTTTACTTTAAAAAGGACTACTTTTATTTATCCCAGGGGACTGTTACATTATAATGGCTGAGCCGTTGTCAGTCTCTGAGGCTGTGTTGGTTCGGTCTTGCTGCTCTGTGAGATAACCATGTCCCTGTACATTTGCCCAGATGAAAATAAAAAAAACTAGGAAGTAAATGTGGCATTATGAAATACGTAGTAAGTCCCCTGAATCAGAATCGGAATCAGAATCAAAATCAGAAATACTATTGATCCCCGGGAAATAAATAAATGTGGCCTTTTTTTTAAATATATATAAATATAATAATATATATAAATAAAAATATTTTAATTTTTTTTTATCATATTGACATTCATTTATATAATTATCGTCTTCGGACACAGCGTGTCTCTCCTCAGTGTGAATGAAATGTTACATATTGATACAGACACCGATCATAACAGGGTCACAGTCTGTCAGCTTACAGCAGCACTCAACTGCTATGTACACTGTCTGTTCTTAAAGTCCATTTCCCATCTCTGGCAGCAGCCCAAGCCAATGAGAAAACAGGGAAGTCAAAGCAGCAGGAGAAAATATTTGTACAATTCCATTACAATCAATCCATTGTGCATTTCTGCCCCCAATTTAATCAGTAACCACCCTATTCTAATTCTCGCTTCATTTGTTTCAGGCACTCAATACTGTTCTCAGTCTGTTTTCCATCACTAATGGATATAGGTAAATCTTATATACAGCCCACAATACAACCCCACGGCAACATATTAGTGCAGTGCAACTCTACACTTAAGCACTGCTGTATGGCTGCTGTTGATTCTGGCCTTCTTGATGATTATGCTGCTTTGAAAGTGTTAAACACTAAATATGTAGAATCTCTGCAGTCAGGATCTATTAAGAAGAAACACAGCCAGGGCACATTGAGCTGCAGAACCAAAGAACCAAAGGAATTGTCCACTTTTGATGTGAATAAATTCCCAGTCTCATTCATCCTTTTCAAAACCCAATTTCTGTCTGCTGCGTTTGGCCTTTACACCTTCCTCTTCAGTGAATGATTGGAGTCATGACCGCGTAAGCAATGAGAATAAATTGCATTCTTGATAGGGGAACTGAACTTGGCTTAGGCATAACTCTTTTCTCTCTCCTTTAGAAATTGTCTGGATTTCAATGACAACACCACAGACAGATGCAGATTGGGAAATAATAACTTGCATTTTGAAATATGGGCAGTTTTAAAAAGGACTAGACCCATCTAGGGAAAACGTCTCACCTTCAACCTTACATTTTTAAAAAAGGATTACAACAGTAAGCTTGCAAAGTGAAATGAGATCAGTGTATTTCATGAATTGCCATACTGAGAATGCCATCATATAAAGGAGATAATGTCCAAAAACATATCTTTAGCAAATCTGTATTATTGTTCTCTAATGCCAGCACTGCTTGCTTATGCAGCTCCTTTCACCACCCCAACCATCTCCTGGTGGGATTCAAGCTCTGGTGTTTTCGTTTTGCAAGCTCTAACCACAATGTGTGCTGACACCTTAGGGTTCTATGTTAAGGTTGAGGAGGTTTTCTACTTGCAAGTGCATCAGAAATCTTCTTGTCCAAAGTTAGTGATGTGTCGGTCATGAACAAGTCCCTTTAAGTGGTCAATGAGAGCTGGCTCCCGTCTGAGAATTCATTTGTGTTTTTATTGACTTTATTTTTTAATAACTTAATAAAAGAAAGAATAATCCTATAAAGTATTTGTTAAATATGACCCAGAAAGGTCTCACATTAAAGATAACAAAGACAAAATTGTGTGGTTAAATACATTTTTATTCCACACGTGTTATACTGTTTGATGCTTTTACATTATTTAAGGTTTTTATACCAAGAATAATCTAAAATTATGATATTCTGGAAATTAAGTTACATTGTACACCTTGTTGTATGTGTGCAATGACAGTAAAGATATTCTATTCTACTCTGTTCTATACATTGCTAAATTTGGCTGAATCTTAAAAGGCAGAGGTGGTAAATGAAAAGTTGCTTATATTCTGAGCTAAGCCAAATGATTAGGCTCACTCAAAAGAACCTGAATTCCCGTCTCTACCCTTTACTTGCCTCTATACAAATTGTTTTATTTATTAGCAGTTATCCACAACATCAGCTGCCATGCAAGCAAGATGTCGGCTCTTGTTATGGCACTCACTCCAGTGACTGTCATGTCTAGTGTTTTACTTTGTAATCATTTGTTATCTTCCTGTTTTATTTTGTAATTTTTGCAAATGGTGAAATACATAGTTGGAGTTGTTACATAGTTGTACAGTTGTCCACATCTTTTAACACCACCCAACTAAACTCTTGTTTTCAGAATAACTGAAATGCTCCTTTGTGCCTCAGCTTATAAAATTTGCCTTTACCCGCCACCACTTTCAGTGCCCAAACAGTACTGAGCATGCGCATGTAAGATGAGAAAGAAGTGTTCACTCCTCAGCTACTTCCATCAGCAGCACCGGCGGCAGCAGTTTGGCAGTATGGCCGTCATCATGACGGATGTTAGCTCACCTTGTCGCACAAAATCTTGTATTCCAGGTAAATAGTACACTAAAACATAACGAAATGCAACGCCCTAAAGCATACTCTGCTGTATGGTCTATTTTACTCTAAATGGGACCATCATTTACTAAATGAACATCATGCTGTATGGAAGAAGACTGAAACTAGAGACTGAGACCAGAAACTCATTAGGAAACTGTTAACTTAGCGCATAAATCCATCAGAAGTAGGCTCATTTCTCCATAAGACTGCATGCTATCGGTCTTATATTGCAGCCAATGGAGCTGCCTCCTGCTGGCCATTACATAGAATGCAGGTTTAAGACACTTCTGCATCGGCTTCACTTCACAGATCTGAAAGCTCTGTCCTATATATATTGTCAATGGTTGTGACACAGTAAACTGTTTGATCTTTGGTTCTGGTCTGCTCTGCACGCAACCGATTTGCTCGTATTGCAGCTCCTCCACCATTACAGACAACTGGGAGGAGGGCGCTCCATTCAAAGCCACTGCTGGGCCCACTGCAGCCATCTAAATATAATATATACCCTGAATGCCCATATACTGCCCAAAATATAACACACAAACAGACACAGTTAATTAATCCGAAAGGAAAACAGCACACACATTTTGCATATAAATTCTGCATATATAGAACACTAATATAGATGAAAGTAAATTTCAGTGTTAAAAATAGTCCTCTTTCTCTTCATACTGAGGAACTTATTAAGCCTTCTGCTTTATGGAGCTGTCAGGCATTTTTAAGAGCGCCAGGCAGTGACACACATTCTGTCTACACAACAAGAGAAAAAAAGTCCTGCGGGGGGCCCAGACATTCATTGTATTTGGGGGGAGTCTTTCTGATGAGTGCCAACTATAGAATAAACATCAAAAGACTGCAGATGGAGAGGAAAAGGGAGGACGAGGGTAAAGGAGAGACACAGGGAGAACAGAAGTGCTGGATAAAAAGTGAGAGGAGGGAAGAAGGGAAAGTGAGTGATGGAGATCCCTGGGGAGGAACAACAATAGTATGAATGGAGGAAATGAGTCCTGGGGCCTGCTGGGCTAATGATGAGAAAGCTGAGGAACCCTGCGTAGTCCTGCTCTCTCTGATAAAGCTCAAAATAGGCACACACACAAAAACATGTCTGTTACTATACTTGTGAGGACCCTCATAGACTAATCTAACTAAACTCTTTACATGTGGAACCCTTAAAAAAATTAATTATTTTAAATGGAATAATTTAATGTATATTTTCCGCATTTTATTGTTTCATTTCGCAATGTATACTCATCATACATAAATCTAGAAGTTTAGCAGCCAATATCTTCTTTTTAACTATGTACCTGAATTAAAGGTCCAGTGTGTAGGATTAAGTGCCATCTACTGGTGAAGTTGCAAAATGCAACTAACTCGCCTCGAAATTATGGTGGAAAACATACAAGGCCTATATAGAGCCAGTTTGTCTGTTTTAGGCTACTGCAGAAACACTGTGGTTCAACATGGCGGACTCATTCTAAGGTAATGAAGTTATAAGCAACATTATCATTCATTTGGGGTTTATACATCTCTGCAGTGTCTCCAGCTATAATGCAAGTTTCCAGATGCATGTACCAAACACAGCAACCTCACTGTAACAATAAGACCCCAGGCAGCCACACTGGGGTCTGTAACTCCCCCTAAAATCTCAAATTGTAATTTTGCATATCTGTTATATTAGAGATTAAACAAATGAGATATGACACTAGCTATTAACAAGCTTTAAATGTACTGTTGGGCATATTTTTGGTCAGAGCCAGGCTAGCTGTGTCCCTCTGCTTTTAGTGTGATGTAGAGTAATGTAGGAATGAGTCCTTGTCCTTGGACCTGTGGTAATGGTAAATGGTAAATGGACCTGTACTTGTATAGCGCCTTTCTAGTCTTCCGACC
>JAGRRF010012886.1:31022115-31032195 GCA_019097615.1 Morone chrysops
AGTATTAATTTTACTAATTTGCTCTAATTTCTTCTAATCATTTCTAATCATGAGATAGAATTTTCTCCATTTGTGTTTTTATTTTATTGTTAGAGTGATTAGAGTATTTTATTATTTATAATTTATCACTTTGTGTGTGGATTTGGGGAGAGTTAAATTTTTTATGATGAAAATGTAATAATATGGTGCAATGATATTACATATTGCATTCATGCTGTTTATTACAAAATGTGGTGTTACTACCTAATCATAATGTCTTGTTGCAGGATGCTGTATGAAAAAAGTCTGATTGATTTATCTCTACTACTCTCCATATATTTACTTACACACACACACACACACACACACACTGTATATTAGGAATGTACATCTCAATCAGTCTGTCTCATCAAAGACGATTCGATACATATCTAAATATATACGATTTAGGGACAATGCATTTTAATATGGAACAATTCGATACAGTCAATCTGATACAGTCCTTAACGTTTGTTGAATGTAGACATTTATTTTCCATTTTAAATTAAAATAAGCCAATTCTATAAAAGTGAGATTGCTTACCATTACATACATATATTTTATAAAATACCAGAGAATCCCAAGCATTCTTTTTCTTTGTGGGGAAAAAATGGAAGACAAATGTCTCTTTTCAGAATCACAGTTCATTGTGTTTATTGCTTTTCCAACAGACATAGACAAAAAAGACTTTCTGCAGTGATTACCTTAAACTGGCTGGAAAGTGTTAATATCTTGCGTGTTCTTGCTTGTGCTAGCTGTATGAGCATCCACAGACTCCTCGTCACCTGCATAGGTGTCTCCATGCCGTCTCTCCAGGTCAGGGTTAAGATTACAGATGGCTAGACTTTTGTCCAACTTTTCTTCATTCTTACAGAATCAAAATGTCTTCCAAACTTTAGATTTTAGATTTGATGTCACACTGTAAATTGTGTCACGTTGGCGGACTTGTTTGTTTATGTATATTTGTGTATACCTTCGATAAATCTCTACAGCCCTTAATATATATCTATGAAACACAATTTACTTTAAATTCACAAGTTTATACTTGAATAAGTACAGTTCCTTAAAAACTATGACTAGAACAAATAATTATTCAAAAATAAAATAATATTTGAGACATGCTGCAATTGCAGTGATGAAAGAGGTGTAAGGTCCACACAACAAATTGTACATTGTGTTACACTGTGTAGTTCTGTACTGCAGCTAGCGTCACTGGTTGGTGTTTTTATACAACAGATGGACAGAGGCTGTGTAAGTTGCTCTCTGCCATGTTTAGCGAGATTTATATTAGAGAGAACAAAGAAATATTAATGACACTGCACTTGCACTGGCACTGGCTGAAGTCCAGTCAGCTACAACCTGAAGAGGGACACAATCCAGTCCATCACATCCCAACACCCACTTCTAAAGCTCTTCTTTCATTTGGGCTCAACACCTCCTATCTGCTGCAACCAAACTAGGTGATATGTACACATATGAACAAAAAGCAAAGCTCTGGGGACTGATCTAATTAGTTATTAGTATAATTATCTTTATTTCATCAAGATAGAAAGAAATATCAGATGAGATCGACTAGTCAGGAGACTGTAATGAAATGAAACACCCTGCATGTGATGTAACCTAGAAAGCAGAGGTGGACAGCCTCCAACAAACTGAATCACCACAAGAATGTTCCAACTATTAGCTATTATGGGATCTGAAAGCGGAGGAAAGGAGTCGGTGTGTGTGTGTGTGAGAGAGAGAGAGGTGGAGGGGGTGAGAAGGTTGCAAGATTTAGGCAAATTCTTGGTTTCTAACAGTGATCAGATGCACATGCAGGATTATCATCCGCACTGGGAACAAGCCAGGGGAGCAGAGCAGATAAAAGCACAAAGAATCAAGTTGGCCCAAATAGGCCGGATGAGACTAACAGCCGCAAAATTCACGTAGCACTCATCAGCGCGATAGTTTGTGTAATGGATGTCCAACTTCAGTCTGATGCATTACCAGAGCATCTGCTTCTGGCATGGCCATCAACTACTGTGCAGCACTGATCAGACCGGTTAATGGGCTGCATATGTAGCCAAGCTAACTTGAATCTCTTTGGCTTAAAGCATTAGACGGTGCGCTCACAGTGCATATTTGTGTCTGAATACATCATGGCTGCAGTGGTAAGCAGCGACATGCATTAAGCATTTGAACATAAACAAACCATTTCCCATGAACCGCTTCACTTGCATGGACAGGAGGAACAACAAACTGCTGAAATGCCTCCCTTTGATCAGACTTGTTGCACAGCAATTGTATTTGTATATAAAAAGATCCATGGAAGAACCCCACTAGAAAAAAGGCATCTTTGTTGGAGATTGATATTTACTTCCACAAGTTGTTGAGCAAAACTCGTCAGTCAGTGCATTGCAATTTCCATGGCTGGGTACTGTATCTCTGTGTTATCACTCAGCACGTAATAATGAAAATCAGAGGAAGAAAAGGAAAACATTCATTCTCCAACATAACTAGAAGGGCCAAACAAGGAACAGGCAATTTAGTTACATATAGCAATCTGTCACTGTGCACATTAGCAGTGCTGTCAAAGAGACAGTCAGTAACTGGACATGAACCATGTTTATTGCTTAGGGCTGCTTTACTGTGAGAAGCTCAATCAGAGCAACGATTGTAAGTAGTATTAACCCTATAAGTCTGACTGACTACAATTACATTCACATTAATTTTTATTACAAATGGAGCATTTTCAAAATGTTATAGACTTGCCTTTATGTGATGTCTTTTTAATTTATTCTATTTTATTTTATTTTTTATTTCATTTTATTTCCATGATTCCATACTGAGCTATCTATTCTGTTGTATTTTAGTATTCTTTTAAAAGGTGCTATATAAATAAAGGTAATTATTTGAGGTCAGAAGGAGAAACACACCATCTTTTAAACATTTTTAAAAGACTTGGATATCAATAGGTTTTTGGATATGAGCATGAGCATATGAACATTGCAACAACAGCAATCTTTTTATGAAGGTGGTTAAACAAATGAAAAAGGGAAGCTGTGTTTACATGGTTGAAGTCCACCACCGGTGAAAAAAATACTCTTTTAATGCAAAGTGGCAAAATGGCTGGAGCAGCTTCAGCACTTTTACCACAAGAACAACCTGACTGCAGTTTGAAACGGAGGGAAATTCCTCTCTAGGACATACAGTACGTCATTAACAGTTAATCGGAGTATGCAGAGCTACATGTAAACAGGAAGATTAGTGGAACTGTCATTTTCAATTGTGAACAGCTTTTTACAATATTTTTATTTTCTGTATAAGGGCAAAAAAATTTATATTTTGTGTATATAAACATAGTCATTTGTCATAAGGGGGTAGTGTTTTCTCAGCCTAGTACAGAGAGAAATAAAGTTCAGGTGGACAATTCTTCACCTCACAGTTTACATCCCAATTGCAATGTCTAGTGCCAATGCAGGAAGTAATGCTGACTTGGTCAAAATAAACCCTTAATTGGGGGCACCTAGCTCTCCTGGTAGAGCTAGTGCCCCATGTACCAAGGCTGAGTCTTTGCTGCAGTGGCCATGGGTTCAAATCTGACCCTTCTCTCCTCCTTTCCTGTCTATCAACCTTTCCTATCAGCAACATAGAGTATATACTACGCACACGTTTAAACATGTCGGTGTACCGTCCTAGTCACCGTGATTAATAGGGTGTGTGTTAGGTTGGAGCATACTGAGGCCTTTAAAGAATGTGTATTACCACTGTACTTGCATAAGCACACACTTTCCATCACACACACACACACACACACACACACACACACCTTTAGCTCTATCATTCCTTCCCAGTGCATCAGCCGTAAGTTATTTGGTCCGGAAGCCAGTATTGAGGGAACACATTGAGGATAATGGAACGTCCGATGAGACTCCGCAGCCAGGGCTGAGAGTTAGCAGACCACACCAGCTCCACAACCACAGCTCCACAAAGCACTTTAGAGAGCAGGCAGGGACCCACATTACTGAGTGGAGGACAGCAGCAGCATAAGAATCAGGCCAGAAGATTGCCAGA
Organism: Morone chrysops; assembly: GCA_019097615.1. NCBI lineage: Eukaryota > Metazoa > Chordata > Actinopteri > Moronidae > Morone > Morone chrysops. The sequence continues at coordinate 31,026,187 of JAGRRF010012886.1, forward strand.
GTGATTCCCATCACCGGCAGAGAGAACGTAGAGGTGGAAAGTGAAGGAGGTATTGTTAAAGTGCTACTGAGAAAGATATTAAACACCTATAGCTACAATGGAACAATCTATACTGCAGTAGATGGTTTTGACCAAAAGACATGGCATGAGTAGATGCAGTAAGTAGAGTATGGTGGTGATTAAAAATAGCAAAGGCAATACTTTCAACGGCTGGTCTAAAGGTTAAATCAAGAGATTGTAAAGAACAAAAGAAGAAAGAAATACCTTTTTCTCAAACAAACGTATAGGCCTATGTGTACAGAATCATATAAGACCCTTCTTAAGTCCTGTCCCTTTTGGAACCTCAGTCAACTTCCTCCTTTTCCTTAGATATGCTATGCTCGTCTATGTTAAAAAGACAACCACATTTTGAAAAGGGTTAAAAAATAAAGGCAACATATATAGTCGCATATGTAATGAGCTAATTTTAGCAAAAAACTAGCTAAATAGCTAGCTACGCTACAGCAATCATTAGCTAACTAATAAGCTAGCATTTTCATAACATAGCTATCAGATGTAATTAGCTAACTTTTTTTATTTTTTGGGCTTTTTTATGCCTTTATTACAGGGGCAGCTGGAGAGAGACAGGAAAGGGGGGTAGAGAGAGAGGGCCACAGGTCGGACTCGAACCTGGGCCGCTGCGTATATGGGTCACCAGCTCTACCGACTGAGCTAACCAGGCGCCCGTAATTAGCAAACTTTTAATGTAGATTAATTAGCCTGTTAGCTTGCATTTTGCTCTGTAGCTAAATTCCAGCTAGACAGATCGTAAATAAGATAAGTAGTTGTTTCATGGGGGGTTTTAAAGACTTTGGGCAGCATGTTTGGATGAAAGGTGCTATATAAAGTTGAGTTGAGTTAGCTAGCATTTGCTAAAGATTACGTAAGATAAGATGTGTGGTCGTCTTGTCAACATAGACAAGCCTAGCACATAGCATATTAGAGGAAAAGTTGACAGAGCTTCTGACCATTGACAGGTTATATAATGGACAGAGCTTCTGGGTCTAAAAAGTGAAGCATACTCGAAAAAGTCTTAAAACAGTCTGTGACAACACTGTACGTCAGCTGCAGCATTTTGATAAAAACCAGGATACTGACCCCTGTGAACACTTCATCCAGGTGCTTTTTTTGACTCCAGTTAGGATTGTACCGGTTGACAATCATATTGATGAAACATCTGCTATGGTAATCCAGCAATAATTCCCTAAATAAATATATTCTGCATTAGGAAATAGAACAACAAAGCAGCTAAAACTCTGCTCCCTCCACTATATTTTCTCTATGTAGGTACCTTTACACATCTGACAGTTGTCTCTGTCTGTCTATGACCATACAGCTCTGTAGTGCAGGTGTTACTTAGCTCCGTCTGCTCACGACTCTATAAACTGCTGTGTCACATTTTGGGGACTTGATCTAGAAAACAACTTAAACTGAATTATATGACTATACTGTGATGAAACACATCAATGCTGTTGTTAAAACTGATATTCTCACCAATGTTATAACAATCTGCATTTCATGGGTTCAAAATGTAAACCTCATTCTACTGTTTAAAATCACCCTGGACCTTGTAAGCCTAATGCTGACATAGAGTCAACTGTTTCAGACTACTTTATGTCACAACATTTATATAAAAAGTGTCCACTGTGGCGCTCCACTGGAGCTGATCGCACAGACATGGCATAGAGAATGTGGTAATTTTTTAAAAAGAAAATACCGCATGCAGGCTCTGGATTGAATTTTATGCTAGATCAACATTGTGGCACCAGGCCAGAAGTCAATCAGACCCGCTAATGGCAGGTTAGAGGAGATTTCAAATGGAGAAACACACAGATTTTGTATCATTTTTAAGGACAAAATATGCAAGTTAACAGTGTATGGCAGGCAACACGCTCTGAAGATGCTCTGCTTCTGAAACACTCTCTGTGGGATTTGAAGATGCGTGGAACCCAGAACACTCTAATTAGAGGAGGGCAGCCCACCTCCGCTGTGCTCATTTTCCAAAGTATACTGATAGAGACAAATCATTCACAGGAGTTTAAGCTTGTTTTTGCTAACCCTTTACTTGGTATTTTTCTACTTTTGGTAGATACATTTTGTTCCGACTTGTGCTTTAAACAGCTATAGGAGAACCAATGAACTGTGTTTTTTTACATAATGTTGCTTTAAATTATGTAAAATTTGGTATTTGTTTCAGAGTTACCACTGTGGTAAATACTGACAGCTGTACACATACATTTGTTCTGATCACATTACTTATGATCAAAAACTCCATTTCCCAAATAGTCTGTAAACCAGGGTCAGACTGAAAGAAGGAATACTGGTGATTATGTATCTAGGTAAATTTTTCAACAGTCAGAGCCACAAGACATATTTAACTCTTGCTAATAAAATCACAGCATAAAACAAGTGAGAATAAATTTATTTATGTGATTCCCCACTGTTGACTTTTCAGTAGCATCATGAGTAAACTTGCCAAGGCCAAGACACACTGTAATAGAACACTGTGGTGTGGTGGTAATGAGGTTACTGCGGTTACTGCAAAGCAGCAGGTACATGGTCTCTAAAGAGCAGGAACAAATAAAATAGAAGTACTCAGGTCACTGGAATGTTTAAAATCGTACCTGGACTTAAAAGATCGGATTAAAGGAGGATCTGTTGGCAGAAAGGGAATCTAATATTTATAGGTATGTTTTCATTAGTGTATAATCAGCTGAATATAAGAATCATCGTGTTTTTGTTTCCTTCGAATGAGCTGTTTTTGTCCAGAGAGGTAGTGGGCCCTCTTCTACTGAATCCACCATGTTTCTAAGGTAGCCCAGAATGGACAAACTAAATACTGGCTCTAGCTAAGGCCTTTCACATTTTGTTTTTTCAAGTTTTACAGCCTGCTAGTTTCTCCTACACTCAGCTGTATTCAAATAGTTTAAATCTGCAACTTCACCACTAGAGGCCACTAAATCCTACACACTGGTCCTTTAACACAGTGTAAACATTTCATGTCTACAAGTTAAACTCCCAATACATTTTTTAATCCACAGATGTAAATGAGAGCTGTAGACTGGAGACTTGGACTCGAATTTGGCTCGAAATACTTGATACTTGAATGCCTGAAGACTGAAATAGACTTGACAGTTAAAGACATAAAGCTGAGGAGACTTATGTTTAATATGTGTTCATTAGTTTAGCGTTGGAAAAACTAGCAAGAGACAGCTAGATTTTGAAAGTATCTAACCGAAAAAGATTGCACAACCTCCCTTCAGGCCTCCCTCTAAATCAACTCCCCCAACACACATGAACACGCAGTGCCTGAGTGGAGCACAGCGCATCATTGTCATCGGCAACCGTATCCAAGTACCTCATATATCATTCATAAATAGTTCTACATATTACACAGTTCGGGAAAGTTACAAATTCCACCCAAAACAAAACAAAGCAGATAACTACGTGTCCCTCAGTTCTCACCATTTTTATGTGACCCTCCCTGTTTCTGACAAGATGTCTGAAGGGGAAGTTGTGTTGAAATATCTAATAAAATGTTTTTGTTTAAAATGCTCCTGCAGTCTAATGATAATGGATCTTAACTGCTGAAAAGGCCATTTGAAATGACTCCAATGTAACTACGTTATAAATACAGGCAGGACACTGTATGCTTTAAAATCCAAAGTGGAATCTAACTACTAAAAGTGAAGTTAAGTTTAATTAGTTACAGCACAATATGCCTATGTGCATTAAATGTATTTCTATTAAAACATTTTATTAGGTGTGATTGCAGCCTTTGTTCTATTGTAATAGATCAGAAAAATGTTCTTTTTGACTTGCAAGTTATGTGTGAGACTTGAAACTTTACTTGGACTTGCCCTCTAAAGACTTGACTGGAACTTGGTTCGAAAGACTTAAAACCAGCTCTGACATAAATACAGAGAAAACTGCTTCTTTTTTAATCCAAAAATAATTCCTGCTAATGGATATACAGTGTTCCACTTGAACCCCAGCAGTCTATGACCTCCTGAGAGCTGAATGTCTTTTTTGACAGTTGTTGGCTAATGTGGACCATGTGATCAGAGCTAATTAAATAGTACATGAGAAAATACACAAGGGGAAGCGAGTGAAACAGGAAAACAGGGGGAAAGAGGAGGGTAAAAATAACAGTACACAAAAATAGTCTTTCAGAGGAGGCAATCACTTCTTATTATGCAGCATGCCGCTGTGAGATGGGGTGGCAGAGAATTGGACAGCAAAACTGAGAAACACTGAGACAGAGAAAGAGAAGAAGGGAAAATTAGAAAAGGGCACAAAAAAGTTAAAAAAAACATTGAGACACTAATGTAGTGTTTTAAACAGGGTTGAACTTCTATCATTTTTAGAAGACTTTCTGTTGTACGTTGTCAAAATGGAATTATTGCTTAATAAAAATTAATAAAAAAATCACTATCCAATCAGATGCCATTTATTTAGTACCATCAGTTTCCAACAACAACTTCCCGGTTGGTTTATACAGACAGTTCTCCTTTTGAAAAATTTGTAAATACACATTAACTTGACACCACCAAGCACTAATGGGACTTAATTATTATTTTATTGTACAACTCAAACATCACTATAACTGTATAACTGTAACAGCTAAACAATAGATTGTCACACAACGAAAGTGCCATGACAATAACTTATTTTAGCTTTTTTGCTCAATTCTCATTCTTACCCAAGTGTTGGTTTATGGTTTGTTTTTGTGATGGCCTCTTTGTATAATTCTACCTTCTATTTTTGTACTGAACCTTTAAAATGTCATTATTACAACCTATAACAGGCAGACAACAGCTTGTAACACAAGAGCCACACTTTTATCTTTTTAACTTTCCTACTAAAATGTGATTCTAACTTCAAGACCCATGGTGGAAAGAGATTCCTTTAAAACATATTAACACAAACACAAAAACACCACAACAACTGTCAGTGTATTTAAATCTTTTCTTTTTGTGATTGCCTCTTTGCAGCTATTCCTGTATTTCTAACAAAGTCCCTTATATTTTGCACAGTTTCTTTGTGCTAACACGGGGTCTTTCACCAGTTTGTAGACTGCATTCAGTTTTGGTGGCCAGTTTTCCCCTGCTTATATGAAAATATAAGTAAGTAAGTAATTTGGGATTGTTAGTTCTAACTACTCTGTACATACAACAGAGTTGTCTCTGTTATGTGGATTATGTTCTTATTTTTTTAAGCCTGAGGTCCACAGACAGCCATGGGCGAGAGGAATGGTTACAGGGATCAATACTCTTTTTCCAAGTCATTGCATCAATTGCCTGAAAAATTGACTTGGGTGTGGTTTAACGTTAGGTGTACATGACAACAGATTTGAGAAGTGTCTGTTTGCTCAAAAACAACAATGGCAGCTGCTAAAGAGGTTAGCGTATATCAGTTCTATCAGAGCTGGAGAGCATTTTTACATTGAAAGAAGAGCAAAGAATGACACTGAAGGCTTTTCTCCATGGGAAAGATGTTTTTTCTCTTCTCCTGACTGGCTTCAGTAAAAGATTAAGTGCATTACATGGTTCATTGATCTGATTGGTGGAAGTTCGCCAGTGATAGACGGTGATAGACAGAATCATCTGTCTATGACCGTCTTAGGCAGGAAGTTGGTGGCAGATCAGAAGAAACCTATTTTGTTGTTTAGGTATGCAGACTTTACAACAGTATGCCAAATACCTATGGCAAGGCATGCCTAAGTCTTTGTCGACAAAACTTTCCGGTGTCTTAGTCCGAGATGTGTGCAGCGCGTGAGCAGCTATTTGCTGTCAGTTGTCAGTGTGGAGCTGAGGCCTCTGGGCCATGCAGAGCTGTGGAGAAGGTCTCGTCCTGACAGAAAGATTTAGGAGGGTCAAGTTGAAGGCAATTAATTGGTCTTGTCTGGCAGAGTGACCATCACCACACACACACACACACACACACACACACACACACACACACACACAC
>JAGRRF010012886.1:31036836-31051349 GCA_019097615.1 Morone chrysops
GTATATATACATATATATATACATTTACACATATATACATATATACATATATATATACATTTACACATATATACATATATACATATATATATATATACATTTACACATATATACATATATATACATATATACACATATACACATACATATATACACATATATACACATATACACATACATATATACACATACATATATATACATATACATATATATACATACATACATATATATACATATATACATATATATACACATGTACATATATACATATATATACATATATATATAAATATATATACATATATACATATATATATACATATATATATATAAATATATATACATATATATAAATATATATACATATATATATATAAATATATATACATATATATATAAATATATATACATATATATAAATATATATACATATATACATATATATATACATATATATAAATATATATACATATATACATATATATATACACATATATATATAAATATATATGTGTGTGTATATAACTGTATAGCAAGTATACTAGAAGTAGTACTATAGCTAGTGTTATTGTTTGAATGTTTGTGTGTCTCTATGTTCTTACAACCCTGTATCACACCAATGTGTGTAATACACACGCCACTCCATTGTGGCAGTGTCATATTACACATATAACAAGTGTTCATTCCACGGTGAAGATAGTAATAATAAATATGCAACGTCCAGTTACACTTTCAAAATAAAGCTGCTGAGGTGGCAGTCTGGTTAGGTTTAGGAAAAGATCATACCTGACAAAATCAACGTGGACTTTTGGTTTGACAAGGACTCACACAGCGGTCTCCTGGTTAAAAGTCCTGTGTTTATCATCCATCCACCCCAGCTTCTTCTATTTGTCACTCTTTATATTACTGCTAGTTCATCATAGATGCGTGTACTACTCACATCAAGGCGACAAGGAGTCAAGGTGACACTGACACAGTCAGTGGATTGGCAAGTCTGTTAAACACTTTGCCGTGAGACTCGTCTTATGTAATTGAGTGTGTCTACTTGCGTGTAAGCAGGCGTCATTCATTCATCACTAAATCAGTGCAGCACTTCCAGAGATAGATAACCCACATTCTAATTTTCTGCACCAACATTTCTCCATTCTGCAGCTGATCCCCCTTGCTGGCCAAGCATGACATCCTTGTGCTGCCTCTGCTGTAAAATATGTATAAAATATAACAGTTTACTTCAATATGGCTGGAAAAGACAGAGAATGGACAGTGATGATGTAAATGGGAGTAAACATCTGTGTGACTGATGTTATAATGGCTGCAGCAAGGATTCTGAAAATACTGTAGTCATGAGTCCCTTCTACCCCAGAAAAATATTTTCCTTACTTCAATTTTTCAACATTCAATTTATTCAGTTAACTCTCTAATCACATTGTGATTAAACTTGGTTTTATGTGGTTTGCTCTACACTGTCCAGAATAAACATTTTGCTCTTTTTTGGGAAAGAATCTTTTACTTATTTTATTTATTTGTAAAAATGGATCAAATGACTGACTTAGCAGTTAGCAGTTTTTTATCATTACAAGGATCAGAAAAAAATGTCTTATATCAGACACGGTCCTCTTGGCGGCCACAGGGCATGTTGGTGTCTGTGTTGGTTGACAGCAGCTGGCAGATGTGCTGGTGTTACACCAAAAAAAGCTCATGGGACAGTGTGTTGTTATTTACACTGAAGAGTAAGGACCACACCAGCATTTAACTGGACCCAAGTCACATTTGGAGGTATGTCTACATGCTGTTCACTGTGCAGCTGCGTAACTAATTAGCTATATTCCCAGATATTATTTAAAGAAACAAATCTAAAAAATAAAACTCTGCAAAAAAAAAAAAACTGCATTTGAACATAGAATGCATGTGTGAGAGCGTATGTATTGGTGGTGTAGCTGAATGGAGAGTTGTTTAATAAAAGCAGCTAGAGGCACCCAGTGTATTCCTGAAGGACCATAGGGGAAGCAGCTGTGGCCCCTGACTCTTTCATCTAAAAGCATCCAGCAAATGAAGTTATTTCTCTCTCACACACACACACACACACACACCTACACCTACACACACACCTACACACACACTTAGAGTGACATTTAGCCATGGTAAGGGTTATTCTTATCCCCATGGACTCCCTGTGGGGTTAAATACACTCTTCACAAAACAGCCTGCAGTCTCTGCTCTGCTAGCATATAGATTAGATGCATGTATTTGCAGTGGCGGATGTTATATGCTTGAAGCTTGGGCAAAAAAAAAAAATAGTGCACCAAATTGGCAAGATACATTTATGGTAAAAAAGCTTAGGGTGAGGATTACCACCACAGAAGGCATTTGATGATGTTTTGTCCACTGAAAAGGCACCTAAGAGGGCACTTCATCCCATTTTCTCCACTGCACCCAAGATGGCACTTTTAAGGCATTTGTTCAAACATAGCAGCCCCCCACCCCTTGAGTCCATCAGTGTGTATTGGAATGCAATTGTGTTCGTATGAGACCCCTAAGTCACTTTGTCACTTGGGTAAGAAGGCCAAACAGGGTTTTAATGGGGACTCAAATAGTTCTCAATAACCTACATGTGACACTGTGAGACAAGAAAGTGATAAGTGAGAGAGATGATTACAATATGAGTGTGACAGTGTGTTAGCCTTCACACAAAAAGGACAGTAGCTTTGAGTGCATTTTTCTTTGCACTGCCAAAAAAATCCGAATCGACTCAGAGGAGACAACAAACAGAGGAGCACAGTAACTTCATTGCAGAGATTCTACTTTGGCAAAGTTTTCCGCAGTGCAGCTTAACATTCAGCTTAAACCGTCCTACATAGTAAATATGTATGTGATTCCAGCATAATGTGATTCATATCAGTGATTTCTGGGCCAAACACAAAGTTGGGGCAATTAGATGGCAGGAGTAAGAAGAAACATCATTAATATGATCCAGTGTGAATCAGCATGTGTCCTAGAAGAAGGATGGGAATAATCTCCCAGCAGTCTGAGCTGTTTCTGACCCGCATTCTGCATTTGTGACAAACGATTTTATTAGCTCAACTGTTTTCTCAGGCTTCACAGGAGAAAAGGGAGGCCACATTATTTGCGTACACTGTTTTAAATATGTTGTTTGAGTTAACATACTCCCCTCTGAGGACAGCACTGTGATAAAGAATTAAGCTTTATTCATGATTTCTCAAAGTATTCAAATCAAAAATAGGCCTACATATTGGTGTCAACATCACTCCATCTGTCAGAAAGAAATATGTTTTGACTTACTCTATTTACTCAATTGTCACAAAAGTCTCCTTCATAAAATTAAATCCTTCATGCCTTCAGATGCTGCAGGGACTTCATGAACTGAAGGAGAAGCTTTTTATACGATATAAAGCCGTTGTGGACAGCACATACTGTAAGAATCACCCACATTCATTCATAGATCGGTGACTGATTTACTGACTTTCCTGCTTTAACCACATTAAACCTTTTGCTGCTTCCTATGCATTGTGTTTGAACATACAGTAACAGTACAGCAACAGAAAGAATATTGGCCCACATTCGCTAGAGTGTTAATCATCACTCAGTCCCATACTTCTTGCAACGTCCTTATGGAATAATGGTATTGAAAAGACAAGATGGCGTAGTGCCTTGATCACATGACATTTCATTCCATATATTCAAATTTTCATTCAATACATTCAAGTTTCATTCCATATATTCAAATTAAATTATAATATGATAATTTCCTGAAAGGCATTTCATAATAATAATAGTGTGAAGTTTATATGTATAAAAGCTATTATTATTATCATTAGTAACACTGGCTGCCATTGCACAATCCATGCAATGTTAAGGTTAAGATGTTAAGGCCTCATTTCCCTACTGAAATCAATACAGCTTCATCTGACTACAGTAACAGTCAAATGTAAATATTCCTTTTGAGCTAGTAATCATTCTGTTTTTGTCGCTGCATCCTTTTTTCAATCAGTGAATATTTAATTTAGGACTGGATCCCTCCATGCCCTGGCCCACTCTGCCCTGCTAAAATTGTATTTACTGCTTTAATCAATCTAATGCACTGGACAGCAGACTCTCAGGAGAAAATGAAATACAGCCATGTGAGCATATCAGCAGGACTGCCAAATCCAAATCAGGAGGGCTAGACACAGAAGAGAAACTATAGACTCGTGACTTCACCCAAACACAGGCTCTTTACCTTTTACTCCTCCCTTTAAATTTCTTACTCAAACAACTTTTGCAAATGATTCTAATTGTGTGTTTTTGTTAGACTTGTTGAATAAGGCAGCTTAAACAAAGATTTGGGGACATGGCTGTTGAGTCATAGCAGGTATACTATGCACTCTGTGGAACATGAATAGCCCAAGTGCCTTTTCCCAGGAGGGGGTAATGCTGCGTAAAATCTATGCATGGCTCCTTTTTGTTACAAACATGCTAATCCATTTCTCCCCTCTCCTTCTACCCCCTTTGTAATAAAGGTTACTGACTGATTAAGAGTGTGTAAAGCATCAAATGGCATCACAACTTGCCTCCCAACAGCCAGGTTTCCTCAGGGACCAGAGGGAGTTACTGTGGTTACAACATGAGGTACCCTCGTCCAAACCCGGACAGAAAGAGATGGAGGGCGGAGAAAGGAGCGCTTTGCATTCATTGGCCTGTTTAATTCAATCTGCGTAAAGCTGGCTGGGAGGCTCACTGACTGGTGCCTCGACCCGGGGTTAAGAGGGAACGGAGAAGAGAAAAGGATGAGAAAACAGGGGGGCACTGACATCAAGGAGGGTTTAAACCTGATATATGACACTGGGATTGCTGCCCTGTGGAGGAGACTTGTGACGGCGCTTTCCTGCCATAGAACAGAGCCCATACTCCTTTTAAACAGATACAGATACACTAGAGCAGCTGATTTCTTATATCCATGTTTAAATCTAAATAACTATAGTACTTCCTTATTATGCCGTTGGTAACACTTTTTAAATTTTACAGCATGTGACACCAAACTGGGTTGGCATCTTAAGTTAGTTAATGTTATCATTTTCCTAAAATTAGCTAACTTAAGATGTGACATACATATATGTGTATACATAATATATATAATATATGTGTGTGTGTGTGTGTTTGTCTTATCTTTTAACCATCTTTAAAATGAGGTAGTCTTTTCAACATAGATATAGATATATAGCCTAGCCCTAGCACATAGCATATCTAAATACAGGAAATAAGAAAGTTGACCGAGGCTTTCTTAGCTATTATTGGAGAACAGGGCAAAAAGGGGCGGGAATTAGGAAACTTATTGTCTTACTTCATAAATTCATTATTTCTTGAGAGTGACACTCGTGGAAGTCATACAGCAAATGCAGGTGAATAGAAAATGAATAGTTCAGATCATTGCAGAAAGAAAATAACACACTAACAACATTCTCTACGCAGGCAGACTTCTGACAGAAACAGGAAGAATAATCTCACCACTGGCCGTTTTCACTTGAGGGGTATAAAAAGACAAGAAAGAGATGGACATTTTTTTTATTTATTTGCAGGGTTTGATTTAAATGAGGGGAGGTGTTTTAGTGTGCTGTATTTCTGCTTTTGTCAGATCTCTTTGTTGGGCTCCCTGGCAGGCAATTTATGCCCCGTTTGTTCCTGGAATGAAGCTGCAAAGCAGACATAACTGGATCTATGCAATATGTCACAAGTTTTCAAAAACAGCCCCATTTTTAGGGATCTCGGCAGAGCACTAAAGTTTCAAAAGAAAGCTTCTATTCTCTTTTGGTGAATGTTGATCCCTGACAGAGACACTTGTGTGCCAGCGCTTGTATTTTGACAAGAATAGATCCAGTTCAATTCCTCGAGGAGTAATAACTTCACACAGACACGTACACTCTGTGGGCCTGCTGGTTTGGTGGAAGGTAAATGCAGACTCAGAACCCACCTTTTCTTCTTTATACCAGCCTGTGTGTTTTGCTGTGCTTGTTTAACTTTGTCAACCTATACACTCACACACACACACACACACACACACACACACACACACACACACACACAACACCTCTGTTCTATGAGCATGGTTGGAGGCCGAGGATGAGCCACTCACACACTCACACACACACACACACAGACATGAAGAATGACATAAACACAGGTGAAGTAAGGTCACCAAGTTTGCGAGTGGATTACTCAGCTGTGGATGGCTCACAGACCTGGATGGGCACACTCTTTAATTTGGACACTATTAAAAGGTTCAGAGGCAGTGACAAGACATATAAATCATATCAGTAATCCGAGACATACAATGAAAAGGACCTGCTTTAATGACATTGCTGCATTCACATGGATTCAGGCCACATTTTTTTGGAATGATACATCACCGTAGCAACATGTTTGTTTCGCTTTGTCATCCTACCATTCCGTTGGACTGTTTCCTGTGCTGTGAGGAAGGTGTCCATCTACCATCTGCCTGAATCCATGTGAATGCAGCATAACTGACTTTGAGTCACAATAGAAGACAATGTCAAAAGACCTGCCAGTAATGAATACTACGAATTGGAATTGAAAACTGGTTCCAGCTGAAAACCGGTTTTAAATTGTCCGATCCATCAAAATCATATCCCTTATCAATTCCTTTTATAAATGCTGGGATGTTTTTCTGACAGCTGTGAAATACAAAACAATGACGTCAAACTCATGCAAACTCAAACTCTGGAAACCTGTAGGCAGATTTCTTCTTTGACTCAGAAAACCTACAGGAAAACAAAAATTTCAAACAGTTGACAGATGATTACAGACTGTTGCTACAATTAGCAATTCCCATCCATAATGAATAATTAGAGGTGGAATTTTGTTGACTACATGTGCTTCAGGCCTGAGATCCAGACTTCCTCTGATATGTGCTCATTCATGGGAACTGATGGTCACTACAATCCTTCATTTTTTTACTTTGTCAGACGACTTCATGATCATCAAATAGAGATTTGATGGATGTATCAGTCAGTTGAACTTTAATGATTCGAATCATCAGTCAAGCCAGAGTCAACTCGCATTTTAAGTGGAATCTCTACACTTTTGCTTTTTAGCTGCGTCATTGAACAGAGTCAAATAGAGTCTCAAAATGACCACAAACTACAAAACTAACTGTGATGGAAGCCGACATCAGTGATAGTTAATGAAGAGAAGCATGAGGATCAGCAGCCCGGCAGGAGAAACGCTCAGTGGTGTGCTGGGATTTTATAATAATAAGCAGGACACACACTTTTATTTTCTCTGACTTGGAAATCTGATGCTTTCATATCACAGACGTAAAAGACAGGCAAAAACATGAGGGCAGATTCATATTTTTAGGCGATTATACCCTAATGAAAACACACATATATATATAAATATATATTCCATTTCTGACAATAGATACTCCTAAGCGCACTGCACCTTTTAGTCAGTTTTGCGTATATAGAATATGTCTTGGATTTCTCTGAGATGATGTGCCTCACAGTGTTTTACAGTTACTCCTCGCCTCCAGTCTTTTTTTCTTCATTCCTCAGCAGCAGCCTGTGCCTTCTGGCTACAGCCTCCATCACCTTCAAGCACTTAGGCCCCCACTATAACATCCAGTCATTATCCGCCTTAATGCTACAATAACACTCTGTGTGATTAATGGGCACAGAGAAAAGATCTGACAGAATGTGCATTCATTTCTTCAAATAGTACGCTCTCCATATGCTGGGCCTTGCGGTTGACTGACAAAAGTTAAACAATTAAGGCCGTTCAACTTTTCATGCGAAAATATGAAATGTAAGGTAAGCAAGCCTGTGTGTGTGTAGTGAGTATTCTGAGAAGTGTGTGTCGGGATCATGAAATTTACTTGGCTACATGTTTCTCTCTGTCATTCTTCACTGTGTATTTCAAACGTTCCATAAGATGGCTGGTATAGAGGCATAGTGTGTGTGTGTGTTTAGGTGTGTGTAAGCATGTGTGTGTGTGTGTATGTGTGTGCTCCATAGCTGGCAGGTAAAGCAGCTGCAGCTCGGGGCGATGCCATGTTTCTCTTTCAGCAGCTTTATAAGCCGATGCAGGCTCCATTCCAAGACAACCACAAGGGAAAGTGTTAAAACCAGATGTCACAGCTGATCACTCTAATGCTTGTTTGGCGACATTTAACGTCTGTTTTTTGTCAGGGAAGGGTGCATAGCGATTAAACAATGGACCCAGACACATAAACAGACTGGAATTTGGAAAGTGTCAGTGCACATTTGTTCACAGACATGTATGACAGGAACACAGGGTTTTGATCGAAACTTTAAAAGACACAAACTCATGGGTGCTTTACAGAAGGACTCCACCCGAAATCTCTAGAGTATCAAACACCCTCCTCCTCAAGAATCAAAAAGGTGATCGGATAAGTTTGTAGGTTGCTTTAGAGTCAGCATTTCTAATGCAATCCAATAGAGACCTAGAATCAAGACAAAGAAAAGGTTGAATGCCACTCACAGTTGTATGCTTCCGCGATCATTGTACTGAGAAAAACAGAGCAATGCAAACACACCAGCGCACAGGTATAAAAGCTCATAACGGCATAGGTAATTACACTGTAGGCTTAACGCAAATGTACAACTAGAACTGTAGTAGAAGACAGAAGAAAATATGAATCAGCAAATCACTTTCACATATTATCTCAATGCACTTAATATTATAATGCGCACCCTGTGTCACAAGGTAGTAAGTCAATGGGGAGCTGCAGGGGTATACTGTACAGCCCAGAATCCCTCCAATAGCAGTCAACAGCCAGTCCTTGTCATCAGTACAGTTACAGCGCCAGTCTGACTATAAAGCTAGTTGTTTTCACTTACTTTTACTCTTTACACTCAGGCTTTTCACATACGGTACATTGGTGCATAATCATACACATAGAACAAGAAAACATAAATAAAAGGTGAAAACAAGTGCCGTAAGTCCTTGTACAAGTATTGTTTCTAAAGTAGCCCATAAAATAAGGAAGGAAACTGCTCTCTACCCAGCACTGTGGAACACACTGCCCAGTTACCTTACATATGCAAGCTGTCCTGTCATTTTCAAAAGCCAATTGAAGACCTACTTATTCAGGCAGGCTTTTAGTTAAAGTATTACATTTGATCTATTTTTCTTCTGTCATTTGTATTTGATTTTTTACTCTATTTTGTGAGATGTATATGTATTCTCATGGACCATGGAACGCATTTCAAATTGGTCGGGCCATCAGCACCGCTGTATCACGGAGAAAGGCTGCACCAGCCGGCCAATTTTTAATGGGAAAAGATTAATTTACATCACATGGCACAATTAGCCAATACATTTTTAGATGGCCAAATGTATTACTTTCTCATAGGCTGTGGTCACGGGTGTGATATTTATGGCTACCATAAACTGTACAATTAAAAAAGCAGCTACTGAAGATTTTTAATTAGTTATTGGTTCGGCTGTCCTTATGTATTATATCTATTTAAGTGTTGCCATTGTTCATGTATTGTGTTTTTAATGCCACACTGTAAAGCACTTTGAGCTGCATGAAAGGTACAATAAATGTTGTTGCAGTTGTTGGTTGTTTGTTCTTGTGCATACATAGAAAAATAGAAAATTCTGAATATTATATGAAATATATGTACAATATGACTTATTATATAATGTTTTTTTTTAATGGAAGCTGTACAGTTTGTGTAGGAAATGTGCCAAAGATCGCAGTATTAAGTATAAAGAAGATTTGCAATGTGCCATTACCCATGTTTGATCTTCCACAGGGATCTTGACTGGGATACAGTATTTGGGCTGACAGACTTCTGGGCTCATCTCCTGTAGGTGGCAATGTATTAGCTTAAGCACAATGTGAATCCACCCCCTGCTACAGCAGCAGAGCAGCTATGCCTCACACACTGGTACAATCGTGCTGTTCACTCACAGGCCTCTCAGTCCACACACTACCTGCATTGTGAATACTTTACTTCTGTGGGACTCTATGACTAGGAAATGACACGTGTGTACTTCTGTACGTGTCAAGTTACTAATTTCAGCCATTAGGGCAACTTTTTTTTAGGAAAGGATTAGGAAAAAGCATATAATGCTTCATCAATGGCACTGAAATACCAACATAAAGAGTAGAGTTGTTCCGATTCTGATACCAGGATCGGAAATTACTCCGATAGTGCTGAAATTGCTGGCATTGGTATCGACGAGTACTGGAGCCCAGGCACTGATCCGATACCACGTAATTTATTCAATTAGTAATCTAGTTACTGGTTAGCTCCGTTAAGCTCTGGTACAGTTCGTCTTCGCCGCTCTTAAAACAGTGGCGCTGTGCTGCAACCTTTTTTTTATAACATACT
This sequence comes from Morone chrysops, assembly GCA_019097615.1. Lineage (NCBI taxonomy): Eukaryota > Metazoa > Chordata > Actinopteri > Moronidae > Morone > Morone chrysops. The sequence continues at coordinate 31,047,219 of JAGRRF010012886.1, forward strand.
GGTATGGGATCGGTACTCGGTATCGGCTGATACCCACAGCACAAGTATCCGAATCGGTATCGGGAGGGAAAAAATGGTATCCAAACATCTCTAATAAAGAACACAATGAAGTGTCAGGACAGAGTGCCTGTTGAACACTGTTGTGAAGCATAGATTACGATGCTGCAGAGCAATGAAACAGCCTATGGATCTTAATTTAATAGTTTAGAGTTTGAAATTGAGTCCAAATTCAGTTTCTCAAATTTTAAAGCTACCAACAACAACATTTGGGATCTCTCTCTCTCTCTCTCTCTCTCTCTCTCTCTCTCTCTCTCTCTCTCTCTCGTTTTTTTCCCCAATAGCACATATCTGTCAGGAACAATATGCTGCTATATGCCAAGCTCTTTCTGTCAGTGAAATGTCATTTGACATTAATATCATATGGACTATGCTTATACAACTGACTAGAAACGTTGTCGTCTTTATTTCTTGGGGGTTTCTTTTGACTTTTCATTTTTCCTTTCTGTCCGTTATAATTGCTGTCAACATGACGTGAGTCCACATGAGTGCCCTTACTTCTTATTGACTACCACCACCTCTGGAGAGCATTTTTCTTTTTCAATAAAATTTGTGAAATAATTGCCTAAAAATAACCACTTTGATGCAATTATTTCTCTGTATTTCTAAAACCCTGCATAGAGCAATGCTGGTAAGGCACTGTATGCCTGTGTCCCAATGTAAACGCATAAAATACAAAGTGCTAATACACGTAACAGTGAGTTGTGAGGCACAGCCATGACAAAATCAGAGCGACTACACAGCTACCCTCACGGCCTGCATACCCAGAAAGCCTTGCGGTCAGATAGTTCTTTGAAAGGAGAATTTTACTACTAACTAAAACTCACAAGTTGAAACCTATACAAGTTAAATTCAGTTTCAAACCATAAAATTCTATTTCAATCTGTGAAATAATATTTCAATTAAATTTGTGCTGGCACTAAAATAACTCAGTACACACCTTGGCTGAAACGAGAGGAAGGATGAATGTGAAGGCTGTGACGGCAGCAACAGCACACATGAGCTGGAGAACTATTTTACACTCCACATCTGTATTTGGGGATGCTCAGTGCCCACACTGAGATTGAGTCATATTGTGGCTATGCAGCTTTTTCCCATTGTTTGTTCATTAAAGAAGAGCAGCCATGAATGTTGCATGAGGAGTACAAGGTACGCCAGGCTGCTGAGAAACAGTGCGAGGCTGCTGATGCTGGAAAACAAACACTAAACTTTAACCAAACACAAGCCGCCGCAGTTAACGAGGTGGAGAAATGTGTTTACCGTCAGCCGAGCTGCTAGCTATTTTATGTGGGGACAGAGAGAGTGACAGAGAGATGGGCTAAAGAGCATCCAGGCAGCCCCTGCAACCTCCTCACCATGCCAGTGCGCTTCTGAAATACTGTATATCTGTTCCCCCATCTATTATGAGCATTCTTCAGTAACTTGTGCTGAGCTGTCGAAGACTGTTACCTACATATTCAGGTTTATTTGTTTAACTGTATACTTAAAAATTTAGGTAAATAAGCTCATCTGCTTTCTTTCCAAGAGTGAGAAGAGAAAATTAGCAGCTGTAAGCTTTGAGGTAAATGGGCCATTCAGATGAATCCGTGCCTTTCTGCCCCAAGGACATAACATGCATAAATATGCATGAAATATTTCGGTATAATACATTATATCATCAAGCAAAGTCTCTTTCAGAAATCTTTTTTTTAATTTTCCCACTCTATTTTCTGTATTTCTTATCATATTGTAAGTATGGCAGAGAATGAAGAATGTTAATCTGAACGTTTTGTCCTGTTACCTAAATAGTTTCTTATGTTTGTAATCTAAGACATATTTTGTTAAACACACATGTGAAAACCAAGTTTTCTCATGCTTTAAAAATCCTAAATAAATTCAATCAGGGAAAATTATTCAGACTGATAAGCAAATAGCTGATGGATTCAACCAAATGCCTTGGAAGGAAATCTGGTAAGCACATCCGTGATTCCAAACAAATGAATCCCTTTCATGAAAATGACCCCTGAGCTTACCTCTGGTGCCACCCACAGGACAAACAAGTAAAATTTGAAGAAAGGTTTTTCTGAGGTTCTAAGAATTGTTAGTATGTTAGTTGTTTATTCCAATAATTTTAATGAACATTGCATCTAGAGGCCACTAGGTTTTGGACTCATATTGGTTTAAATCTTTCCCCTTTGCAGACAATGTCATTACGGTGGAGGGAGGGTAAAAAAACTGAGCAAGCCTTGTTCTGATGATCAATAACCCTGCTGCTAATATGCGAAACAAAACAGTATTCATCAAACAGTTTAAAAATATGGAGCAGAGAGGGTGCCAAGCCAAATGAGATGCAATCAGACCAAGCGTTAAAATAGCAGTGGGCCTGCAGTGAATGTCACCTGCCGCCGATATGTGCACTGTAAAGAGGTCCTTACCCCGCAGACAGCGCATTAGATTGGACACTTCACTGAGATTACACATCAACACTCACTCGGCTTATGGCCAGTTGCTATGACAGCACAACAAAAATCTCCAGCACTTCCACTGAGACCTGAAAATACCTTCACCTCCGCTGTGTATGCGTGTCTGCCAGTGAATACTTCGAATTATTTATTTGAACGGTGCTTAACCCACCATGATGGAAAACCTTTTAAAAATCTGTTAGTGAAGAGCATGAATGGATAAAAAAAATAATCCAATATAGGCCTTCAACTCCAAACATACACTCATCCTTGCTATGAGGCCATGTTATTGGCTTTTATGCAGCACTTAGTCTGAACTGTAGTAATATCTAAGTAAGTAAGTAAAGCTTTATTTATATAGCAAACAAACAGTTTTAAAGTGCTTCACAAACAAATAAATACAAATACACACATACATACACATGTATATGTATATAAATAAAATCAATATCTCATTGGTGTTTGGCTTACGTACTAAATATTAGTAATGTCGTTTAATTTGTAAAATATCTGTGTTGGTGGACACTAAGGGCGTTTTCACACATACCTACTTTGGTCCGGACCTTCGGACTTTGCAGTTTGGTCCAAACCAAAATTGTAGGTGAGAAAGGTGCCACGGACCACGGTCCGGATCAAAATACAAAAATTTGGTCCGAACTAAAGAGGTGGTCTCGGTCCGGATCAAACTAAACCATGGTTTGGTTCGTTTACAGTATGAAAACACTTTTTGGATGGTTCGGACTTTTGGACCAATTACAGGAAGTTAGGCATACTTACCATAGAAGAAGAAGAAAAAAAACGGAAGAAAACCCCCGCCAGAACAAGCAAAAATGTACATGGGGAGAGGAGGAGATTATATGTTTATGTTGGTAGTAATACCATAATAACACAAACGGGATTTGTTCATTCATTTTCATTCATATGGAAAATACTACCCGCCAAAATGACAACACGCCAACGTCAGACGCACGCCCATCTACTCACCAATCAAAGGGAGACGCAACACACGTACGTGGTGACGACACGCCGTAGGTATGTCATTGAAAGTTCTTTAGTGCGCTAGCAAAATTACTATGTGAAACCAAAAATAACGGGATCGAATGTATACAATGCAATTAAACACGAACGTTGGTCCGGACCTTGGTCTGGACTTTTAGGTGTGAAAACGCCCTAAAAGTAGTTTGTTATATCCCTTACTTTCTTACAGCCAAGCAGGCAGTGATCGGAGGAGCCCGTTCACCTTGCTCTCAGGAAATATATCGTTTGGAATGCATTAGTTTGCTGTAAGTTCTACTAGTCGTTTGCTATCACCCATGAAAGACAGACAGCTCAAGTTAGCTAGACCTCCTCTTTTCTATAATGCAGGATGAACACAGGAGTGCTCAAGAGCTTCCATTACATGAGCTGAAATAACCTTCACAAAAAGTAAAGCTGGATCTATATTTGCAAGAAATTAATGGAGAAGGTTTACCTTGTCCTATACTGAATAGGAGCCAACTGTCATGGTGAGGCAGGTGGCATGGTGGCATTTAGTGGTCATCATGCACATCATGAGTGCTAATTGAGTGCGCAACTTTTATTCTCTTTTGTTTGTTCTTGTTTCTTCACTGTAACTCTGAAGTTTTGTCCTCTC
>JAGRRF010012886.1:31055177-31074174 GCA_019097615.1 Morone chrysops
GTAATTCTGACTCAAAATTATTGACATCCATTAATTCTTTTGCACTCTTTAGCACATTATCATTATCACTGTATATTTGATCTGTATATATATATATATATATAGTTACATATGTATATATTTATATTTATTTTTGTGTTGAATGTTATATATATATATATCTGGAGTGTGTAACGAAAATAATTTTCTGATTCTGATTCTGATGAATATTGAAACATGAAAGGACAGCTTAAATTGCTGATGGTTGTTAGCAATGTGGACAAATACGTAAAAATAGTTTCATTCTCATTTGAAAAATGTATACCCAATATATGTATCACTATGATTGACACTTACACAGTGTGGAGAATTTAAGTTACGTCTTTAAGGATTCCTAAAAAATACTCCACAACTCACCATTTCTCTGGGGTTTCCATCCTCACAGAGACCCCAAAGGATATTAAAACATACATCACACAGCCATTATGCAGTTTTCCTGAGCTCACAGGATCATGAACAAAAATACATACATGCAGACATACAGTACAAGTACTCCAGAATCCAACAGACCGGTTGGATTGGCACTCAAGTATATGCAGAGTTATAATCTCATCATCATAAATCAATATGCCAACCAAGGAGCAGCATTTATGAGCAACCCGCGGCAAGCAAGCGAAACACACACACACACACACACACACACACACAAACACGTATATTCACACCATAGACCACAGTGTGGCTGCAGGGTATTTCGTCTCTAGCATGTGTCACCTCAGAAATAAGCATTGGAGCTAAGAGCCATTAGGCCACAACCACAGTTTCCCTTTTACTGCCATTAGAAAGCCAGTTCCAGCACATTCACTCAATAGCCTGTCTGTCTCAGCCCGGCTGTGGACACATCCACTCATGCCAGGCAAACCTCCCGGCACACAGCCTTGTCATATTGGTATATGACAATATATTGGTATTATATTTATATTTACTTATTGATAAGTAAACGATATTTTAAGAATCATAAAGGCTCTTTGTCTGTGCTACTTTGTAGTCAGTGTATCTATTATTTGTCATAGTCTGAAGGGCTTCAACAATATGTTTACTACCAAGATGTGATGGATTTAATTGGTCAAAATGTCAGTCTAGGTGAGCTACAGAGATTTAGTCCACTTTTCACTTTCAGCAAGAGAGTTAATTAACTTCCAGCAGGATTTTCTCCACAGGGGTTTGTAAATGTTCTGCCTTCCTTGTAGTTACAGCAAAAGTCATGCGCACAAAAGGTGTTTTAAAAAGGTCCAGTTTGTAACATTTATCTAGTGGCACAAAAAAACATTCATAGGTATGTTTTCATTAGTGTATAATCACCTGAATATAAGAACTATTGTCTTATTTGCTACTTTAGAATGACCAATGACTCTAGATAGGGACTTTTGCTCTTGTTTTTCATGAGCTACGTAATTTATCCTACAAGCTTGGAAGGCAAGCGCTATGGTTTTAATCTGCACCTTCACCTCTAGATGCCATTAGATGCCTACACATGGGTCTTAAAAATTAGGTCCCCATGGTGTTGCTATCAAGGCTGGCGTAAACAATTTAAAAGAAGGAGGGAATATATAAATACAATAATGACATAATGTTTTACCTATACTAGACAAAGATGGCAACCAAATAACGGAATAACTAAACTGATGAGTCTCTGCTGTTGCTTTTTCTGGTAAAATCTTGCATGCTTTCAGGTTAGCATGCAGTCACATTCAGGAAAATAAATCTCAATAACAAGATTAATGTGAAACTTAGAGTAGGAACAGTCCAAGCGAACACATTAATACAAATAAATAACACCCAAGAACCCAATTTTTCAGTAACTTCACATGAACATAATTAAAAGAGTACAAGGCACAATTGACTGCTGCTGTTAGCATAGACAACACAGTAGTAAATCTACTTTGTTGTTGAATACACCAATGAAAATAAACTTGAGTCCAGTTTCCACTTCACTCATGCTGTGACTCCAAGCTGTTAGACCCTCAGATCTTCTGGATTACAATTTATCATTATGCCTTTTCTGTGGTGTTCCCCAAGGTTCAGTCCTGGGCCCCAAGCTGTTTGCATTGCACTTGCTTCCTCTTCAAAAGATAATACATCATTTTAAAAGCATTGTTATGCAACAATATTCAATTATACACATCATTTAAGCCGCAGAATGTTTCAAAACTAAATAAAATTTAAAAAACTAAATTGCCTCTTGTCTCTTTATCCTCTTCTGTTAAACCTACCCTCCATAACCTAGGCATTTGTGCTTTGACTTTTGACCAGCATGTAACTTGTTTGGTTCACTCATGTTTATACTACCTGAGGAACATCGCTAAACTCAGGCCAATTACTTCCATAGCTGAGATGGAGGAGATAATGCATGTGTTTATTCCCTTGCAAGTATTACTTACTTATTGTATTGATTACTACAATTTTGTTTTGCTTAATGTTTTTAGCTAAATTATACATTAATGGCATGGACGCAAATGCCTCCCTTGAAATGAGCCTGAGTCAATGGCAGCATAGCTGCAGATTTACATCTGAGGAAAGACCTAAGGGAAATGACAGAACTATTAGTCTCACCCCTCTCCAATGCAGGTAAAACATTATGACTGGACTTTTCCCCTTGATTCTCATGTATTCCTTCTACTGTGAAAACGCTATGTGATAAAACACAAGTTTAGGCACTTTTTGCCTCAGTTCTTCTAGACAGGAGAAAGTGTTAAAAGAGCCAAAGCCAGGATGGAATAGTGCGGAGAATATGAAACATACAAAGGGAGAAGGATAGAGAAAGCTGCCATGGATAAGTCACAACTAGGAAGAGAAAAAGACAGAAATATAGCCTCAAATGAGGCTGTTGCTGGCTGCCCTGCTGTCATGTCTTCTACCTGCGTCACATTCTCTATTTGTGGCTCAGGCCTCGGTCAGACAATGGGAAAGAACTGGCGTCAGAGGTGTAAAAGCCTGACATCTCCACATTTTTGAGCATTTCAACACAGCTGGTCACACACACCATGTTTTGACGTTGCATTTATGTAACCTTGGCTCAATCATACCTTAAGAAACAATAAAGTGAGCAGAGAGAGATACAAGTGAGCCAGCTCTGAGTCAACTCCCTCTCCTTGCTGTGAAAGCTGACACACAGAATACAATTTGACTTGTTTTCCTGTGCTAACTGGATCTGTTTTTTTTTATATGAATCAGTATCTGCTTTGCTAGAGGCAGATGATAGGCTGGTCAGGGCTATGGTTGCTCCAAAGATAACTCACTCACACACACACACACATGCATACACAGTGTGGTGAGGCGATCTTTACACTGCGAGCACCTTAGTTTATTCTGAATTACTCTGATTGCAACTATATTGCTGTCTGCAGCTACAAGGTTTTGAACAGAAACTTTCTTAATGTTACATCATTTTGAGGGGTTAACGTAGTATTTAGCAGAAACTAATTAGGTTGTATTAATCAGAAATAAACAACCCCAACCGTATGTTGTGTTTGAACACAATTAGACCCCATTCTCACCAAATTAAGGTATCTGGATATCATGGACCTTTGCATTTACATCTAGACCTTTGCATTATCTTGATTTTGCCTGTGTTGTGATTGGATCTTAATACACAAATTAGGTAGGCATAGCTGGTAGACTTGCAAACAAACATGGTGCATCTCATGTCAAGAGAAGCAAAGCAAGATCAGATCGCGACGACATGCAAAGTAAAAAGGTCACATGGCAGACAGCAAGAAGTCATCGGTTGGCTTTCTTTCTTCCTTTCTTTCTTTCTATCCTTGCTCAAGCTTTCGAAAACAACAAACAATTTTGATAGTAACAAAAGAATTCAACTCACGGTTTGATACAATTCATGATAGATATATACGATTTTCTCACTTGTTTTTAACAAACTGAGATTTTGGTTACACATTGGTCTTGCGATATATTGTTGCATTCCTATAATTCATCCGACGTCACAATAATGTTTCAAGCAAAACTGCTTAAAATTAGCTGGTTTTAGCATCTCAAATGTGAGGATTTGCAGCTTGTATTTGTTTTATGTGATGATAAACTGAATCTAAGGGTTTTGGTAAAACAAAACAAGACATTTGAAGCTGGAAGAGGCTTTATTTACTGTTTTATGGCATTTTATAGCCCTACTTGCAAAACAGGCTAAATAGGCTAACATTACTTAAACTAAGAAGGTAATCCACCAACTGACACTTTAGGCTTCAACAGACACTGTAGGTACCCACCTGGCGTAATTTCTGGATGCACCCGTCTGACTTAAGGCTTTTGACACAGTATAAAGAGTGAGAAAGTCCTCATATGGAGGAGGTGGAGTAGATGGATGGGTCAAACAAACACAGCAATTCAACCAAGGTCACCACTGTAAAGTGGAAGTAAACTTCTTTTTAACTCACATTACGTTATGTTCTTATTTTATCCCAAACCACTCTCTCTCCGATGTACTCCAGAGAACAGAATAAGCCACTAAAAACCTATATAAATGGTCTAGTCATGCCAAAAATAAAAAAAATAAATACCAGAATATGCCGTCAAACGGCCAGAATCCAATAAAGGGAATACCATAAAATTTGTGGTCCTATCGCCCAGCACTAGTGCGTGCATTAACACCTTCATCAACGTGATTTTCTTTATCGAGAAAAGAAATCCAGATACTCATCACATGCTAATACCAGGTATATGGGGAATTACAGTTATCAAATAAAAGCTGTGGAAAAACTAGATAATCCAGCCTAGAAGTAACAAATGCATGGATTAGTTTTTCTGCTTCCGTCTGTAACAGGATGTGTCTAATTTTTGTTGTAATATTGCGTAAATGAAAAACGGAAGTCCTGGAGGTCTGCTTTATGTAGGAATTAAAGGACATGTCCTGTTCAAAGATAACTCCAAGATTCCTGACAGTGATGCTAGAGGCCAATCTAAAGTAACTATATCTAGAGTAACTATATCTTTAGACAGTGAGTCTCGGAGGTGTTTGGGGCCAAGTAAAAGAATTTTGTTTTTTTCTGAGTTTAGCGTCAGAAAAATACAGCTCATCCAGGTTTTTATGTCCTTAAGACATGTTTGTAACTTAGATAACTGATTAATTTCATCGGGCTTGATCGACGGGTATACCTGAATATCATCTGCATAACAGTGAAAGTTAATGGAGTGATTCCTAATAACATTGCCTAAGGGAAACATACATAAAGTAAATGGAATTGGTCCAATTACAGAACCTTGGGGAACTCCATGACTAACTTTAGTATTTATGGAAGATTCATGGTTAATGTGTGGTTCCTTTAATGCCAATTTGATACTCAAGTCTCTGTAAAAGAATATTATGGTCAATGGTGTCAATTGCAGGCCTATGATCTAGTAAGTACAGAGACAAGTCCATTGTCAGAAGCAATTAAAAGGTTGTTATTAACTTTAACCAGTGTTGTCTCTGTGCTGTGATGAACTCTAAATCCTGACTGAAAAACCTCAAATAAGCTATTATTATGTAGAAAGTCACACTAACTAACTAACTAACAACTGCTTGGCGACTATTTTCTCCAGAATTTTAGAGAGGAAGGTGAGATTAGAAATCTGTCTATAGTTGGCTAAAACCCCTGGGTCAAGAGTGGGCTTTTTAAGAAGAGGTTTAATTACAGCTACTTTAAAGGACTGTGGTACATATCCTGTTAATAAAGAAAGATTAAAATCATATCTAGTAAGAAGTGCCAATTAAGGGTACAACTTCTTTAAGCAGCCTAGTTGGGATTGGATCTTAGCAGGTAAGAAGTGCCAATTAAGGGTACAACTTCTTTAAGCAGCCTAGTTGGGATTGGATCTAGCAGAAGAAGTGCCAATTAAGGGTACAACTTCTTTAAGCAGCCTAGTTGGGATGGGGTCTAACAGACAGGTTGATGGCTTCGATGTAGAAATTATTGAAGTTAGATGATGAAGATCGGTAGCAGAAAAACAATCTTAATATATATATATATATATATATATATATATATGATTTTACATTTGTTAAAGTTGCTGATTTTGTCTCTAATAGTAATAATTTTATCATAAAAGAACCTCATAAAGTCATTGCTACTGAGGGTTATGGGGATATGTGGCTCAATAGAGTTGTGACTCTCTGTCAGCCTGGCTACAGTGCTGAAGAGGAACCTGGGGTTGTTCTTATTTTCTTCTATTAGTGCTGAATAATAGGCTCCTCTGGCATTACAGGGGCCTTTCTATAAGTTTTAAGACTATCTTGGCAAATTTGACGATATTCTAATAATTTTAAGGGCCGCTATTTCTTTTCATATTTTCACGCCTTTTGCTTTAATTGGCGTGTTTGGTGGTTGTACCACAGTGCTAGCCTCCTATGTCTTAATATTTTCCTTTTTATAGGGATGATAGAATCTAATGTTGTTCGCAGTGAGCCTGCAGCACTATTAACAAGATTATCAATTTGGGAGGGACTAAAGTTATTATAGGACTGTTATATTGAGACATGGCATTGAATTAAACACTAATGGAATCTCCTCCTTAAATTTAGCACTGTCAGATAGACATCTGCTGTTGGAAGTTTTGCTTAATGGCTTGTAATCTAGTAATAGGAATTCAAAAGTTATTAAACAATGGTCAGATAGAAAAGGAAGACTATTAAATGTTCAATATCAATACCATATGATAGAACGAGGTCTATTAATGAGATGAATGCATTACATCCTTTGTCATCTTGATTTTGACATCATTGTCAACATCCACATGAATATTAAAATCACCTACTTTAATTACTTTATCTGATTTAAGGACTAAACTTGATAAAAACTGAGAATTCAGATAGAAAATCAGAGTACGGTCCACACTATAACAAACACATACATAATGATGTAAAGTCAAATTAAAGAAAATAAGTCAATTATATCAGTAATACTTAAAATACTGTACAAATCTAAGTTCACTAAAACAACATGAACTGTGAGATATTACTTCAGTTCATTTTGAGTTTAATTCATGGGATTGACTCCACATTTTTTGGAGGATTAACTTCTTTTATTAAGATATGCTGTTTTACATCTGTACCATATGGAGTTGTATAGCATCATATTGTTTTGTATCACGTTCAATCACATTATGTTTAATTAAACTGTGTTGAATCATACTGATTTGGTAGTTGCTTCATATGTATCTTTATTGATCTTAAATGTACTAAGAGTGTATGCCTGTATCCCCGTTAGCTGAGCCCACTCCAATGACACACACTTGGATTACTTTGGCCACATGAAGAGACTGGAAGAGCCCTGTTAAATGTTTAAAAATAGCCCATCTCCTGGAAGGTAAAGCAGTAGAAGTCAGTCATTTACAGAATAGAACTTCATTTATATCTGAATGTAAAAGCCCTATAGAGAGGAGCGCTTCATGCACTTGGCTCTGCTCAGATAGTGCACTAACATTTCCTCACAAACACACAATGTCATCCTCCGCCTTTTGTGCAGCCTCAAAGCAAGGCTCTGGCACACAGCCGAACAACAACAACCCTGAGCACTGCAGACGGCCAGAGGACTCCAAGAAGCTCATCCAAGTAGAATCTCTCCAAACAAGGTTTCTGTGTTTCGTTAGGGATCATTTGTATGATATTTGTCAGCTGAGAGGGTTTCAAAATACAATGTACTCTAGAGTTCTTAACCTGATTTATGTGGATGTGTGTCCAAAGCCGTGTATTAACCGCACTCCAATGCCAGATGGATCACTTTACTGCTCTCTGGCGCTTTATTGAATCAAAAAGAAGGAAAAAATCTCCATATTGCAGAAGTTATAAGGAGGAGAATGGCTGCATTGTGTGTGTATGTGACTGTGTGTGTGACTAGACCCAATACGCTTTGACACAACATACAGAGGCTTAATTTTCAGTGTTGCATAAAAAGTAGAGAAATGCTCTCAGAGTAATTTGCATTTTTTAAGCAGTTTCTTTCAAACAGTGGAGAGAGTAGAAAATTACCTCGCTCTCTCTATCAAAGCACAGAAAACTCCACAGGAATGCAGTATGAGACCAAAACTACTTACAGTGCCAACACCTACCAACACTACTTTTAAAATACCAGCTCCCATCCATTTTTTCCCCCCTTAAAATGCTAGCTCCATTAGAGAATATGAGTATTCACTTTAAAAAAAAAAAGTAATAGCTCTGGCTGACAAACATAAATTCACCTTCGATTGTTTTTAAAACAATTCTAGCCTCTTTTGAAGCTGAAACGTTTGACTTGTCCCACTTGCTACGACCAAGTGAACCTATCATGATGTCACCCACAAAGACCAACTATAGCACTAAATGTGGATTAATCCACCGCTGAAAATAGTCCCCAGTAAATGTACTGTTTCCTCCTGTTTTGTAAAATGGAACCAAATATTCTTGACTGATTTTTAACCAATGTTCAGTAGGAACCAATGGGCTTGGGGCAAAGAGCCACAGACAGGGTAGGGAAGTCAGACAGCAATTAGTCATTTTTCACACATCAAAAAAAAAACGTTTAAGGTCAAAGAAGTTCAAAACAAACACAGTACATCAAAGGATAAATTATGTGGATACATATCAGCCAACAGAAGGACGAGCCACAGCAGCAAACACTGGAAGCTTTTTTATACGTTTTTTATACTGTTTTATTTAAAAATCAATGGCTTGAATTTGCTGTATTTGTTCATGCTTTACAAAGGGTTTAACCTGAGCCAGACCTTACGACAATGATAATCATACATCATCAACATCAGTCATGCAGGCGTAGTATGATATTTTTTTTTATAACATACTGGTATGGGATCGGTACTCGGTATCAGCCGATACCCACAGCACAAGTATCGGAATTGGTATCGGGAGGGAAAAAATTATATCGGAACATCTCTAATATACATATACATATACATATGTGGGTGATATAAAAAGCCTCCTGTTATCTACGTGTTGAAGGATTGCTTCACCTGTTACAACAGAAGGAAAACAACTATTAATCTAGCACACAATCTCACAGCATCACATTGAGACACCTTTTCAGCCCAATTTATAGATCCAAAATGTCCCATCTGTTCAGACCAACCATTGTAAAAGTGTCCATAAAAGGGAGCAGGCATTTCCTGTCTCATTCTATATGTCAGTAACTGAATGAATGAATCACACGAACACCTAAGATCCTGTTGGAATGTATTACATTGAAATTAAACTGTTTTCTTCTTTTGCTTTTTTCAACAACCCGGCTGATCTTCTAGCTGCTGCTGTGTGTAAATGGAGCACAATGTAGGACAGGCAGAGAACATGTGAGAGCATTTATATCCACCGTGTTGGGGAAAACACAGGAAGCGGCACTGCTGACACTTCATATCTGCTACCTGCTGCGCACTGCCAAGGAGTAACAAATAGAGCGGGCATCAGGTAGCACGTACAGCTGTAGCTGTAGTGAGCAAGATGAAGATCAGGGAGCCAACCTGTTCCTCAACCTGTGGCTTCTAATCCACTCTGCTGCACTGAGGCAATACCAACTGCTGCTCACACTAACACTAAACACTACACCGGGCTCAACCTGTGTGTGCAGTATTTCTATGTGCATGTGTACACACTATACTGGGACAGTTGGGTTATCTTTACATACATCGAAAATCTCTCACAAGATGCAGAGATCTGACTTTCATGTTGTAGGAAATACTGCTGTCCAGCTTCTGACAAACTTTCTCATATCCCAGATAAACAGTATATAAGTAAGATCTCTTTCTGGAAATATTTGAGGAGAGAAATAGGCAGTGCAGTAACAGAATCCTGACTCACTGAGACTCACTGAGAATGACTTGTCAATCACAAGATTGTATACTTTGTTACCTGTAGACCACCAAGTGAAAAATATGTTTTGTACTGTAATATTGTAAAAAAAAAAAACTGCCATTTTTACAGAGTCAATTTCACAATTCAGGACTGGGATGGGGAAGCACAGGTAACATCTTACATCGTATCAACCAACTTTGAAACATGCCTGAAACCGTGATATAAAGAAATAACACAGGAGCAACTAACAGCAACTGATGTCATTTCAGCTGAAAATATCAGCCTCAGCTATTGCAAACCCAGCAGCGGTAAAGAGTGTGTGACTGACCTGGTCGTCGTATCTGTAGGTCAGGAACTGATCTTCTGTGGCATCCTCCATGAAGCTGCCCTGAGGGGAGAGGGCAAACTCTGGCAGGAACACTGCACTCTGGGGCTGGCTCTCTGAACACTGACAACACACACACATAGTTTCAATGAATCAGCATCCAAGTCCAGAGGAATAATAATATTACATTCAAATCACACTTGGACACTTTGACCCTTTGGCACTGTATCAGGGGTAATAAATCTGATGTCAGTGATTCCCAGGTTAGTTCAGTGAGCTACAACCTGAGCCTCATTGGTGTTTTCTAAATAGACGCTGTGAAATCATCTGCCCAAACAGGCCGGGATCCCTTTCTCTCCGCCCCCTCTCAATTCATAGGAGCTGGGATATGATGGAACCCTCTGCTGACTCACATTCTGCTCCGTTTGAATATTTTCAACTGATTTTCATTTATACACAACAGTCAGCAAGCGCATACGTCTAATGCTTGATTTTTGAATGATCAGCATTATCCAAAGGCAGAAAGTAAGACTCATTATTAGGCTAACAGCGACTCACAGTGTGTTGCACATGGGAGACTGGATAGGAATAATTGGCATCTGGCATTTAGAGGGCTCCCCAGACAGAGAGAGAGTGTGTGTGTGTGTGTGTGTCCAGAGAGATGATCTACCATTAAGATTAGTGGGAGTGGTGTCTCCTGCAGGCTTTTAGAGCCACTTAGAGACAGACACAGCAGAAGTGCCACTGGTATGTGTTTCCCTGAGGAGCGTCTGAGCACTGGCACACTTTCACCTCTTCACTCTTTGGTTCTCTCTCCCTCGCTCTAAAATTCAAATGTGCTATACCGACATGGCCACTGCGAGTGGCACATATAGAGGGGGGCATGGTGTGGCAGCGGCAGCCCCGAAAATCATGCATTGAACACAGTCAAATGGATGGACACTGTTTCTGTGAAGAATATTATTTTCACTACACTGTAAAACCTGATGAGTTAGTTCATCTTAAACTGTCCAAACCAATTGCCTTAAAAAGATAAAATTTAACTTATTATATTTACCTGTCAGAACAGCTATCGTATGATAAAAAA
This sequence comes from Morone chrysops, assembly GCA_019097615.1. Classification (NCBI taxonomy): domain Eukaryota; kingdom Metazoa; phylum Chordata; class Actinopteri; family Moronidae; genus Morone; species Morone chrysops. The sequence continues at coordinate 31,066,392 of JAGRRF010012886.1, forward strand.
CAACTTAACTTAAAGAAAACCTTTCAGTGAAACAAACTGGAATTATATCACCAATACTTAAAATACCACATAAATGTAAGTGCACTCAAAACAACTGAGTCATTACTTCAGCAATTAATTTTTGAACTTAAAACCTACCTCTAATTTAACCTTATTCATTGGATTAAGTTATGTTAGCTTACTTCTTTAATTAAGATATGTTGTTAGGATTTACAGTGTATATTTTTGCTGCGGTTTACAATCAACCAATTTAAAGAGATGCACTGCAGAATTATTTCCTGGGGTACATGTGCATATAAATATTTAGTTATTTTATTAATTTAATTATCCTTTTTTCTATGTATGTTGCATTAAGGACCTGCAAACATTTTCATTCTACAACCTTGTGTTGTAGAATAATAATAATAATATTAAATGATAGATAATAATAATAATAATAATAATAATAATAATAATAATAATAATACAAATTAAAGCTGCAAGCAGCATTGGGCAGGACCTCGTCATTGACCCACGTCGGGGCCTGCACGGCTGTAGCCCTCTGCAGCTGTGCCACGCCACGTCACCCCACGCCCAAGCCCTCATCGCCGGAAGCTGAGGGAGACCGCTCTACATTGTCACACGTTTACACTGTGCAAAAGACTTCTGTGTTCATAGCGAAACATGGAAATTCAGTGCCACGGACACACCGTCTGACGCACGGTAAATATTTGATTAACTTTTGATCACCAACGTGTCTAGATTGCATTGATCGAATTTGAGGTCAATCCGATAAAATCTGTAGGAGGAGTTAGTTAAAATAGAAGCCCTAAAATGCCGCAAATGGCATCACAGTTTGACATTCGATACAACCTAGCCAACTTTGACGGACACACAGTGACTTTTAATCAGCAACATATTTTGACTGTACTGACTAATTTTGAAGCAGATCCGATAAATTCTCTAGGAGGAAACCTACTTGGCAATAACACAGATCCTAATTCTGATAAATTTCCTTGATTCCTTGATTATAATGCAGGTTTAAAGAAAGCGACTGTTCAAATGTTGACTTGTTACTTTTTGCCACTGTCTTTGGTGCAGCAGACAGTGAAGAGTAGAGCTCTGGCTGCTTACAAATAGTTTCAATAGCTGATGACTTACCCTGTGTGAGAGAATTTGTGATGTTGGTGAACAAATAAAATTACAAAACTATGTGTGGAACCTGTTGACAAACTAAAATTACGTTAAACTAATTAAAAAGTGCTTTGGATGGAATGATTGAATTAATTGTAACTCAATTTAGATTTTTAGAATATAAAATATATGTTGAAAGTACAAACATAAAATATGTAGCCTGTAAATATATTAGTCCATACAACTTAAATTGACTTCATTTGAGTCAGTTTAAATATCTTGTGTTGATCAGAAGTTATTTTTTTCCAATCCAATCCAACTTTATTTGTTAAGCACTTTAAAACAACCAAAGTTGACCAGTGTGTACCAGAAGTGCTGTACAGGAGAATAAATAAAACATCATAAATAAAAGACATAACAGCTCACATGAGGTGCAAAATTACATATAAAATACAACAATAAAATGAAAAGACATAAAACATGAGTAAAAATAATAGCCACGCAATAAAAAGCAATCAAAATAAGAAATGAAATCAAGTAAATAAAGTCGACATCTTACTAGGTGTCAAAGGCCACAGAGAAGAGAAGAGGGTTTTTGTAGTATTTTAGTTGTGTCAGTTCACAATCATTGTGTTACTATAATACTGGTTCAAGTTAGATGACCATAACATTTTCACTAACTTTTATTAATTTTATTAACTAACATAATACAATTTTGTGGAACCTGTGGACCTGTGGAGCTGTGTTTTAATTTTTTGTGTCTCTGACAGCTGTTGGTTCTCATACAGAGCTCTAATTCAGTTCAGTATGAACTGTATGAGCGGGTCGACACTGAAAATACAAAGTCATGTCTGAAAGGGGCATGATTTGTCAACCCAATAGAGGACTATGTCCATACTAGGCCACACACATACAGACAGAAAGTCAGGTTGTCCTGCTGTGAAGTCACTGGGTCGTAGCCGTGCAGCGTGGCATAGAGCAGTCCCCCTAATTGAGTTTACACACCAGTGGAAGGACAGTGTCAGGACAGCCTTCAACGCGCTAGCACCCTGCAGCAGCTGGTTCACACTGGATCACTGGCTTACTTCAGAGGAGCCAATACCAGGATAATAATACAAGGAGGGCAACCCCCATTCCTGGGGACAATATGCTGTACCGGTGGAGGCAGCTGTTACATGGTGTGGGAGTGATTACTTATTAGAGCCATTAATGAAACTCCTGTGCAGCGGGTCAGAAATCAAAGTTTGTTCACATCAGGAAGGATGGAGGATATGGTTTGTTCAGTGCCAGTGGCTGACCACAAATACTTTAGCAGGAGTTCTGAAACATTTTCAGGGTCAGGTAAAATATTTATGCAATAGACCATCGATATGAAGGCTGAAAATGATTCAGTCCATCCTTGCTCGAAATTGCCTCGCTGATATTTTTTTGCTGCTTTAAGTTACCTTGATCTTTCTTCATATACAGTAGCCTTGCGCGACACAGCGGGAGGCTCAGTAGCTGATTGGAGAATGATGGATTTTACATCAGGTTTATTTAAGGTGCAATCAGAGCCTAAACACAACTCTCCTTCCCTCCATCCTCTCTGTCCGATTTTTATACTGTGTAACACCATATTCAAGTGGGAATCAGGGGACTGCTATCCTGCCCATTTATGTTCACTTCATTCAGTCAAGTCTGTTTTGTTTTTTTTCCTGACCCACAGGTTCTCAAGCTATGGTACGTGTACCATGAATTTGAAATGAAAAAAATATATTTACATTATCTGTATAATATTTTATGTAAATATCAGCCTGCTGTATTGAAAACACATAGCACCGTGCATCCATGATTAGTTAGGAGCTAAAATCTGATGATAAGATAGTCAGTGCAGGTCAAATGAACGATTCAGAAACACTGCAATCGTGGCTCCAAATGGGACCTATTAGCAAGAGAAGTGTAGACCAGCAGGACCCCTTTTCCACCAAATTAGTTCTGGTTCTTGAACCGGTTCCATTCAGGATTGTAACCATCTGAATAGGATCAGGCTATACTAGTGTAATATAGGCTAATATTTTCTGAGGTGGTAAAACATTGGAGAAAAACTGATACAATATGCACTGCTCATTTAAGTTACCTTTAAATATTTGGTTTCTGCATTTCTGACCTGTAAGAAAACCTTTGAATACACAAAACAGTATTAATAGTAGGTATTTTGCCCTTTATCCAATTTGACGTACAAGGCTGACTACTGTAAGATAATCTTTTCTTATTATAGAGGCTGAAAGAGTGGGATGAAAGGCTTTGATCTCATCATGTCTAAATATACAGCATCTATTTTGACCCTGAACACCCAGTCCACCAGTTGGAGTTTGCTGGCCCACTTTTGTCTGTACAGTCTTTATTAAAATCATTTCATGGGCTTATGATGATGAAGATGTTTATATTAGAGATATTTTGAGCTACCTACTATGTTTTTACACCCACATTAACTTTCATCATCTTACAATTTAACTTAATACTACAATCAGTGTGCGCACTGTAAAGAAGAAAAGTTGAGAAAACTCAATTTCAAAATCAAACATTAGAAAAGTTTTTAAATAAACTAAAGAGAATTTTGCGGAACTATAATCCTTTGTTGAGCTAATTAAAGAAAGACTTTCAAAAAGTTTCTTTAAGTGAGCTGTGAACCCTATATTTAATTATTTGGGTGCTCGGAAATTAAATAGTTGCAATTGAAGGTATTACATTTTGATGAGTTTTACAGCTGTAGTCGATCATTTTTATAAACATATTGTCATATTATTATTATATTTGTCAAATTTGCTAAAACTTTCCCTATATCCTGACAGTATAACATGAGACAGATAATCTGTGAAAAAAATCTCCTCCTAGTGCTCCTCAGGATATAGTGAAAGTTTCAGCAAATATGACAAAAGGTTATTTTTATAAGTTACCTACTGCAGCTTCAACAATGGAATTTTTGTTTACAAAACTTAAAGATTCAAATTTTTCTAAAGAAGAAAAGTACATTATCATTAAATATTATTAGTTTATTTGAGTTTGACTTTTAAGTAAAATGTTTACCTGAAGCAGATGCCTTGAATTTTTGAAAGTTGAAAGAATTTTAAGTTTTCTCAATTCTTTTTTTACAATGAGGATTGACAAGGTGGAACAGTTTGTATTAGGTATTTAAACAACTGATGCGGTCATTTCACCTGAGGGGACAGTCTTCCCCAAACTCCATACAGCAAATGTAATCATCTTGTTGACCTGCAATCTCTTAGGACCTTGCATAACTTTATGTGGAAACCTTTCAACAGGGTAGCCCAAATTAGTTGCTGTGGTAAAGACTTTGCACCACCAGAAAGTTTTACAGGGCCACTGATGACCTTTTGACTTGTGAGATGTCTGAATATGGTTTTGAATGTCACAATGGCACTCAACTCTCAGTTGCACATTCTCATGTCTGCTTTGTTTTCCAGGCCATAACTCTCCTGTCATTTCAGATCCTGCCACTCCCTTCCTGCCCTGCAATAACCCCTTTACCACCCAATTCTCCATCACCTGACCTCCCTGGCCTTCCTAAATGGCTTTTCCCACTTTTCCCATGAGCCCTGCAATATATACCAGCCCATTCTCATTCACTCTTTTCCAGATTGGCTATTGTCCTTCCGCTTTAGTTTTCCAGTCATCTGTTCTGCCTGTTTGACTTTCACTGTGTCCTAACTAAATGCAATGCAAGCGCCAAGGTCAAAATCACTATAACCGCATTGTTGTATACTGAAAAGCACTGCCTGGACAAGTAACGGTGGAATCATGAAGTTGAAATATATGATAACTCCTCATTTAACTACAAAAAGCTAAATTAAATGTTAGGCACAGATGTTTATGGTCAAGTGCTAATTCCTGGAGTAGCCTTATCAAGGTTAGTCTTAAAAGACCTCAGAGCCTACCAATCATCTGGGGATTTCTGAATGCAAAGTAGCTGCTTGAACTGCAGCAAAACAAACCTTACTTCAAGGACATGCCTTACACTGTAAAACCTGACAAGTCATATTACTAAAAGTTAATATAAATTAATCCTTTAAATAAATCAGGCATTCACATGAATTAAACCTAACTCAAAAATTTATTGTTGAAGCAACTCAGTTGTGCACTTAAATGTGTGCACTATTTTAAGTTTAAGTTTAACTTTTATCTAGTTCCATTGATGCATTATCTTTAAGTTGACTTTATATCATTATAAAAATGTAAGCATTGTAATGTTGCATAGCTTACATTTTTACATTTTTGTTTTAATTTCAGTTTATTAATCAGCAGAAGCCCGAATATGCATTCAAATTTTTGAAAAGATTGGATGTTTGTCACATAGAAAAACAGAAAAAATTGGCTACTTTTTGATAATCAATTATTATAAGTTTGTCAGCTCTTTTGCCAGGTAATGTAAAAATTAGCTTTAGTGGAAGAAAACAAAGTTTTAAACTTTGTAACTTGGTAACATTTGTGTAGAAGATGCCTCTGGTTAAGTTACAGATATCTTTCATGCTTAAATTGTTTGAGTTCGTAAACAAACAGTTTAAGACTTGGTTTGAGTTGAACTAACTCATCAGGTTTTATATTATACCTGAAACAGTGCTCCCCCCATTCTCTTCCATATTGAAACAAAAGGCAAATCCCTTTGTTACATCGAAAATGGTTGTCCCGAGCAACATATAAATGGACGAGATTGTTTACAAGAACACAACTTCTGAATGTCACCGGGCTAAAGACTTTATATTGTTTATGCAATGCAGGTTTTTTTTGTTTCCACACAGTTTTAGCAACAAAAGCTGAGAGAATGTCCTTAGTCTCGACAGAGAAATGTTTAGAGACTTGTGAGTCTATATTTGGGATGTACAATATGGATTTTCTTTTCAGCGAAAATGCCATAACCAATAATTACCTGCTTCTTATGGCTGATACCAATAAGATAACCGATAATTTCACATGTTTTATTTTACACACCTGAGGGTAAGAAAAGCAAAGATGGATGATTTAATGGTTCATAGCTCTGTTCTAACCAAATCTAACTGACATCGCTATTGTTAACAACAACAACAACAACAACAAACAGCAGCTCAAAAAACTCTTTAAATATTTATTTACTTTTTCGAGTAAAGTTCATTATATCATCCTGTCCTTCTATAAAGTTTATTCAGTCATCCATGGAAGGACTTCACATATGGAAGTAGGTAAAGGCTCGAATGAGTGACAACTCAAAGAGACTCCCTCTAACACAGTTACACATTCCTGAGTTCTGGGGCAACAAACAGATGAAACGATGGGTCTTATCATGTCCTTGGATGTTCAATGATGTGTGATGTACAATGACTAGGTCAAAGGGTCATGTAGGTCCTTAAAAAATCCCATTACAATTTTTTAAGAACATAAAGTCTATCAAATCAAATTTTGCAAAACATTTCCAAATAAATAATTATTAATATCAACCAATAATTTATAGGCTGTAATTTATCTGTTCCAATAATTATTTTGTAGGCTATATGAAGGTAAATGACAATAACACCCTACATGCTGTTGGCCATATTGTTTGTCTTTTCTCGTAAAGGAAAAAGTGCATATTTAAAGTCCATGTAGACATAGAGCATCCGACGTTACACAATGCAATATCCAGACGCTCGATTGCTGTGCATGATGCCGCCACTTCTGTGTCGAACACAGTAAACACACCTGAACGGACTCGGGAGGGACGACAATCTCCAAGACCGACGGTACCAGTTTGACAGGGAATACACTACTTTAGCATGTAGTTAAAGCTATCCATCAATCAGGAAACTCTGTGAACTCTAAAATACAGAAAAAAAATATTATTTTGTCATTGTTGCTGACGTATAGTGCAAGACATACGTGATAAAAACATAAATTCTGGCTTTGTTAGGACTTAATATCTGTGCAGGTGGTTTTGTTTCAGTCTTTCATTGTGTCTACATCATGTCTAACACTTTAAATGTAACATAACACAGCTTGCCTCTTCAGCTAATTAAGACATACTTGAAGATATGAAAACCCTAGAGAGTCCCATAAATAGAACACAGGAGAGCGGGTGCCAGAGAAACGTACGATTAATCGAGGAGAAGTTGGCCCTCACTCTGCTTATTGTGATCCACTTTAAGCTATAACCAAACCTTCCGGAACATCTTATCAGACTGACACTGCAGGTCACAAGAATGCTGAGTGGTTTAACTGAATACAGAGCAGTTTAATGCAGCTTTAGGCTCCTGTGGGACCAACAGCCACAGCGATGAGACGAATGAAAGCAAGGACTTGTTCAACTGCACAGAAACCATCAGAATGCCATGACTGAGGGTTTCTGTAGTATTTTGCTGCTCTTAAGCAGCACTTAGCACTTAACATACATGCATTTATTAGAGATATGTGTGAGAGAACACATACATTACAGCATAAGGCACCAACAAAAATCAACATGAATACTTCAACGATAACTTGTATAAAAAAAATGTATGTGACTAAAATTCTTTGAATTCTTTGAATTATTGCATAATTTGTTATTTCCAGTAAGAAGTCTGTATCCCAACAACATGCAACTTCCGAAAACATCTGCTGCCTTCCCTTCGACACACAGCCAAGCTTACCAGCTCACATTTTCTTTTTTTTTTTTTTTCATTTTTTT
>JAGRRF010012886.1:31074237-31093178 GCA_019097615.1 Morone chrysops
GGTGAAGCAACTTTACTGCGAGATGCCACTAAATCCTACACAGTGGACCTTTAAGATGCAAAATGGTAAGAACCGTGTCCACCGTGCTGAGATGATGAAAAATAATTAATAATTAACAACTCTACAAATTGCCTTTTTTGATATTGAAGAGTGACAGGAAAGGTGAGAGATAGGGGATGACAAGCAGCAGAGGGACACAGGTCAGACTGGAACCCATGGCTGCTGAGCAAGGACTCAACCTTGGTACATGGGGCACCAGCTCGGCTAGGTGAGCTACCAGACTCTACATATTTATAAAGAGCACTACTACATTGTAGTACATTGTTAGGAACAGGAGGGTCGCCGGTTCAAGTCCCACAGACCACAATACGGAGAGTGGACTGGTAGCTGGAGAGGTGCCAGTTTCACCTGTGCACTGCCGAGGTGCCGCTGAGCAAGGCAACCTAACCCCAAGAAACTGCTCATGGTGTTTTTTTACCCCAATACATTTTGTTGTTGCTGTTGGACTATTTTTGTGGATCAGGTGACTCTAAAACCGAGATACACTCTAAGGATGGGATGAAATACGATATTAGCGCATTTCAAGTAAAAAAAATAAAATAAATGTATCATGTTGAATTTTCATTATCGGGATAATCGTGAATATCCTCACAAGGCTTGACTTGAAAAAGCTGTCTAGCTTACCAACATACAGTCCTATATTGATTTTCTGATTTATTCTGAACAAGGGGACAAAGGGGAGCCAGTTACTCCAAAATCCCAATCCAGTCACCATGGCTGAATGCTCGGCTTGCACATTGTATCCCCCACAAAACAAAGTTAAATCGGATGTGTGGAAATAGTATAGATTCCAACATTAGGCATATGGACATGAGGTGTCTATCTGTGATGCAATAAATGCGTTTCTTAACAAAATGTAAAGTAAAGTGATTCAGTATGTTTTAGTGCCACTTTAAAAGTATGAAGTATATTTTCATGACTATCATGATAATATTACATATCACAATTATTTTAATTTTAAATGAAAATGTTCATATTGTCCCATGCCTACTCCGAACTGCAAGTTTTGTCATCTGTTACACCCCTACTTGATTCCAACGGGCACGGCTCTGTGATATCTGTGACACTGTTTTGGACCGTCCTCCACACAGTCTCACGCCGTCATAAATCAAGTAGGCTCTCAGGCAGCTCAGAGTAATATTCCAGTCCATTAATCACCTCTTCCTGTCACCATCACAACACTGATGGACAGATGTGATGAGAGGGAGCAGGTTTAATAGTGCATCACCCATCGAATGTCGTTATAGAGGTCTGAGGAGGTCTTTATGAGGGAGGGCCAGAGAGCTTTTACTGCTGCTCACAGACAACAAACACAGCTGAGGGAAAACGGAGGTCAGCAGCTGAGTGGGAAATTAAGTCACTAAAAAATAACAAGACTGAAGAAAAGAGAGAATATAAAGAGAAAAATGAAAGGATGAGGAAGAGGAGAGATTCAAGCCAGCTGATTGGCAGAGCCCCAGAGCAGATGAGAAACAGGGCTGCCGGCTTGGAGTGAATGGCCACACTGTCCATGTGCATGAATGAGCTTTTCAGCCCACTCTCTATCCACACACACACACACACACACACACACACACACACACACACACACACACACACACACACATGAAACATGTATGCTATGGCTGTGAGGGGTTAAGAGGTGACCGGTGACGGCCTAGCTCACTGCAGTTTGTGTGGTGTGTGGAGACATACAGTGACCTTTTGCTGAAATACCAGAGACACTGAACCTGGGCTGAAGGTGGATCTGTGCATGTGTGCGTGTACTGTATGTGTGTGTGTGAGAGTTGCGGAGCCGGAGAGCTACAAACTGGATCTTTGAGGAAATGGATGGCCTCAAAATTTGGGGTACTTGAGCAATAATTATCAATAAATAACACATCATTGTTATTGGTACATGAAGTCCACTGACCTCACTAAATTCACAGCACAGCTCCTCTTACTTGTAACGAATGTAGGTCAGCCTAAATAAGTTCAAACACATATAGGTATGAATAATCAGAGCCGTGAATATGGTTAAGACCATTGACAATATATATAATGGACAGAGCTTCTGGGTCTGTGTGGTGAAGCCAATGCAGAAGTGTCTTAAACATGCATTCTTTCTAATGGCCAGCAGGGGAAGCTCCATTGCCTGCAAAAAAAAAGTCTGATAATATTGAGTCTTATGGAGAAATGAGCCAACTTCTCACTTGATTTCTTAGCTCAGTAAACAGTTTCCTAATGAGTTTATGGTCTCAATCTCTAGTTTCAGTCTTCTACCATACAGCATGATGTTCATTTATCATGCTTTAGGGCGGGGCTACCTTGTGATTGACAGCTCATTCTCAGTGAGTCCGTCCAGTTCCATTGTTTCCTTTTACGGACGAGTCGAAACTAAGCGCAGCCAATGAGAGTATGTCACCTCCACTGGCTCCAAAAAGTCAACATGGTGACGGCCATATTGCTGAACTCGAGGCTCCAAAAGGATACTTTACAAACCAATGGGTGACATTATGATACCACCTGGGGTATTCAACAGTGGAAAGAGAAGTAACCAAAAACAAATATAATCAAATTACTTCACATTAAAACAAGAATGATACATAAATCCAGTATAGCTATGGAGCAGTCCTGCTCATTGATTTCCAACATTGGCCAAAATCTAATAGAACCAGAGATTTTAAAGGGATAGATATTGTCAAATAAATCTAAGTAGACCGATTTATATTGACTCTATTGATGGTATATATCATTATATTGACCATGCAACTATTGTGTCAGCCTAATCAGATTAGGGATCTTTATTGGCCAAATAAACCTACAAGCAATCTGACTGGTTTTCAGGACCTCTCAATGTGCTTGGACACAGTGCCAGCAACAAATGTGCAGGAAGATGCACATAACGACTACAACTAAACTAAGTACATAAACCAAAATTTGCATTTATAGTTTTCAAATTGCCAAGTGTAAAAATCCAAAATCCAGTAGGAAGGAAAGAAGAAAGAGTCTGGCCAAGCTCCGCTTTTTCCATGTGTATTTCATTAAACCTTATTTTGCTGCTCTCCAGAGCCTCCCTTTCTATTTAAACACATTTATGCGTACGACTGATTTAAACCTTTATCTGCAACACCGAAATTACAAGCAGTTGCTTACTAGTTGGTCCTTTAGGAGGTATAAATCCAAGTTGGCGAAGCAGAGAGCGGTCAGGAGCCATTACAGGTTAACAAGTTAATGGCAAAGGTAAAGAACAGAATGAAATTTAAAAAAGCCACACATGAACCAGTGCTTGTTCCCAGCCAGGAAGGAAGGAGAGAAAAGAGAGAGGAAGGAGGTGATGAGCAGGGCTCAAATAATAATAAACCCCAGAACTCCAATCTACCAGAAAGACATGAAAAGATAACCACATTCCAGCTGTAATGAATCCACAACTGAATAATAAACATGAACTAAGCTGCGAATAAATAATGACAATGCTGATAACAGCAGCAGATTGGGTCTACTCAGCAGGCCACATGGTCAAAATTACATTATTCCAGATAGATATCTTTATCGTTCGTCATCTGGGTTTGGTTTTCCTTCAAGAAGAGCTGCCTCTGAGAGTGTGGAGGACCAGGGAGTGGGATGATTGACACTGGAAGCCTGTTCCTGGGTTTGGCGCTACTGCCGGTTAAGGTCTAATGGACTCAAATTTGTCAAAGTTCGCTGGAAAATCAACCAAAGAACAGGCAGTGGCAACTGCCATTTGGTTTTTTCACACCAGAGGGGAATGAAAGATCCCCAACAACAATATGAAAAAAATACAATCTGTGCACATGAGAGTTGTTGAAGGGGCCCTGCTCATGCAGCTCCATGTACTCTGATGTACACCCATGATAAGAGCCATCTCAACAGACTGGGATCACAGACAGTTTTGTTCTCATTAGCCTTTGCTAACCTGAGATTCCTGGGACACCAGCAGCTATGGAGGATTTTCTTAACACCACCTGGGTTTACTCTAAAATTCAGAAATAACTCCAACGTGACGGATTTGGCTGTTAAACACAGATTCCCTATTCTTTTTCTGCCCATCTGTTTTCAGATGGTTGAATCTATTTTCCTTCTCCCTCACTCCATTCACTGTGGGCTGTGAAGCAGAGTAGGTAGCAAGACGTTATCACACATTTTCTGGACAAAAAATGACGACCTATTTGCTGTCTTCAACAGTAGAGAGGTCTGTGATAAACATTAAAATCCTTCAACTCCCATCCTCCTTTGCAGAAATCCCATTGTTAAACTAGAGGATAATTCTAGTTTATTACAGCTTTGGTGTTATTTTTGTCATTTTGGCCACCAAATTGATCTGACCCAATGATGGCCCACACTGCCCTCTTACATTCAGCACAAATACAGTAATGAATTCTGGTCCACAGGTGGTCCAGAAATGGTAGCCACTTATGGCCCATGACATAGCCATATCTCAGCCAACTGTCTCTGACTCTCCTCCCTTGTCAACACTGCATGTGTAGTAATGTGTAAAAAAAAAATAATGAAATGAGGAAATTCACTACAAACGTAGAACACAGAAACCATGTCTAAAAACAGACAAACCAAAAAAAGAGTGCTGAAACTTGTCTGGTCCAACATAGGGCCAAAATAGGGCAGCTTTACAGTTGATTGGGATGTGGCTATGTCATGGGCCATAAGCAGTGTGGCGGAATGAGTCTAGCCTAGTCTTTGTACAACTAAATTACAGTGAGAAATCAGTGGCAATATAGCTATGAAAGCCATCCATCCTCTGGATGCCCTCTGTCCATTGTGGTAGTAGAGGCTGTGATTATCCTAGAGGTCACAATAGCTCACTTGCACAGTGAGGTCAAGTTTCAAACAATGATCTTACTATAATTAACTAATTAGTAGAGTAATGTAATAACTTGGTAGATAAATAATGAGTAAGGGCTGAGTTATTCTAGTTCTAGAAAATAACTAATTCATACAATGTGTTGATCGATGATTAGGGAAGGCAAACATGTTTATCTTGCATTTTGTGTTTGTAGACATCTAAAGTGACGGATATAGTTGAATTAAAAATGAAAATACTGAGCTTCAGAGTTCCAGCTATCCAACAACCACTTTTGATAAAGCACACAGGCAGCTTAATTGATTGCACTGCAAAACTGTTAAAAAGTAGTGGATTAAGATAAATTTAAAGTACTCATTATAACCATGTAACTTAAACTTAAAAAAACACAGCACCAGAAAATAGCTTTTCTTGGTCTGGGGGCATACTCTTTCTCTCTGTGTCCTTTTCCTTCTAGTCCCTGGCTGCACTCTGCAGTTCCTCCATCTCTGTCATCATTTCTATACACAATGGCAATAGCAAACCGCATTCCTCGAAGCCATACCTCATAGCTTGTTGGCATCGCAGACAATGCTGTTTTCAGAGGAAGGTGAAAGTAGAAAGCTTGGTTATTTCATCCGGTTGTTGTTTGTGAGGACGGGGGTAGAGGAAGCTGGTGCTGGTGAGGGAATCGGGGTGGGGATGCTGGGCCTGCAGGGTGGGTGAGACGGGAAAAGGCTGAGCTGGTCTGCAGCAGGGCTGAGGGATGACAGGAAGAGGCTGGCACCAGGAAGGCCAGGCCGACAGGAAGCAGCTCTCACTTTGTTACTACTCCTTCCTGATATTTCTTTTTTCTTTTACCTCTACCATTCCCTCATCCCTCATTGTTTTGCCCCCCTTCTGTTTAATGCGATAATAAAAAAAAGTTTTGTTTTTTTTGAGGCATTTTTCTGCCATTTTATTTTTAGTCACTAAAGCATGTGAAATAACAATGACAAAAAGAGGGGGTATGTTAGGTCAAATCTGGAAAAAGGTTTGAAAAAGAAAAGATCAGCCGAGGTCAAGGAAAACCAAGCACTAAATCTTGCAGCACGCCTGGAAAAACACCCGGACAATAAAAGGCAATCAGGCGTGATTCTGATCCCACATCTGCTTGTGATAATCCACGCAACTAGCCAAGCGTGCACCCTAAACCTCCACCACCACCCACATCTGATCAGCACCCAATCGCCCCCCTTTTGTCCACTGTACCCACAACATTCCTTCACTTCTCAATTTACTGCAAAGTCTAGTCGATGAATTCAACTAGATATAAGAGAACATTTTCTGTCTTCCCCAAACCAGATATGGATCCACAGATTTAGAGCTACCTGCCTAGCACCAAACTTCTGTAATGATTTTAAATACACCTGCGCACACAGTTCTCTGGCCTTGAGGTGGAGATCTCATTAATTCTTTGTACTAAACCATAAACTATAAATCATGCCTCTGATTTATATATCTGTCACAAATTTAAATAGCTGCTGCTTCAGTCTCCAGACTATTTCCGAGAAGCACAGGGGAAGATTGCTTCACAGCTCCAGGGCAAAGTCATAGTTAACTTCAGGGCCACCATCACTATATTCACCTGCTGGTACTGTAAACAAAACTTCGATACCCTGAGGAGCATTTCTTTTCTGTCAAACTGAATGTTCACTGTAACGTTCATGGTTTGACTCCACTCTGACAGTCAGAACACGTGCCTCTGCTGGGCTCAGCTGCACTGTCTCTGCACTGCACACGCATCAAACACACCGCAGCGCTTATAAAGTACTCTGCTATTTTCATAGGGAGTGAAAAATTTTAGGTAAGCCTATCAGAGGCGGTTCATGACAAGTAGGCCAGGTCATAAAGGGGAAAGTTGATAAGGTCCTGACAAAGGTTTGCTCAACTGTATGGAACACAGAGTAGTTCAGTTTGGTTTGTATGGTTCTGACCCAGAAAAACAGTTTAGGTCCCTTAAGTTTAGTTTAGTTCTGTGTGGATGTGTGTATGTGTATGTGTGTGATATGTGTGCATCATTAGCACAACGTGGACCCACACAGGGAAATCAAATTCTGGTGACATGCTATGCTATTTATCTTTTCTCATCTGCTGTCACAAACGGTTTACAAAACAATGTCTGTGATCATTATTAGCCAAGACTTCCACTGGAGCTCATATGTCATATTTAATGACAAACATGAATGGGTTTCATGGAAACAGGATGAAAAATAGCAGCTTTTATTGTGATATTAGATGTTAGGGGGCAGTTTCTGTGTGACTGCGACATGGCTCTGTTGATGCATCATCTACATTCAAAGTTCAGTGTCATAGCAAGTAAATTCATTCTTGTGTTCTCACAAAGCAAGCAGTGCTGCAACACTGGTGACACAGTGACTTCTTTCACCTTCGGTCGGTAACAAGAGGGACATTTGAAGCTGTACAAATAAATATTGTTGCATAAACAGTGAAAATGTAATGTGAAAATTCACGCTTTTAGTGACAAACCCAAACAAAATTATCACCAAACTCTGTAGATGATTTGGTACCTTTCAGCTCACCGTTTTGGCTCTATGATCCAAACCTTTACTGATTTGGCTCAGTCTTGCTGCTTTCAAAAACTTTATTTCCAGGCACTTCAAAATAAGTAATGCTGTGTTTACAGCCAAGTTTGCAAAATAATTAATTCAAATACTTAATTTAAAGAATCAGTATGTGGGATTTAGGGGCATCTAGTGGTGACATTGCAGATTGCAACTCCCTCGCTTGACCCTCCCCTTCCAAGCGTTAAGGGTAAACAACGCCAACTGCAAAATGCATAAAAAACTCAAATGCCCCTATCTTGAGCCAGATTTGTCCCTTCTGGGCTACATCACAGCAATATATACTCAAGTTTATATAAAACGTAATGGGGTAACATAGCTAATATAATAGCATCCCCCCATTTGGACATTATTGGTCCTCTGTTCCCTCAACAGGCCAACACTGTCAAATATATGTCAAATGTTCTAATGTTCAAATGAAAGTTTCACACATATTTACTTCTTCTCCATGGGCCTTTCATGGGTAAAAGGTAGTTGTTTTTTGGCTAGACTACTACTTAGTTCTAAATGTATAATTAAAGGTCCAGTGTGTAACATTTAGGAGGATCTATTGGCAGAAATTCAATATAATATTCATAGGTATGTTTTCATTATCGTGTATAATAACCTGAATTTAAAAATCGTTGGTTTTAATTACCTTAGGATAAGACATTTTTGTCTACAGAGGGAGTGGGTCCTCCATGTCCACCCTGTTGAATTGCCATGTTTCTACAGTAACCCAGAACGGTCAAACCAAACACAACACTCTAGAAAGTGCTTTCGTTTTTTTTTTTGTGAGTTTTGCATTCAGCACAATTTTTTCTACTTTGAAGACTGAGCTGTATTCAAATAATTGAAATATCAGCAACTTCACCACTTAACACCACAAAGTCTACACACTGGTCCTTTAAAAGGTTGATGAAGATAGTGCCAACACAAAGTTTTCATTTAAAGACCCGATATGTAAATTTGGAAAATGTCTTACTTTGGTGACATCCAGTTGCGCTTACAAAAAAAGACACTGTGATTGACAGACAGCAGTGTATACCAAATAATACACCTCACCATCTTTCTCCCATGGATTCAACAGCACCGAGCATTAATTTCCAATAATTGCATGTTCTGCGGATTGTCTTTCACTGAATGAAACTTTTGTAGAAACTCTGCATCTGTGGACCTCATACGTCAATCCAACTTTATAAATAAATTAGATTAAAAAGGAGATGGTTTAATAGCTTCATGATAATAATCAGTTGGACTGGGGTCATAGTCAGGAAGGGGACAAATTAATTAGGATATGTGCTGACACAATCAGGCAGAAATGATCCTACATGAGTATTCACACTTTCTCTTTCCTGCACATCTGCAAAAGCAACAGCGCTTAGCCACTAGCAGCAGCACACCAGCCCCAAGCAGCATGTATAAATCCATGAAATTCCATAATGACTGAACTTTCACTGTGGGGATGATAAGATTGGCCAGCATTGTTATGAAGTTATGATGTTGTCAGAGATTGATTAGAACACATCTGACCTGTCTTCTCACTACAGCTTCCCATACCATTAGTTGATATTCTGGTACGAGGAAGATGGCGGCAGTGGTATGACTTGCCAAATGGTGGGAGAGAATTAGCCTTGTAGTGTACACAGTGAATGGAGAATAACAACACTCAAAGTCCTACCCTTCTGGTGGGACAAATAATGTTGATAGATGTTTAGCTGATAGAAGTAGAACATTTTATGGTGCGCCTTGCCAAAATCCTCAGTCAGGACAAGGGCAGCATCCAGGTACCTGATCAAGGAAAGGGAATCAAGAACCAGTTGAGAATAGGTTTGGGCGATATGTTAAAATTTTCCAACCGCCACCATCAGTTACCGATGTATTCGCACATGTGAGTGTGCTGCGCCAGCACTAGTTGAAATAAACCGTTAATTCCCCGTAGATGTGAAAATACTCTCCGTCGTTCTTCGTCTCAGTGCGTGTACTGCGCCACTGAACATCTGTCACTGAGTGTCCCTCATTCTTTAGAGGCCAATCGACAACAGCCGATATATTTGTCCCATCGCCCATCTCTAGTTGAGAACCAGTTCCACATTGTCCGATCCAACGAAATTGTGTGCCTCCAAGCTCATCATTTCCTTTATCAATGCAGGTATGTTCCATGTGTATACACTTTTCTACTGTTTCTACACTATGTTCAGAATCAGGTATGTAAAACACTTTTTATCAGGTATCAACAAGGGAAATTAATAAAGAATTGGATCGATAAGCTGAATTCAACAATGGTATTGGTATCAATAACATTTTATCAGTTCCCATCCCTAAATGAATCCAGTATCACACAGGCACAGAACACCATGCAGCTCTATCCATGCTGTGTCAGCATCTGCCTCTGGTGGTATTCGCACTTCGGAGATTACGACCAAACTCCCGGGGGACGCAGAATGGATGGCATGAGATCGTTGGATGCTGGGATCACACCAATTGTTTTTCATTATGAGATAGTCCACCACCCTAGGACCCACTAGACTCCTATGCTCCATCCACTAGGAATGTCATGATATATCAAGAGAAATCACATTATAAAATATTTGAAGATTCGAATCGGTGAGCTGAAAAATCAATCATGAGTCATCTATTTTTGACTTTGCTTGTTGAACATCCGATATCATTCACCATGGAAAAAACCCGGTATTGTAAATTGTATTCATATGTATCATTACATCCCTGTCCACACAGAAAACAGAGAAGGGCTTGGACGTATAGATTTGGCAGCTGGTGGGTGAGCAATGTCCCATTTAGAAATGACTGAGGATGCCTTAGTGTCCTGTAGGTTAGTAAATATTGAAAAATATCATATTGCAGCATTTTATTTTGTGATATTGCATCAATTCTCAAAAACACTTGATTTTTGCATTTAAATCCCCCAACCAATAGATAGCAGTGTTGTAAATGTAACCTGAGGGCTATGATGTTGGATGTTACAGAGACCGGGATGAATACAAAGGCAGATCCCACTGTTCATTCATATGGTGGTGTGTTCTTTATACCATGACAGTTTTCCTAAAATTGGATTTTCTTTATTAAATCGCAATATATCGCCTTGCTTAGAGCATCACGATATATTGTATCGTAAAACCTGTATAATGTGTGACGATACAGAGGTTACAATTCAGTATATCACAATATATTGAATCATGACATGTATCATAATGCCAGATTCTTGTCAATACACAGCCCTGGTCTCCCATGGTCCACTGGAATCTGATCCTCCATCCTGCTCTCCATCAGCAAGCAGAATAGACTTGCCAATGTTTTTTTTTCTTTTACCTTCACTGAGGCGTGCTCACATATTGTTGTTGCCAGGGTGAACGTCTCACAGTATCTCTATGTCTAACCAACAGACACAAAAAGCCAAAGAAATTGTGAGTTGAGTCAAATCCAATGATCATATCTAATTCTTGCCAAAAGAATTGATTAAAGAAGCAAAAAAAAAAAAAGAATCCCACAAACACATATGAACTATAGGGACTAATGTACATACACACCTGCTTCCACACACATACATATATGCACAAAACACATACAGCGCACAAATTAAGCCTTTTTCTCAGATATGAGGCTGGAGTGAGATCAGAGACCTGTGTGCGTGTGTGTGACTCTAATTGGAAGGCAGGGTGGAAAGCCTCGGTGGAAACACCTGTCTAACCCCTTCACTCCGCTGTCTTTTTATTCAGTTAACTTCTATCCCCTCATATCCCTCTGAAGGGTTTGACATGTACGGCTCATGTCAACACGGATCACGTAGGAGTCATGTAGAATGCAGAGCACAGAGGACACAGGAGGAGCTGCAGAATCATTTAAAATGCACACAGACAGAAATACTCAGTCAGGCTCATTTCAAGCAAACATTTAGACACATTTAGACACTGAGTAGATGCTGGCACCAACACTGACATGCTGCAAATGACAGCTCCACTCAACAGTTGAGAGAGCCCAGAGCTACAATCACCCCACTGAAACGCCGCTGTTTCTGCTTTTGGTGAAGCTATAGTAGACATTTTCCAGAGCTACCCAAACATAGTAAAACCTATTAACAGATCGACAGGTGGTTTAACAATACTTCTGAAGGCTAAAGGCCGTTTCACATCGCTGGCGAGGCAACCACCCTGACAACAGCCTACCAGCAAATGTGCTCCCCAAAGAAGCCAAGTATTTTTAAAAGATGGGCAGGTGCTTCGGTGAACATCACAGTATAGGTACTACCCATCCACAAGTCCACAGCACGTACACTAGCTATCACTATCAAATCAAAAAGGGTGCATTTGCCATTATAGTACCTGCTAGATTGGCAGAGGTTCTTACTACTTGAGAGATGAGAAACCAAAATTGCAATCATGAGTAATTTTACCATCTCATCTCTGGCCTCACAATCTCCATTACTTTTGTAATGTATTTATGTATTATACTTGTATATTGTATTGTTTTGTAGAACTTGTGGAAGCACCTTACTGGTGACATTAGTCACTAATTTGCTGTAACCTGCCCAGGGACTATGGATTAAAATTAGCTAACGGTATTAAGCAAACTCCAGCACATTTACATTTAAGTGTAAACTGCAATATTGATTAATGTGCATTGTACCAGGTAAAAAAAAAAAATAAAAAAATAAGAAAATAGGCTTTGATCATTAATTCCGCAATCTGATGTGAAAGTGGAATTTGTTGTTTTTAATAAATAAAAAAGGTCATGTCCAGCTAGACTGAACAAATCAAATCAAGCATTGACTTTATGTGCTAATAAAATATGGCTATAACTCACTACATAGTGTATATCATTGTACCTGAAGTTTTGCATTCACTATGAGTAGTTACTACCATAGGTGTCGAAGCAATGGAGCAACGCATCAGCCGGCCCCCTACTATTAAACTTTAAGGAGCAACTGTGAAACTTTGCATCCCCAATTTCTGACAACAAAATGTAGATATTTTGACATATTTGAGCTACTTTGAATCACAAAAAGGTAGATCCGGCCAATTCATACATAATATAATTAAAAATAAAAATTTTGAGCCTTAAAATTAAAACATGTTTAATATTATCGGAAGGTAGGAGGGCTCGCCCCAGCACCAAACAGGAGGCAGCAAATACTTTGTTAATGGCAGAAAATACTTCACAAATACATTCACACACTTATGATAGATGGTGAAATAAGGATGTTGTGAGTCTGTGTTTAATTTGCCGTGTATCTGATCCACCAACCAGCACCTCTTTTAGTGAGATGTATTATTTTTTTACACAGTCTTCTCTCAATAAAATTGGGCAGCTAACCAAACAGAGGCTTATAGCAAGTTTAGGCAACACAATCCAAGTTTGTACGGAATACAGATTATGTTTATGGATTATCTAGATGCCGAATTGACAAAACGACTGTCAACATATGGCGGCTTTTAGCCTGTGTTTCTAGAGTTGTGCATTTTTAAAGATATGTTAAGAACTGTTAACATTCAACATTTCTTAAAGAGAGTTTGGCGTAAGGAGTGCAATAACATTTTTAACATTTTGTCACTACTACAAAAACAATAGGTAACTGCTAAAGTATGATAAGGTTGTCTGATGTCAACTGCTGCTAGGTATTAGTTTGACTAATGCTTTTATAATGTGTATATTGTTGATTACATACAGGCAAATTATCAGCTTATTGTGCTCAGTTTCTAATGTCAGTATTCAGTAAATGGTTGGCTTTTTTGTGCATTTTTTAAACTACTTTCCTAATTAAACACACTTTTTGTTGCCGAAGTCTTGTTGCAAGGCTAATTTAATAGCACCCAACAAATCTGCTTTGTCTTATGTGCTGAAACTGATAAAAGTGATTACAAGCAATATGGCGTAATAATGAAAAGGACTGACAAGAAAAATTCCTCCTGACCTAAGCCCAGTTTGGAAACACTTTCAAAATAAAAAGTGAAAAAAATAAGAAATTCTATGTGGCTGTGTTCATGAGCAGAAAAATTCCCGATTACACTTAAATTCCCAGTTCACCAGAATAGCAAGCAAATCAGTAGTGAACACTGCAAGGTTCGGAGTCCCAGCCCCCGAAAATAAACACAGAACAGATATTTCTGCTTCTCCTGAGTAACAAAATAAAAACCAGCCTAAATACATCAATGTGCTTTTTTCTTCTCACTGACGCTCATATAAACAGACACGTTCCAAATAAAGACCCTTTTGCTGAGTTGATGGTGGAGAACACCAGGTCCACAGCAGCCTGTTGTCAGGGATTAAGTAGCTGCTATATTTGCCCGAGAAAAATCCTGCGCTCTGTATCGCTTCATATAAAGAGGTGACATTCACCCCAGCTCAAACAGGCACCTTGGGGCCTTTTGACCTGTACAAACAATTTGATTTGCACAGGTCAGATCAAATTAAGCAACAGAGCTGACAGCAGCTGCAGTGAGAAGTCCGAGGCTGGGTGTGCAGTGTGCCAACCCTGACAAGGTTTCTCTAATTGGGTCCGTGTTCATTTCATGCACCGGTGAAAGGGATGATCTGCAGTGACTGCGAGCCAGGTGGTAAAAGCAAAAATCTACACTGAATGGACAAAAACATAATAGTGTTTCTGTTTGAAGCACACTGCGGGGCTAAAATTGTGCATGAGGAAGGTAAAAGCACATTGAGGGAAGATCCAGTGCCTGGACTCAACTATCCAATTATAATCCATCCATCCATCCATCCATCCATCCATCCATCCATCCATCCATCCATCCATGCATCCATCCATCTTCAGTACCTGGGCAGAGGGAAATGTGAGGAAAATGAGGACAGCCTTCCATAGGATAAATGACTCCATCTTCCTCTGGATTTTTACCCAGGTCAGGGTCTCTCTGGCTGGGTGAGCCCCTACCTGTGTACACAAAGTGAACATGTCAAGTTAAGGTTATATACTGAGATTTAAAACATATACACAATATACTAGCAAACAACTATTAGCTATGTAAAGATATAGTGGAGTATCCTGAGCAGAGAATGATGTCACTCTCACCCTGTGTGTGCTGTAATCCCAGCTTCTCTGTTCTTTGTTTTGGTAGCTGGTCTAGCAGCACGTGCATGTTCAGCCGGGTTCTATCGGCATCCCAAACAGGGATTGGTGTAATGTGGTCAATAGAACGTGTTAGAAGTCTGGCAGCAGCAACTGCAGGCTTTGCACGTTTCGCCTGCTGATACCAGAATAAAGTGTGTTGCAATAGTCGACTCTCGAGGAGATAAAAGCCTGAATGACCTTTCCTGATCTTGGTTAAATGCCTCAGTTGGACAAAGCAGGACTGCACCACTTTAGTCACCTGAGCATCAACGACAACTCTGAGTCGTTGATAACACCTCTTTTTAACATTATTAAAAAGACACCCAGACTAAATGAGAAATCATTAATAATGCTAGTGCACTGCTATAAGGGGTTATTATAATTATTTCTGATTCACTCAACTGCAGGAAAGTTTTAGACATTGCAGTTCCCAATTTCCGTGAGGCAGGACACAATACAGGATACATCTGTGGTACCAGGCTTTAGCAAGACATAGAGTTGTGCATCATGTCTATATGCATGATTTGCCCCAGGGGTAGCATGTAAAGATTAATTTAAAGGGGACCCAAAATAGACCCCTGGGGTATCCCACAAAGGAAATGAGGCGGCATCTCTTAACATAACAGAGCTTGGATAGATAAGAAATGAACCTATCTAGAGCAGCTGGCCTTAACAGATTAGTTAGTAGCTTGAGTTGCAGGAAAGTTTTGGACAGCCAGTTCTTAATTTCAGCAAGGCTGAAACAGGATACAGTGGTACCAGGCATTATCAGGACTTATCTGCATCTACGCATGATTTGTCATGTTTTACACTCCACAACCCCACTTTGTGGGGTGGAAGCCACCACCAAGTCATTTTTGGAGGATGACACATACTAGGGACTAAGGCCGTGCTAAAGTGACCCAGATCAAATTTGTTTGCTGATATGTGATGATGTGATTTTTTTTCATGACAGTGTGAAAAGCACAAATCAAAAAATCAATCAATCAAAAAATCTGATCTGAGTAATAAATCAGAGTTGAGCCCTAAGGCTTGCAGTGTGAACGGAGCCTAAATGTCAGGATGTCTCTGCATTAATTTTGACCTTTCTTCAAAACCTGTCTCTCACAAGTTTGGCTATTAAATAGAAGTGCAATACTAAATCACCCCTTAAAACGCCATTAAAACTAGTTTTTAACTCAGGGGCCTCCTACAAGATGGGGCCTCAAGATTATGTAACAATAAAGACACAACTTTATGTCATCCATATCTTTTCAGTTTAGAATCTGCTGTAGTGGTGCATATGGCATTACCAAAGAAATTTGCAATTAATCAAACTCTGGGGCACTTAATTGCAAGACAAAAAGACAAAATATTGCATAATATTTAAATTCATATTATAATATTGCAAAATATTGCAAATTGAACGTCTTCTACTTCAAAACATTAATTTGGAAATATGGGTAATTCTGATGGATATTTTTCATTATTTATGATTTTTTTTTTTATTAAATGATCAATTGTTATTAATGAATAATGAAATAATAGACAGCTACGGCCCTTAGGTCAAATCAAATTCAATTGTAGCTGCTAATGTCACACAGTAAGCCCCTGGGAATATCATAGGAGTATGAAAGGGAGTTCTCCGGGCACTGAATTCACCTGCATCCGGAGCAGTGTGCGCTGCCACAGCGGCAGCAGGGAGCCTGCTCCCGTGTGCTTTCGTCCAGTATGCAAGTGTACCACGAAGCGTGTGTGGAGATCACAGCGGCTTTCTAAGTTTCTAAACGTAAAGCGACGCTTCCACGGCGGTTAATGGCATCATGCGGAACAGCGGCACCGAGACCCGACGGGCTGAAACCGGCAGTGAGCGGTCTCACCGGGCGGCAGTAGCAGCAGGTTAATGGCGGTGCTTCCAGCCTGATGTGAGCGTCCGTTCGGGCAGAAATAAACACCTTACCTTTTGAGGGGGCGGTAGGTCTATGCGCTCATATGGGGATGCAACATCAGGTATTCTCCAAATACAGCCCGAGAGTCCACACCCCGAGTCCAACACGAAAACGTCCAAAAAGTGACTGACAGAGACCGCAGAGGTGTCACACGGACCCGCACGCCGGCAGCTACTTTCTGTCTCCGGTAAAGCGTCTCCAGGCTCCGAGCGGCACACAGCCTGTCTGCCTGACTGACACAACTTGGGACCACAGTCAAGTTAGACACAAAATACTACTTCCGCGTATCACTTTCAAAGTAAAACACATACACGTATTTTTTTAGTCTTCCCTCAACTCAACTCTGCCTCCCTTGTTGTTCCAATGTGATAAACGTTAAAGCTGCAATAGATAACTTAAACATGACAAAAATAACTGTTTGTCATATCTACTGAAACTTTCACTATATCCTGACAGTAGAACATGAGACAGATAATGTTTGAAACAATCAGGTATCTCTGGCTCCTCCTAGTGCTCCTAATGGCATTTGCAAGAATCCACTGGGCCTGAACAAAAACAACCAATCAGAGCCAAGAAAGATAGTTGATTGATGAGTCTCATTCCCAGACTTTCAAATACCCACGCCTTGGGTGGGAATGAGACTCAACAATTGACTAGCTTCAAGCCACCAACCCAAAGCGTCTTCCTATCTTCGTCGGATTCGTCAGTCGAGGCCAAAATTGTGCTGAGAAGTCCATTACAACCTTTGTTTGTATTATACTTAATTTATCAAGGGCTAGTTTATTCAGTGGAATGTTATATTTGGTTGCAAGACAGCTAACATATATTATTTTCTGTTTATGTCATATGTAGGGCAAGTGAACATTGTAGCTGACTGTTTTGGAACATACGTTTGAATTATCATTAACGTGTAATGCAAAGGGAGATACTGGCAAACTCTGGCTCATCAATGTGTACGTATTGTCCTTGATCAGTTCTTGAATTGGTATCTCTACCTTCCACCGAGCAAGCAGCTGTGACGCTTTTATTGTGTACATCTCATGTTCGACTACTTTCCTGTGTGATTCAAATATGCCTTAATTCTGAAAGGTACATCAGCCCATTTCTAGCAGCTCCTGCTTGTCTCTGTAGGAAGCCTGATGACCAACCCCTCTGTCCCATGTGGTGTGGAGGAGCAGAAAGCATATGGAGGAGCAGTCATTTCCATCATTTAAATATCCCTGGGGCCAGTGTCTGTACCAGGAAGTGTGTGGAGCTGCATGTCCTACTGCCCTACCTACCTTCCTGAATTTTAATAATTATTAACTAAATTCATTTTATAAAATATTAAGACAGATTGTGAACTGGCACTTTAAATATAACTTTGTGGCACTTTTGATGCTACTCTATACATCAGTCTGAATTTTAGAGAGACATATTCTACGTTTGATTCCACTACTACTATTTATTTAATGGCTCAAGTAACATTATAGATTCATATTTTACATCAAATATAAATATAATTGTATATAATATAATATTTGGAACTACCCAACAGTATAAGCCGTTAAAAGCAGAGCATGAAAGTACCTTGGAAACAGTACTTTGACATGCATAACATAAATAAAAAAACACGTCAAGATCCACTTATCAACTTTATTTTTATTGTTGTATTATTATTATTAGTCGTAGTAGTAGTAGTAGTAGTATTTAATATTTTATGTATTATGTTAAAAACATTCAACTTATCTACACCTGTGTACTGCACTGTAAATAAGAAAGCTGAGAAAACTCATAATTTCAAGGCAACTGACCCCATGAATTTTTCAAGTAAATTTAAGTCAAACTCAAGACTAGAATAATTAGGGACCGAGCCAGCGACCGCTGGAGGTCCCTATTGAAATTGCTAGAATTCTTCTTACCTATTATTCTTATTTTTAGCCCCCTTCGACTGCATTTTTGCCCCCCTGAACATAT
Organism: Morone chrysops; assembly: GCA_019097615.1. Lineage (NCBI taxonomy): Eukaryota > Metazoa > Chordata > Actinopteri > Moronidae > Morone > Morone chrysops. The sequence goes on from JAGRRF010012886.1 coordinate 31,092,664, forward strand.
ACGAAAACTCAATTTTATTTGGCAAAGTTGTCAAGCCTGGTGAAAATGGGAAATTCAATGCATCAATTTTCGGGTTTGCCACTAGGTGGCGCTACTATCATAAAAAAAACGCGTTTGGGCTAATAACTTCTTCATGGTTTGTCGCACATGCAAAAACCTTATATCCACGCGTTGAGTGAATGGAGCTGAATCTCCCCATATAGGCCACGCCCACTTCCCCCTATAAATTTTTTTCGCTACAGCGCGAAATGTCCAAAAACTACTTTTTCATATTTCTCCTACATGCTTTGTCTGATTTGCTCGAAATCTTTCCCGCAGCACCTGGGGACCGCCCTGGCAAAAAACGTAATTTGAACATTTGTAAAATTTCAAAAAATAAAAACGCTATAAAATTAAAACTTCCTGTAGATTTTTCGTCAAAACAGGAAGTGGAGGATTTCTCCACATTAGTCTGATTGACACCAAACTTGAATCCATAGTTCCACATGTCTTCCTCAGGGATCGTGTACAATTTC
>JAGRRF010012886.1:31113930-31124673 GCA_019097615.1 Morone chrysops
AGGAGATCAGTGACAATTCACACCTCTACTAGACGGGTCAGAGCATCTCTAAACCTGCAGTTCTTGTGGGGTGTTCCCGGTCTGCAGTAAACCAGAGACAGGGTCATGGCCAAGGCTCACTGATGCATGTTGGGAGCGAAGGCTGGCCCGTGTGGTCCGATCCAACAGACGAGCTACTGTAGCTCAAACTGCTGAAACAGTTAATGTTGGTTCTGATAGAAAGCATAGAACACACAATGCAGAGCAGTTTGTTGGTATGAGGCTGCAGAACATTCTGACCCCCAGGGTGCCCAGGTGCTCACAATGTTATGGCTGATTAGTGTATGTCGATGATATTAATAGGCTAGCTGGTTAGCTAGCGATTTAATAACATTAGCTAATTTAAATGTGACTATGTGTTGCTTTTATCTCTTAACCATCTTCTCAATCAATTTTGGTCTTTTCAACACAGATTAGCCTAGCACATAACATATCTAAGTAGTAGCCTACAGGAAAGGAGAGAGGTTCCAAAAGGGGTGGGACTTAGGAAGGGTCAATTGTCCCTGGCACTCACACTTTCCATGTGTGGTAGAAAAGAGGTTGCAGAAGCTGAACAGTCCTCCAGCTCTCGGAGGAGTCTTCCAACACTGGTTTCTGCTATGATGTTATGTCAGGATTGGGTCATCCTTCCTTATATTTGAGGTATGTTCAGTATTACACCTGCAGTCTACACCATAGTCTCTTTGTTTGTGGCTTTGCCAAGGGTATTTATGGACAGGGTCTGTTGGTTATGTGTAGTGTGAGAAGGCAAGGGAATCTGCAGTCGCACTCTCTGGTCGGTCTTCTTCCACGTCTTGTACAGATGCATGTGGTAGCGCACAGATACCTGAGAAACAAATAAACATTATATTTCAGTACAGCTGGTAAAGAACTGTCATTCTCAAAGTTACAATTTTAATGTTTTTAAAGCTGCAGTAGGTAACTTTTATAAAAAACAGCCTTTTGTCATATTTGCTGACAGTAGTACATGAGACATAATATGTTGGCTCCTCCTAGTGCTACTAATGACATTGGCAAGAATCCACCATGGCTGAATGAAAACAACCAATCAAAGCCAAAAAAGATAGTTGATTGTTGACTCTCATTCCCAGGTTGGCACATGCTGACGTTTTGGGTCCCTAACTCTAACCCTAACCCTGACTCAGCAATCAAATGCCATTTTTATAAAAGTTATCTACTGCAGCTTTAAAGCTAACTAACCTAATTTTCTGAAGGATCAACTTTAAAAAATCATAGGAGTTAGTTAAAGCTTCTAATCAATACTTACAAGGAACTTTCAGTTTGATGGCCCCTGTGGACAAAAGCGGTACTGTTTCTGAATCTGACCCAGTGGCAGGCATTAATAATAACTGTATAGAAATAGCCAGTTTTCTCTCTGATGGTCTTGTTTGTTCAAGTAGGTCATATAGAGGCTACAATATTAAACACACAGTTCCATAACAAGTTAAAAACTATTTGCAGCAAGGCTGTCAAAACTATTGATACTTCAATACTTTTTTGAGACCACTTGTTAAAAACAATACCATTCAGTACTACAGCTTTAAAAATAAGATCTACATCAGATTTTCAACCTAAAGCTGCAGATGAAATTGTGGAGGAGAAAATTAACTGGTTATCAATTGGTTGTTTGTGTGACTTTTTCTGTACCAGCACTGTGTGAAGTTCATTCTCGAGAAATTTTGTGTCCCTATCACTGTCTATAAAGGGGAGATACCCATAGAACTAATTTTCATTTAGATATATTGATGTCAGAGGTCAAGGGATCCTATTGAAAATGACCATGGTAGTTTTTCCATCGCCAAAATGTAGCCTAACTTTGTAATGTTATTTAGCCCCCTTACCGACACGCTAGCCTGGCATTGGTTGGTTGTCTTAGGTCATGTAGTTTCATATGATACCAGTATCTTCACTCTTTATCTTTAGCTTTAAAACATTATAGCCTCTGAAAGACAGAAAGTGCAGAGTGAAAGAGGTAAGGATAATGGGGTGGTACTTGGGGTAGCCAATCAGATTTCACGTGTGAATAGTGCCACCCCAGGCCCCCTTTTTCAATATTTGCTGTGATATTTAGAAAGGTATCAGGTATCGTTTATACATGTATTGCTTACAAGTTTAAAATTCTAGTATCATGACAACCTTACCAATACCTTCACGTTAACAACCAAATCCCACTCTGCAGTTCCCCTCAGCTGTACAGTGCACTATAGTTCACACCTTTCAGCTCATTGCTTGGGCTTTACACTTGGATAGATTGCAGTTAATGTTAGGGAAAGTTAGATAAGCACAGCATGTCTGAATAAGCAGCATACCATGGTCCAGAACACATATATGGTAAAGAGGGCCAGCGTGAGGACCAGGAGCCCCAGGGCCTCTATGCCGTTGGTGTAGTATAGGTCCTTGGCTCCTTGAACACACAGCCATCCAGACAGGCTGGCCAGTGGTGTGATGAACAGGAAACATACCACATCACCACACAGTGTCCTCCTCTGCTGCTGCATGGATGGAGAACACAACCACTGGAGGGAGGGAAGGAGGAGGAGGGTGAAGTCTGGTTAAGAGCACATCAGTTAAAATCAAGATTATGGTGGTAGGCAAGGTGTCTGCGTCAGAAATGTGGACATGTACAGATAGAACACCTGGGGTGGAGAATGAGGCATTTGGCCAGAAGGTGGTACTAAATGCTTGGATCCTTTGAACTGTTGCATGCAGTTTGTATTAGTGGTGGCAGTAAGTAGTATTAAAAACCTTAAAATATCTAGTGAACAAATACTAATCTCTAGGAACTTGAATGTACAGTAAGTGCATGTATTATAAATAGGTGATTCCCAGCAGGTCATATGGTTGGAAAAACTAAATATAGATACATAACAATACTTAACTGTTGTGTAACACTGTCACATGTAAAAGAAAAACTTCAATAACTTCTTTAATAACCAGGATTTTAGAAATACTGAGGTTAAGAGATCAATAATTACAGTAATACAACAAGTACAGTCCATTTAACAATGTTCTACAAGAGACTGGCAGTGTTAGTTTGTTTTTTGTATGATTTCCTGCTTCAGTAGATCTTCTCAGTGGCAGCAGATCAGACTGTGGTTGTACTTGGAAGCTTTAACACCATTAGCACCATGAAGCACCATTATCTTATTTTGTTATGTTTTTTAAATAAAAATAGAAGCACTGTTATTTTTTTTTATGTATTCACATTCTTTTCCAGAGGTTTAACTGCAGTTAAGGCTTGCATTGAAAATAGGAATATTGAATAAGGAGTTCGGTCTAGACCTGCTCTATTTGAAAAGTGCCCTGAGATAACTTCTGTTGTGAAATGGCGCTATACAAATAAAATTGAATTTAATTGAATAGAATAAACTATTTTTAGTAGAAAATGGCTTAAATACTGCACTGTGCCACCAGTGTCTGATTTATTAACACTTCCTGAGTTATTATTTTGAAGTTGCCTGCCTCCACCAGCATTTTAGATCATATTCATTTATCTTTCAGAATATTATGTTCTATGAATATGTAAAAAGTGATGCAGTTGCCTCCCTGCCACAGATTATGACAAAGATCGTCAGTGAAGCACAAGCTCATGTTTCTCATTAAATTTTTGTTATTATTATTATTATTATTATTATTATTATTATTATTATTATTATTATTGTGCATCTTATCAAAGCAAGTTCAATGCAACTTCAATGCCGTCCCTAATACGATAAATCAGACACTTATGGTGCAGGGCAAAATATTTTAAAGCAGGTAACTTTGAGAACCACTGCTCTTGAAGGTTGGCAGAAGTTAGTTCACTGGACTGTATTAATAAAGCCGAGGTCCCAGTCAAACAGGTGCAACAAAGCTAACAGGACACATTGAAGATGTCTAATCAGCCAGAATAAGTGAAATCACCTGGGTGAGTGTACCATGCTTGCTATTTATATAGAGAAGACTAGCACCTCCCTATGTACTACATCACTAATGTAAAGCACTGACTCTGTGTTTCTGCGCATGTGTCCGGCATTGCTTGACAGCAGGCTTATGCTGCTTACTGTGTAGCTTAACCTGGCGGAGCACATGGTACTTAATCAGCAGATTACTGGCCGTGACCACACAGGAGGAGCAGGAAGACGAGGAGGCCACTAATACACCCCACTGTGCTGTCCTCTATAGAGCAGCAAGGGAGGGAAACACCATCTAATCTGGCTCTCAGGCTAAGTGGATTTAGGGGTACAAGTGATCTGGCTAACAGCATCATGGTCACCAATGCGAAGGTACCCACTCACCAGTTCAATTAAGTTTTGTTTGTATAGTGCCAAATCATAACAGAAATGATCTCAGGACACTTTCCATATAGACATTTACTACAATTTCATGGTAGTAAAAACTGATCTTCAAAAAAACATAGATTTTTTTTTTCAACATAGATTAGCCTAGCACATAGCATATCTAAGAACAGGAAAGAAGAAAGTTGATCGAGGTTCCAAAAGAACCAGGATGTAGGAAGGGTCAATTGAATGCTGAGAAGCAGTGTGTTAACAAGCTACATTGTCACAGTGGAGTGTAATGCAAGGGCCTACCTCAGTTAGAGGTTTTGGCAGGCGCTCCAGTGCAAACTGGTGGTGGCAGAGTTCACAGTGGCTGCTGTTAGAGGCAGTGAGCCAGTGCTCCAGGCAGGCCCGGTGCACCATGGCCAAGCTGCCACAACACTCGCAGGGGGACAACAGCTCCCCTGAGGCCCTGTCTTCGTGGCAGATCCTACAGAACGGCTCCTCGCTGCACAGACTGGTACTAAGAGACAAGAGTCATGTCAGAGGATAGCGAAGTGTGTATGCCGTCAACATTTTCTATACTAGTGTCTTGATGGTAGTTTTATGAGAAGGCTTCAAATACATTTTCATGTCATTGACCCCAAACAGAAACACGCAAGGCCTCCAATTTCAGAACAGTGGTTCCCAACCTTTTTCCTTAAAGGTTACACACACATCCATCCATCCATGCTTACATATTTATACATATTATACAAATAATGTCATAAGGAGAGTTAGGAATAAGAAAAGACAAACTCTCAATGAATTGCAAAATCAAATTATCAAATTACAGTGAGATATTGACCAAATAAAAAATTTGTGTCATTCACTTTTTTATGCTCTCAGACCATTTACAGTAAACAGTGATAGTAATAACAACAAAACCAACATGGTCCTAGATCCCTTTAACTACGGATACACAAATTTCAATCTGTTGAAGTCACAAATAACTAGTCCTCTATCCAGCAGATTTGATTTCTTTGAGGGGGTTCCAGACATTCCAAGAATATTTCAATTTCACTATTATGTAATTGACTAGAAGTTAGCCCAGTGACAGAATGTATAAAAATGACTATTGTTACTGTTCATAGATTTCACACTCTTCACTGTTAACTTATCACATAGTGCTAAATACAGGGATGATGTGTATCAATTTGGGGCAATCAATCTGTTAGCAAAAAGTTTGAGAACCACCTCTATGCAATACATTAAATACATCTAGTTTACTTAGGGTTTTTTTAATATAACTGAAGCATTAGTATCTGAGAAATATAAGCCTTCTGAATAGTTAGGCAGGACCACAATAAGTGAATATGTGTTTATGTGCTGTACTAAGGTGGCCCATAGTTGTCAAACAAACCAAAAGCCACAACATGAATTCAAAAAGGTACAAAACAGATGTAATAGCTGGAAGCAAGTCAGTGGTAACGGTGGTTCCCAACCTTCTTTGATTAATGACTCTTATTCTGTATTATTATTCTTTTTTATATTGTTTATATGATTAAAAAAAACATGTAATTGAAGTCCATAATAATAATAATGTTATAAATAAATAGTAAATAATATAAAACATAATCATAATAATTACAATAATAATAGTCAACATTAATATTCAGGAAAGACAATTAGCGGACATTGTATTAGGGCCAGTGAGGGATCTGAATTATAGATAGTGGGGTGCTGACCCAAACAAGGTTGAGCAACTATATGTATTTAACTTATGTTAAACCTTCAGAAGATGGAAACCATACATACTCTCCCAGAGGTATTGTGTATTGAGTTGCAGTAAATCCCTACAGAACATTTAAGTATGAGTGCTGCTTCCCGCTGAGCCTTTATGTTACCTGTCAGTGTTTGCTGAACATTCCTCATTGGGCATGTCTGTGTGATGGTGCATTATTTCCTGGTTGCAGCAGTTGAGTTCCTTCTCCAGCCCGTGTTCAGGCATTAACTTGACCTCCCCCACAGGGCTGGACAGCCATGGGCCCAGTGGTTCCTCTGCTATCATGTCTGCTAAATCAGGGGCCATTCACTCATGTCAGGAGCCTCACATCTGTGTAGCAGACACAAAGACAGACAGGCACAAACCTGTTTAAATTCAATTCATGTATAACACATGATGAATGTATAAATGTCTATGGCAAAAGCAGCACTATTTTACAAATTTACTAAATGTGGGAAAATTATTATATATATTATATTTTGAGCAAAATTATCAATTTAGCAGTTCATGATCCAAACTGCTCCAAACACAGAGTTTTCATACAGGGACTAACAGTGTAAACAAGAACTATTTATTATTTTTATTATTTTTTTATTATTTAAGAACTAGTTATTCATATTTTATGATGCTGTTAAAGGGTTGTTTCCATCAATAACGTGACAGTGACAATTTTCAAATGTAACAAAGATTAAAAAATATAAATGTTGTTATTCATCTACAGAATAGGCCAAACCCCTTGGTGTTACATATGAATATACATGTATCTAGAGCCACATCATAACAGAAGTTATCTCAGGACACTTTTTACGGAGAACCAACAGAGAACAGAGAACCAACAATTCCCACCATAAGCAAGCACTTTGCGACAGCGGCAAGGAAAAAAATCCTTTTAAGACTGCCTTGGCCGATTGATGGTGAAATCTGTGGTAAATACAGTGCCTAAATTGGACCAAAAAAAAAGTGTCAGTACCCTAATCAAGCACAACCCTAACCCTAACCCTAAACACAACACAACCCAAGTTTTATCCATTTTAACAACATTGCCAGCACTGTTTCCAACACACTGTTACACAGAGGCTTAGTTATGTAGCCGTTTTTTACTCATATGTTTGCCACTAAAACCCACTCGTACTGTGTCTCTGATTGGTTTTGACCCTGACATTAACCATCTCACTCCTCATGTCTACACCTCATCAACCAAGTAGTGTGTGTTCCTAGACTTACCAAGATTGTAAATTAACAGCATGAACTTATATAGCGCCTTTCTAGTCTTCCAACCACTCAAAGCACTTTACACTACATGTCACATTCACACACTGGTGGCAGAAGCTGCCGTGCAAGGTTCCAGACTTCCCATCAGACACAAACTCATTCACAGACCAATGTGGAGCAGTTTGGGGTGCAGCATCTTGCCCAAGGACACTTCGATATGCAGAGGGAGCCGGGGATCGAACCATCAACCTTCTGATTAGTGAACGACTGAGACGCTACCTCCTAATCCACAGCCAACCCAAGGTTATGTGGTATGCAATAAAAGGTAAGGGTACATCAGAAGTACTACATTTCAGGCACTGAGTAAATATAATGACTATAATGATTACTTCTTTAATACAATTTATAGAGTTAAATGTGCAAAAGATCAAAATGATGATGTTCAACCAAAACATCAATTTGTCATTTCTGCTATGTTTAAATCTACATGGCGTTAGATTTCTAAATATTTAATTTGAAATAGTTCTCTGTGTGGATTTATTATCCTGACCATGGACACCATGTATTATGTTTACCATGTGCAGCATAAAAGTATCCTAAAAGGTCACAACAAAAACCATACAATAATCATGTAAATAAAACATCCACCTACCAACGCACAGCAGCAGAAAGTAGCAGTGAGACGTGTCCTACCCAGAGCTGTGCATCTTTGAGAGCATGTTCAGTATGTCTGCATCATTGCTGTTCTTGTCTTGATAATAACCCTTGATACAGTACATTGTCTGGCTAAGATAACAGCTAACAGATCCAAGCCTCAGCAATGTGGAGAGTGAGCATCTCTGATGAGATGTGATTGCTCCTGTTAAAGCAGGAGCCATGGTGAGTTCAGGGCCAGCTGGCTGCTGTCCCTCGTCTCTTGGAGAGGTGTGGAGTAGAGCTTGTAGCTTCTTTATCTGACAGGTTGTAGAGGCACAAAACTATGTGCCAACATTCTACTGCAAAAAGTGATAATAAATGCACATAATAAAGCCAGGTATTTGAGGGGATGAGAGGGAATACATACCCAAATTGTATGCATAGTACATGACAAACTAAATTAGGATTCAAATTAAGATTTTAAACATTTGGGGGAAATATGCTTATTATCTTTCTTTCTGAGAGTGAGATAAGGATATTGATATCAATTCTAATGTCTCTGTTTTAAACTGGAGTCCATAGTTAGCCTGCTTAGCATGATGACTGGAGGAACAGAATCTGGATCTGTCCCAGGTGAAGAAATTCACCTACCTACATCTCTAAACTCTCTAATTAACACATTGTATCCTGTTTGTTTAATATGCACACAAAGAGAAATTTTGAACTGACAGATTATGATTCTAGGGGGAGTTACATGCTGAAGTATGCATTCACAAACAACAGTTTCAGATGCGTGTAGGAGAAACTACGTTGGTTGCAAAACTTTACTTTTATTTTAAATTTCTACTATTGGACCCCTAATGTTACACACTGCACTTTTAAAGAGAAGAAAATTATATTTTATGGAACTCTTTCAACATTTTATTAGGGTTAGGGTTAGGTTTAGGTATTAGTAGTATCATTGTTATATGTACCCAACACTAGTGGTACCACACCAAAGCTGTTGTGCTCAAAAATAGTTACACATTGAAACTCCATCTGAGACCTGAGTGGTTGTTAGTTTTATATCTATGCAAATCAGGGAATATTCGAATAAAACCGGTGCCAGTTGAACTGCTGCACCATCATGTGAAAGGTGTCAAATGTAGTGTTGAATGCACAGAGAATTCTCACCAACTCAGCAGTCCCCCTCAACTGTATGAAGCTTTTTACGTCATTATTGTGACCTGCAACTTTTCCCAGTTTTGTTCAGTCTAACTGCTCTAACAACTCTGCTACTAGAAGCAAACCACAGACAGACAAACAAACTGATAAATAATTTTGGTTTTAAGGCCCATAACTTCACTATTGTGTCCCACTTATATAACATCATGTAAACACCAGCAGCAAACAGCAGACAGACACCTTCAGAGACTAGCTGGTGAACATAATAGAGCATTTTGATCAATTAGTTGTTTGTTCTATAAAATGTAAGAAAATTGTGAAAAATGTCTTTGACTGTTTCCCAACTCCCAAGGTGACATCCTCTAATGTCTTGTTTTGTCCACAACCCAAAGATATATGGTTTACTGTCATAGAGGACTAAAAAAGCATTTAAGAAGCTGAAATCAGAGAATTTGGAAAAAAAAATATTTTTTAGTTTAGTTTAAATTTTCAACTAATTGCTGCAGCTCTATTATGTTTATTTTCGTAAAACAAGTGTCAGTGCAGTAAAACAGTGTTCAACCTATATCCAATAAAAATAAACTTGTACGTTGTATATTTAATACTAGTGAGGGCAACCTGTATTATCCTCTAATATACGAACAATCATTTCTGGAAAATATAATTGCATTGGCAGATTTTATCTTTTTTTTTTTAAGAAAATTGGATTTTAGCAGTGAATATATACAGAATTTGTTTTTCCAGTGTAGATTTGAACTGTAAATGTACTTACCTGTGTCTAATGTAACAGACTCAACAGTGAGGTATCGCCCACTCATAACAGTCGCACTAGAGTTTACATTACAAACTACATTATTGTTAAAAACAAGACAGGGCTGTTGCAACATACTGCTCACCTTGCTCGAAATAATATGCATGATATCAAAATGTTCATCACAAACACACAAGCAGTGACACATGCAACACAACACTAAACTGTCGCAGAGCCACATACAAAAACATACAATAGAGCTATTGACAGCCAATAGACTTCAAAAAACACTTTGTATAAAGTAACAAGTCAATTCCTAACAGTGGTCTTACCATCAGTTTGATATCCACAAACACTGTGTGATGGTGTGTGCTCCCATACAGTGTAAAACCAGTCCCTGTGCTCCTGTATTTACCAGAGAGAGTGTGTGTGTGGAAGCCTCTCCTCTTAAAGCCTGCCAGCAGATTAGCGTGGCTGACGGGCGGTGGTGAGAATAGTGAAGGATTAGACGGAGGGGAAAGTAAAGGCCAGGCCAGACAAATGGAAATCACATCAGAGTGAGTTACACCGAGCAGGAGCACCACCTCACCACATCCCCCCTTAATCCCGTTAGGTGGCTAGCAGGCGGGCAACAGAGCGAGCCTTTCAGTGGCCTCCCAGCTTCTATGGTAATGTTGGCTGGTGAAGTCTGAAGGCGCCACCACAGATGAGGAAGGACATGAGAGTGTGTTGTTCATCTTGCCAAGATGTTAACCCTCTATGGTAGGCATCATGATGCCAGTTAGGAAAACAAAAGTTTGGAGTGTTTGGAGTGTTTTAGTTTGGAGTTATTAGTGAACAACTAATAATAATAACAATAATATCAGTGATATTAGCAATAGCAGTCTAGCAGGACCATGGCAGGAGGCTCCACCAGG
>JAGRRF010012886.1:31148225-31159053 GCA_019097615.1 Morone chrysops
GTAAACAAGTGCGAATGGAGCCCTCCTCTGATGTACCCGGGCCCGGGGTTGTTTCTAAGGCCATCTGGCAGTCAAAAATATCAGGTTCAAGTCAATAGTTCATCCGTGCCACTCTCCGAGCATTTAGGGAGAAGCCCCTTGAGGAGGACTTATTCATTGAGTGTTTTAATTCGGACCGCAGTGTATTTCAGTTGGTGATAGCCCTCGCACGAGCCGCTTAGATAGAAAAGATGGAAGATATAGGAGAGAGAATTACATCTCTATTCCATAGTAGCCGTAACTGGAATGACACTTTGAGAGTGAGAAGAATGTTGACCTTCTAAGCCACACCTCTCCTCAACCACTACCACGCCTTCAAAGGTTTAAAAGGAGCATCAAAGATGATCCCCACACAGCTCTCTTGATCAAACAGTTTTTTTTATTTTTTAAATGAAATGTTTGTTATGAATGATTTCAAAAGAATCCAGCCTGTGACTTCAACACTCATAAGGGCCAATTCAATACCTCCACATAGGAATGTGGTTTTACTCCCAACACTGTCTTTAACACCTCTCGCGAAGGCTCTGTGAGTTGATCACCTCACCTGCTGATAATTAATTAAGGACTCTACCCTTATCTTGGCAGTAGTGTGCTGGACCCGGAGAGAGACGCCACGAGGAGTATCCCGTGACCAAACGGCAGAGCATAGACTGCCAACTGTGGTGCATTGCGAGCAACACTCAGAATAAAAGTGTTGTGTGTCAAACGTCGGTGTGATTATTTGTGTGCTGAGGCAACTCCGTCTGTAGCGCGACCTGCTACAATCAACTTACGTAGTAGTGAGGTATTAAACTCTCTCTTATAGGAAGAAAGTGCTAAATTAAATATAAACAACAATATACAACTGAAAACTTGGAGCAACAAGTGAATTACCGCTGGGATCCAACAGGTGATATTTAAGTATTAGCCTTTGTAATGGTAGTATAGTGTTCACCTTACTGTTATTATCCAAACATGTATGGATACGTTCAGACCTGAGGCTCTGTGAATGGGATAACCTTCTTCTGGATGAACTCCATGGCTTTCATAGGGTCAAGAAACTCCATGTCCTCATCCTTATACGAAACACGGAGTCTAGCAGGATAGAGCAGACCATAACAGACTCCTCTCCGTCCCCGGAGTGTCTTCCTTACATCCGTAAATGCAGCTCTGGCCTTGGCCACGGCGGAGGTGTAGTCAGGAAATATGGCAATACGGTTTCCATTGTAGATCAGCGGAGCTCTCTCCCGCGCTCTCCGGAGGATCTCCATGGCATCTCCGTCATGGTGCAGGTTGGCGATGATTACTCGTGGCTTCTCCCGGTCTCCTGTTGTCTGGGGAGTTGCCATGCATCCATCTGCAAGGCTTCTCTTATAACCTTTGACACGGCTGTCAGTGAGCTCAAGTCCGGCTGTTCATCGATGCCGGTTATTCGGATGTTGCCCCGTCTCATCCTGCCCTCCATATCCTCACACCGGTCTTTTAGGGTGACCACCTGTTTTTGAAGACTGGTCACCGTAGATTGCAGTGAAACCACCTCGTCTGACCATGTCGACAGTCTGCCTTTGATGTCCTGAATGTCCACATTCATATGCTGGATTTCGGTGCGGATTGCGGCTGTGTTGTTTGCGATGTCTGCCCGCATCGCCTGTAGTTCCGACTTTAGGGCGTTGAAATCCTCCGGCGATGCACTCTTAAGTTCCTCTCTGATAATTATGGAGATCTCTCCCCTCATTGGGCCCAAGCTTGTATTTGTTTAACTTTGCCGCCATGCAGGCTGCTACCGCTTCTCTATTTGGTCGTTAGTGTCCCAGTGATAATCACTGTAGATTAATTGCTTATTTTTGTTTTAATCAAGTTTAATCAAGGCTTCCTACTCCATGCTCTGCATGGTTGCAGTAGTTCAGCAGCAGACTGTTACACCCACGGTGTAAGAAGGAGAGGTTCCGCAGGTTCTTCTTTTTCTATGGTGGATTCATCCAAGAGGAGTTTCTCCTCTTGATGCACTTTGGCTTCTTTTTCATGTTTAATAAAGTCTGGAAAATATCCTGACAACAAATGTTTGAATTGCAATTAAGATGTGATAACCGCAGCACACACAAAGTTAGTATGGCAATTTTATTACACAGTATTTCTGCTGGTCTATGGGAAATCATTTAGTTACCAATCACTTAGTTCGTATGGTACTTTACTCAGATTATGAAAAATAATTAAGAATGGTGCATATTTAAAAATCATTTAAATAGAACGGCATAAACAGGGATTTATATTCTTTGTTTTAATTAATTTTTAGTTGTTTATTGCTAGAAACATATTGGGCCAAATCAAACATTATGGCAGTCCACAGTTTAGGTTTAAGTTTTGCATTTCCTGTAATATTTTTGTTTCAATTTTATTATGCACATAGTTCATTCATACCTTAGTTAGGAGCTAAAATCTGATGGTAAGATAGTCAGCGCAGGTCAAATGAATGGTTCAGAAACACTACAGTCATGGCACCAAACGGGAACTAAAGTGTAGACCACCACATTAACTCTGGTTCTTGAACCAGTTCCATTCAGGATTCAGCAACAGTCAACAATAAATAATCTTCAGATTAGGAATAAAGCTGCCTCCTGTGTGAACTGTCTGGAGCTGAAAAGGGCCAGCCTATTCTGCTTTATAATAACATCGGCCATAATGGTGGTACTTTGAGAGCCTGATATTTTCTCAGGTGATACATGCTAAGTTTGAAAAACACTCACGCAGTGAACACGAAGTAAGGAGAATAAAAGATTACAACATGAAGAGAAAAGATTGTGACTCATGTTTCTTTATATGTACAGTTGACATTTATAGAGCTAATACAAAACCACTGTGGTACAGATCATTTATAAAAAGTAAACTGTAACAACAACAACATAAATAGTTCAGAATCCTGATCAGTAAAAATATCTTGGTCCCCTTCCAGCATCAGAGTTGAGGCCGAGGCATAGATGGTGGTGGAAGATAAATGAATGTTTTATTGCTTTCACAACTTCATGTATCCACTGCTAGACTGGAGCTCTTTCAGAGGCGGGAGATTTAGCCCAGCCAAGTTTTGTACAAATAAATTAACTCTTCAGTCACCCAGACACCCAGTGTGTCCGCAACTCCCCCGTGCTGTTGAATAAGCTCTTTTGAGCCTACAGAAAGTTTACTGGCCGGGTGTGTCAACATTCCATGATGGTTTAAATGCTGCTCTGGAGGCATTTCCACCCTGACTGAATACATTGCTGGACATAAAAGCTTAGGATTTGTGGGATTTTTTTTCAAAAAAATTACAATATTTAAAAATACTGATCAGCAGCATAAACAATGCACTAAAATCACCAAACTGAGGACAGAACAACAACAAAACATTGAATGCATTCCTAGCCTTTGCTGTTTGGTTTGGTTCCACCGCTGTGCATACTGTAGTTCTGTACTGTTGAAAAGAAAGCTTCCATGTCAACACTATTGTGCCGCGACTACACAGACTGAAAATAAATATTCAATCTGTATTAAGGAACGGTCACACTATAAGAGATACAGCAAAATCCATCTTTCCAAAATAGACAGTGTTAGAGGCTTGGTGGTGTAGAGACTACTGGTGAACAGATGCATCTGGCACTAACACATCTGGGAGCATTTTACATCCTCGACAGCTCAGTTTTTTGGACAATAAGGTAACACTAGTCGTGTTTCCTACAAATGTATCGCAAATTTGAACCGAATTTCAACTAAATCAGGCCAACAATAGGCATTCAGGATTTTGCTGACTTTTCTTGCAGTGGAATTGCCAAAAAAAGTGAAATAGCATAAAACGTTTAATTAAAAAATGTAATTAAAATTGAAACTTGTTCCATGAGAATAAAATTGCTAATAGGTGAATGGTGGTATATGGCTCAACATTTTGCGCAAGAGATGGCAATGATTTTTTAAATCTGTGGGAAACTACAGTGATTGATCAAATTTACAGAAAAGTTACAGTGATCGCAAGGTTGCGCAGAATTAACAGGCAGCGGTTGAAGTTGCATTAAGTGTCCTGGAGCGACTGAATAGGAGTTGCCAATTCTCCAGTCAGAGAACCAGAAGAAGAGGGTGCACCAGATTGATGTGAGAGAGTCAGTGGAAGCTCAGGTGGTGAATAGGAGTGATGAGGAGTGCCTTATGAGGAGGAGTGACTTATCTGAAAAAAGTATCTCCCATTTAGCTCATTAATTCCCTTTCACAAATGAAAAAAAACACCTCAAGCAAGCTTAAAAATGTGTATCAAAATATATTGATGGAAACACAGCTGCAGTTTATACTCCTATAGAGGAAGGGTAAATAAAAGTGACTGTTGACAGCTAATAGGCTGCAATAGCTTCTGCCGTTTTGGATTTTGCGGTCTGTCAGTTCCTTCACAGGTCAGCACTATCAAGGCGATTTGCTGCCGGTCAACAGTGCGAGTCAAAGTGAACCCACCATAGTCAACCATATAAAATTCCCTCAGAATGACTTTGCCGTCCAGAGCAAATCCACTGATTGGGAAGATTCCATTGAAATGAATGAACTTTTTCATGAAACGTATCAGTTTTAAAAGATAATGTGAGCGGTCCCTTAGTGGTCCTTGACAGGAACCTTTCACAGAAACAATAAAGAAGGGATTTTACTGCTGCTCTCAAGGATGTTGTACATTCTCTTACCTAGCTCATATTTATGTACACATTGTCTAAAAGTGACATTTGTTTATTGTCAGGGAGCAGCTCCAGTCATACTGGGAACACACTGCATTATGAAATGATTAGACTTAATAGACTTATATGAGATGCTATACAAGTTCTTTATGTTTGTTGCCGTGGGGCCATATTCCGTGTTATAGGCTGTAATGAATTGTTCAAACCTTCAAAGCTTCATTCATAATGTTGACATTTGAATCCTGTGCAAGTCAAATGTTAACTAAGTGACATTTTGTTACACCCCTATTGAGTCCATTATTAATTATATTTTATGTGTGTGAAAAGCCTTTTCATGCCAAGCATGTAACTTTGTCTTTTAAGAAGAAATACAAAAAAAAGCCTTGGTCTTGGGTTTGAGTGTAAGTGCCAGGGGTATTCGGCCTGGTCAGGTCTGAAAGGCACAGGTAAGTATCGAGTTCAGGTGCAGAATTCTTGTTCTGTTCTTTTTGTACTCTTCTCTCTTGCCAAATTTTTAGCTTGTAACTAAACACAGCCCTAATGCTAATGACCCATAATGCAACCAAAAGGACAACATCAATCACATTTTCTATGAGGCAAAGCGGCGAGAGTTTTCTCACAGCTTCAGCAGAGACTGGTAGGGGAGTGACCAATCTGTACAGACAGGAAGCTCCTGCTTCACACATACTGTGCTTCTAATTCAATCCAACCTGCAGCTATAACGAGGCTAAAAGTTGTGCAGTGTAATCCCAGCATTGGTTGTGATCTTTAAACACATCAGAAATAGACTGCGAATCCTTGATATTTCACAGAAAATGCTCTCTTTTACAAATACTGGTTACAATGTGGCAGACTATTTTAATTCCTACAACGACTGATATCCCTGTAATAAATCAAAAAGAACTTTCATGTTCAGAAGGCATTAACACTGCTGCATCTTTATACTGCTGATGTAGATGAGGCTTGTCTGAATACAGTAGCACAGTTCAGATGAGACAGCCGTAATGCTTGTGATGATATGAGGTAAGAATGAGCGAGTGCGTGGAAAGGATGATTGTGTTGGCCTCTGCTAGAGTGGATTGGTGGAAGCTGAAGAAAGATGGCAGGACATCCTGTCAATGTCTGTCACACTTTGGCTGTGTTTAAGTATGTCCAAGCATACAAGCATAAGTATGTCCAAGCATGTGTGAGTCTTAGTGTGTATGAGATTGTGTGTGTGTGTGCTCTGTGTGAGGATTAGGTGATCAGACATTGTATCATCAACTCTTTCATGTCTCCTGAAAAAGAAAGAATCCATTTGTTTTGAATGATAACTTGATTATTGATCATTAACATGGCCGAAATCAGTAGAGGAAAATGCCAAAAATTTGCACCCCTACAAAGAGATAACATTGACATTAAACTTCTGATCAGACTAAAATATTTGCTAAAATGTTGTGACCTGATGTTTAAAAGTACATCCTGTAACACTATGTGTGTATGTGTGTGTGTCATGGGATCTGGAGCTGCAGTTCCTCGTCCTCCTCATCCATGTCGCTGGTAGGACCGTCTGGGTTTTCAGGACTGAATCGAGCTGACCGCATCTTCGCAAAGAGACCAGGATTCTGCTGCTGCCGCCGCAGTCTGAGAGGGGGAGAGAGAGAAAGAGAGAGAGAGAGAAGAAAGGGCGCATGGTGTTAGAATAACACTACAATGCTAAAGAATATAACTGAACTGCATATCATTTTTAGGGGTGTAAGAAAATACTAAAAAATATTATATTGCAATATTTTGTTTTGTGATATTGAATTTTAAAAAGCACTGTATTGTTTTTTGTGTTTCAACCCCCACGTTCTGGATCAGTGGTTCTCAAACTTTTTTTTCAATGATGTACTGCCTTTGAAATATTTTTAGTATCCCCCTGACCAGTGCAAAACATTATGTAGAATGTATTAAGAAAAAAACTTGTCTAGAATCACTAAATTCATGCAAACCAATGTTTTGTCATCATGCAGTAACACTAAGACAGCCGTGATGTTACATTTAGCTGTATTTTTGATGAGCTGCACAATTCAGTAAGAAATATGAGCTTGTGCTTCAATGAGGATCTTTGTCATTATAGGTGGCAGTGATCAAACTCTGTTCCAGAGGTTTTACTGCAGTTGTCAATTTACAGTATTGTACTGAAAATAGGAATAGTGAATAGGCTATCAAACTTACATTTGACATTTTTTTATTGACCTTAGTAGAATTATTTTAAAAATAATGCATGACTGATATTTTTCAACTAAACATTAAAAAACTATCCCTCCAGGATTTTGCAGGCATTTTTTTTTTTTGCAGCAGAAAATACCTGATTTCACAGCAGCTTTTCTAAACAAATGAAATGCAATCCATTATTGCAATGTTTTTAGGCAGATTGTTGCAATTAAACTGCAGGAGAAAGTGAAAATTGCAAAAATTGTTGCAATTATTTGTTCCAGTGAGAATCGCTAGTCGTTTGGATGACGTAAGGATCAGCATTTATGATTGGTCAAATTTGTAAAAATGTAGAAAAAATTGCAAGGTTGTGCAGAATTGATATGATTGTTTAAATTTGCGTTATTGTTGGAACCACAGCATTGCAACTTCTTGGAGGGACTGTTCTATGCCTTTATATGACAACAACAGCTTGAGGAGGGAGGAGGAGAGGGGACGATATTCAGCAATGGGGCCACAGGTTGGAATCAAACCTGGCCTGCTGTATGACTTGTTCTTTCAACTCGGATATTCTTAATAAGGTAATGTGTACTATGACTAAAATTAGATATAAGAAAATCCCAATAAATAGCCTTGCTTCCAGTATACAGTATATTGAATTGTAACCCCAGCATCACAATGGGGCGGCTGTGGCTCAGAGGCAGAGCAGGTCGTCCCCCAATCAGAAGGTTGTTCGTTCGATCCCCGGCTCCTCCTGGCATGTGTCGAAGTATCCTTGAGCAAGATACTGAACCCCAAATTGCTCCCGATGCATAGCATCGGGGTGTGAATGTGTGTGAATGAGTTAGTTTCTGTTCGATGGACTTTGTGAAAGGGTGAATGTGGTATGTAGTGTAAAAGCGCTTTGAGTGGTCGGAAGACTAGAAAGGCGCTATACAATTTAGTATTTACAATACTTTTCATCAGCCCTAATACTTTTTACATCAGACACAGCATTTGAACCAACACTCTGGCCTGTGTCTCCAAATTAATGTGCATCTGTATGTATAAATGTGTGTTGAGATCCACAATTACACACAGAAACAGCAAGAGCAAGGAAAGTCAAATGTTATAAGATATGGAGGTATATACTACTTGTTACTACTTCATGTAATGAATTCATCTAAAGATTCAGTGTATTCAGCTTCTGTACTCAATACTGCGATATATACTTCAATGAGGTAAATGGACAGGGACAATATTCAAAGGAGGGGTACAAAGATGAGTACTGAATACTGCATTAGAAGTAACAGCACGAGGAATACACTATACCAACTAGCTAAAGCTAAAGCAATGAACATCTTTTATATGTCTGACTTTATTAATGTTGAGGACAAATTAAAATACTGTGGAATATGTGATCTACATGGCAGAGTTGATTTCAATGAGCCACAAAATGAAACAAAGATTTAATTTCACCATTTGCTTTGTACATTTCCAATTGATTCAAAAATTGATTTTTTCTAAGATGCAAGCTAGGTCTATTATGAAGCAGACCTTGGGGTTAGATTTGGCCACACTTGATTCTACTGTCGTTTTTTTCTTGCTGTCCTTTTTTTACCCCAACACACAAGTTGTCAGAATGACTGGATGGTTGGAGGCACCAAGGCCTCACCTCTCTGAAAGGTAGAGTCAATATAAATCCCCTTAAGAATTTCAGACTGTTTGAACACACTCTTATTACACTAAGATGCTAATCACACATTCCAACTGATTTTTAACATTGTCTTGATATATGTCTCTGACATGACGCTGTTTATGAATCATTACGTATATACATTTACAACATTACCGCTTAACTTCGAAGTCAAAGGTCACTGACCAGGAGTCAGTGGAAGGGTGGAGAAAGATTGAGGAGGACATTGACATCTGAGGCCCTGTTTGAACCTGGTGTTAACATGTGTCTTTGGTGAGCCAATCACAAGTACAGGTGTGCACGCACCGAAGACACATCAAGTTCCAATCGCTTAAAACACATTCTGAGGTGGTCTTTGCAGCATGTGACGAGATTATTTTAGCAATGTGCCTTGGGCCTTATCGAAGCACCGCCTACTCAACTTCCTATACAGTACACATGAAACAGGCTGTCTGATTTCTATTTGGTTCACTGATTTAAATGATTTCACTATTGAACTAGTAACTGCAATATCCCCAGACTTGCTTAAAAAATTGCAAATTGCACAATTTTGAAAGTTGTTGAGTGAAGAGAAACATTATACATTTTGTGAAAGACTGTCTACGACAAGATGTTATACATGAAGTTATTGTTTTCAACACGTAAAAACCTTGTGTCAATTTGTCAAAGCATGTTGGCTGGAGCCCAGCAGAAGAAGTGCTCTGTGGTGTGAACTGTGGCATTAATGTGTTTTTTCATCATCTGTGATGTAAAAACATCCGATTTGCACACAGTCAGAGGAAGTAAAAGTGTGTGTCCTGCTCATATAGGACAGTTATAAAATCCCACAGTGTCTCTCCTGCAGTGCTGCTAAAAAGCGACGGGCTGTAGTAATTCAGTATAAAAAATAGTCAAATGTTTGTATTGGACAGCCAAAAGGACAGTAACACATTGACATGCACATTGACAAAGGGTACAGCCATATTATGTGTTCATTTGCATATAAAGTGGTTGCTGTCGTACCTAAAGCTGTCCACTTGTAATTGATTACACGATTGACCCTCCTTATTCCAGGTATAAGGAGGGTCCGACACCAGAAACCATCTCTGAACAAGGAACCATCTTCCCCCACATACAGCCACCTGTTATCACTGCACCAAAGTCAAGTGATGATGATGTGATCTAAACCATCTTCATCACTCAGCAAACCATTGACCACTCAGCTTTGATCTGAGTCTGTCCTTAAGTTCACCTCTTCATTTATTAGCTGTGACCAGCAGCCCTGTAGCTCGCTCTGTTGGTCAGTTGGTCAGTCCCCAACCTTTGGCTCCCACAGTTTCCATCCTAGGAAGATGAATATTCGGCTTGGATGTAGAAGTGTTTTTGAGGTTTGTGTTCACAACTATTGCAAACACTTTTTTATGCTTTTCCCTCCGCCCCACTACTTCCTTTTCCTTCACCTCAGCTCCTCCTCTCACATTTTCCCCTCCTAATCTCCTTCCCTCTCTTCACTATTATCTCTCTCTCTCTTTCTCTGTTAACCTTTGTCAGTCATTTGTCAGACGTTAGCCAGCTGGCCAGGTCAGGGTCAGAGCAACTGGTACATAAACCATCATAACATTTGGACCACAACACCTGCTCCACCACTAAAAGCTTTTCTATTGAGCCTACAGACATGAATGGCTATCAATCTACAGAAAGAGATGGGAAGAGAGAGAGAGACAGGAGAGAAAAGGAGAAGACAAAGATGCTTGCCATCCATTTGTTGCAAACTGTGTTGTGGTCACTGTTTGACTGGGTGATGAGGAGGATCGATGGCTTTCACCAAAACACCAAAACACTGGATCATGTTCCACACCACAGACGGAAACATGAGCAACCACTGATTGAAAGACAGCGTGTGTGTTTGTGTGTGTATCAGAGGACTGTGTGGTTGCCATGTATTATACATATATCAAGACAGCAATGTTTGCCAGAGGAATTCTCCTAACATGCACTACTAAAGCAGATGATTTAGGGCTGTTGTGGCT
Source organism: Morone chrysops (assembly GCA_019097615.1). Classification (NCBI taxonomy): domain Eukaryota; kingdom Metazoa; phylum Chordata; class Actinopteri; family Moronidae; genus Morone; species Morone chrysops. Next base: position 31,158,785 of record JAGRRF010012886.1, read on the forward strand.
AAAGTGGTAGAGGGGGGTCGTCTAGTATTAAGGATTGCTGGTTCGATTCCTGGCTCTCGCAGTCCAGTCAAAGTATCCTTGAGCAAGATACTGGACCACAATTTGCAAAGTGTAAATGTATATGGTTGAGCTTAGTATCATTGTTCAAGGTTTATGGATTCAAGGTTATATTATTGTAAGTTACAATGCAAGGTTGTAGAATTAAATTAAATCAGAAAGGAAATGGCGCGCTTCGAAATTACTAGGGTGTCGCTTAATTTGGCAAAATG
>JAGRRF010012886.1:31238264-31254064 GCA_019097615.1 Morone chrysops
AGGAGGTTGCAGAGTTTGGTTTGGGGCTGTGTGCTGAGGAGGAGAGGGGGGAAACTCCAGGCAGAGAGGACAGTCCCAGCGACCTGGGAGAGGCAGAGCTCGATCCTGGAGGAGACTCCAAATCTGGAGAGGACAAGGCTTTCGGTGGGAACATTACTAGGGACACCCATTATATAAATGTGATGACAGTTTTACATCAGTCAGTTTCTGGTATTAATCAGCAACCAAGTCACATTTATGTCTTATTAAGTCAGATCTGTAGATCTGATTCACTGCACAAAATGTATCTCTTAAAAGCCATTACTCAAACAGATGGATGAAGCTCACAATAATACATATTCCATATCTGTAAAGGCTACAGCATGAAAGCCATGGGGCCCCTCGTACGCATAAACAAAGCTAAAAAAGCCTCCCGAGATCCTAATTGAAGTCGTTTGCACTCCGCTGTAAAAGCCCCTGAGGATGTAATTGAGGACTTTCTGCATCTGTCCATTCTGGAAGAGCAACGGCCAATGGGGAAACACTTGACACTTGTGTTGTTATGACGGGCCAAAAAAGTGAATTTTGCAGTTATTTTACCTAAATAGTTGACATACCTAGCTACTTCATTAAGTAAGTGGGTGAAGTTGTCTTTATGTACATTTCATTTTTTTTAAGCAATGTAAAATTCTCACTGGGAGAATACTGCTCAGAATAATGTTCCCAGTATGCCTAGTGGTCATTTGTTTAAATCAGCAATGGTTAGGTTCTCTCTTCAATATTATTAACTGGTTCCACTGACAGCTGTATGGGTATGACATTTAACAAGTTAACAGTTTAGTTTATGCAGTGTGCAACATTTTCCACAATATTCTGACTGATTAGAGGTCAGTGATACAAGACGATGTCCATAACTTTAGAAGAGGAATTCATGTTGTCTCTGCATTAATGTGTTGTCAGAGGCAGGGTTATTTATTTTACTATTTTAGTGTAGCAGCAACATCCAAGGTAGCAGGAAATGTTGGTTTCTGCTTCAATTGATACGTAGTTTGAAGTATTGTACACATCTAAAATGCATCACTTCCTCTAAGAACGCACATTAGTTATCATGTCCAACCCATACCAGGTGCGGAATAGTATTAAATCACGGTCGTTTAGCATCAATCAGCAATTCAGAATACTTAAACCATCATTATCTGTGGTGATAGAAGTTGCTCATTCGTCTTTAATGAATTGTCTACCAGGTACAGCGATTCAGTCGTTATGATTTAATTGTGCTTTTTGTTCCAGGGAAAGAAGTTGTTCTTTTAATGCAGGCCCTGAACTCCCTAGCCACTCCTGAGGAGAAACTGGCTGCTCTGTGCAAGAAATATGCAGACCTGGTAAGATCAATATGTGAATATGTTCATTTGAACAGCCGGACTTCAGTCTACATCTCAGTTCTGTTCAGCAATCCACTTCAGTCTGGTGGTGTGCTCGCTGTCTCCTGGGTTTGAGAAATAGCACAGCCAATCAGAGCTTTATAGGTGGGATTAAGAAACGGGGCATCATTGTCTTGTACCCAGTCTGAAAAATGGCAACAAGTGTGTATGAGTCAGGTTGTTTTAAGATTTTGGAAGTTAACTTACGTTGCCATTTCTTCGTTCATGATGACAAACACTGTTTTTAAAACATTTTTACTAGACATCAATTACAAAATAAGCATAAATCAGACATCTTTCTTGCAATTGAATAACTGAAAAAAAAAAAAACTGAAAAATGGTGTAATATTTGACATCTAAATATATTATTTTGCAAAAACAATAAAGCAATTATAAAACATGTCCAATTTTATCCCTCCATCCATTATACAGTGGGAGCAATAATTATTTGATCCCTTGCTGATTTTGTAGGTTTGCCCACTGACAAAGAATGGAACTGTGTATAATTTTCATCATAGGTACATTTTAACATTGAAAGAAAGAATATCACAAAAAATCCAGAATAACAACATCGTACAAATTTAATATATTTATTATCATATTTTCGCGACTTCCTGTGGTGATTTGTGTGTCAGCTTTAAATGGCCTGGACTCCCTGTTAGTCAGCAGAACTGTGGCAGGCTCTCTCTCAGGATGAGTTGCAAAACGTCCTCAAGTCTAAAATATTTCAGTCCAGTGTGTCAAAAATTATGTGTAAAAAAAGTTTTTTTTAATTTTGACATTAAATGGAAAACTGCACTTTAACAACTGGTTTTATCGTGTAGCTTCTGCCAAAAAGCCCCAGTGGTTGCGGTTGGGTATCTTTTATAGGAACTGTACCTGAACTAAGACTGCTACTAACTACTGTTTTCAGATAATCTGTCTGTCCTGAGATCAGCAAGTAAAGAATGAACAAAAAAATAAATGTAAAAATGTGTATCTTTTTTACAAACATCCTCCCCAAATATTTCATGCTTACATGTGGACACAAACTTTTTGGTTCCAGTTTTGAGGTGCCAATTACATGTACTATTAATAGGCTGTACTGTATTTATGTATGCAGGTTCAACCATAACACTTTATCTTGTTGATTTTGTTTAGTTGGAGGAGAGTCGCTGCATGCAGAAGCGGCTGAAGGCTCTGCAGAAGAAGCAGTCTCAGATCGTAAAGGAGAAGCTCCACCTGCAGGGGGAGCACAGCAAGGCCATCCTGGCCCGCAGCAAGCTGGAGAGCCTCTGTAGGGAGCTGCAGAGACACAACAAGACACTGAAGGTACACCTACTGTAGCTGGATCCATCAATGTTGTTTTTATCTTCTGTCTTCGACAATAACCAGCAGCTCTGACTTTGTCATAACCTGTTGTAGTTTAATTTTCCTCGTCTCAATGCACCTCAATCGATGTCTATCTGACTTAGACTTTTAGCTATGTGACTATAGTGAGAGACCACAAACTCCCACTGAAGGTACCCAGAATGGTGAAACAGACTCACAGAAAGCAAAGAGAATTGACTGATTCCCTCCACGTACAAGATTTCTTTGCATCAACACAGGATACAAGCAAACCAAATCATCTCGAAAATCAACTGACTTGAACAAAGAAAATCAGTCTCACAATCACAAACCACAAAATAAGTATTTTCACAACATAAACTTTGATACATTTATCCAGCTTCTCCAGTGCTGCTTCTCTGATGTCATTTGTTTCCAGTGTGAATAGCAGATTCCCCTCCCCTCTGTTAAACTCTTTGTTGACCTCCTCTCACTCCCACACCTGCCACCTGACAGGAGGAGAACGCTCAGCGCTCTAGGGAGTACGAGGAGCAGCGGAAGGAGGCCATGCTGCACTTCCAGATGACCTTGAGCGACATCGAGGTGCAGATGGAGCAGCACAGCTCCCACAACACCAAGCTGAGGCAGGAGAACATGGAGCTGGCCGAGAAGCTCAAGAAGCTCATTGAGCAGTACGAGCTCCGAGAGGAGGTGAGACTGCTCAAAAGTACCTCTACCCGGATTGTTGTAAACAAGTTTCTTGACGTATCATTTGAGTCCTACTCTTAAGATTCCTAAACAATAGGGTTGGGTTGTGTGTTTGAATTGAAAATTTGTAGCTACCGTTTTACTGTGAAACCACTGGAGGCCTTCAATCACTCACTGACCTAACAACAAACCTCAAACTCTGATGTGGTGTATATTAAAAGGCCAATATCTGCAAGGGAAATAAGATAAAAGAGGTTCAAAGGAGAAGTTTGTGGGTGATAAAAGTTGCTCACAGCAGAGCACACCACTGGCTGTCCAGCCTAGGGTAACTCTGATGTGTCCCTCTGGCAGCACATAGACAAGGTGTTCAAGCACAAGGAGCTGCAGCAGCAGCTGATGGATGCCAAGCTGCAGAGGATCACTGACATGATGAGAGAAGTGGAGGAGAAGCAGCAGAGAGAAAGAGACTTTGTGAGTACATTTTGTGGGCCTGTGTTTTTATTGCCCCATCAAACAGCAGTAAGTAGCCAGCAGAAATACAATGTTAGGCATTGAACAGCATTGAGGATCAGTGTACAACTGACTGTACTGTGATGCTTCAGCTGCTGAAGGACGCCACGGAGTCCAGGCGCAAGTGTGAGCTGATGAAGGAGCAAGAAACGCAGCTCAAACAGCAGGTACACACACACACACACACACACACACACACACACACACACAGTTTCTTGTGGATCAGAAACACTGCACACAGCATCTTTACCAGCAACAGACTGTGTTGACCTTTTGTGCACAGCAACCAGCTGATGTGTTGTCTCTCCTCGTAGCTCTCCCTCTACATGGACAAGTTTGAGGAGTTTCAGAGCACTCTGGCTAAAAGCAACGAGGTCTTCACCACTTTCAGACAAGAGATGGAGAAGGTGAGCTCTGTCTGCTCTCTAGTTGAACCTGTGGGTGTCTCACTAGTTTCCCTGCCGGCTGTTAACTGTCTGGATTTACCTCCAGATGACCAAGAAGATCAAAAAGCTGGAGAAAGAGACGACACAGTGGAGGACCAAATGGGAGAGTAACAACCAGGCCCTGCTGCAGATGGCTGAGGAGGTAACTTTTATGATCTACACTTGTCCCTGTCCGTTCAGTTGTTTGGTAGCATGAGGAAGAGGAAAAGATTAAAAGAACAATTAGCAAGATATGCTTACTCACTGTCTTTCTGAGAGTACTGCAGTACTTCATTATAATGCTGTTTGACACACAGTTTACCTTGATCCAAACATCTTGCTTATTGTGCAGTGCTATGGTGAACATGCTAAATGTTATCTGTAACACTTCATGAAAACCTTGTTTCTGCTGACCTCCAGTGGTTTGATCTCACACCTCACTGCAGTAAGCAGTCACTGTACCTACTGTAGAGACAATGGCTGCAAGCTTGCTAGCAACAGATTCACTGTGTGTGTGTGTGTGTGTGTGTGTGTGTGTGTGTTGAGCTCAGCAGAAAGACAAACCTCTAACATTTGCTTTGCATTCTGTCTGAACAGTTACTCTTGTTTATTCTACTGTTGAGGAAGATTGTAAAGAGTTTTCACAGCAGGATGGCTCCGTTCCATTAAGTGTTCCAGTAACGGTGACAGTGAACCAGCATGCACAATAGTAGGACCTCCTCAGCTCTATGACATGTCAAAATGTCTGCAACCAGTCCATTATATTCCTTGTGATTGTGAATATGTTTTGTTGCTGTTTCAGTTCAACTCCACGAGCCTTACTGTTATAGTATCTGTCAATTCTGTTCTTTCCCTTGATTCCCTTTCTGCTAACAAAAGCATGAAACAAGTGGAAAACAAGCTTCACTCAAGGTCCACTTAATAATAGTCTAACTATTGTTATCTGCCAACTTTTCCCAAGCCGCTGTTTCCAAGATAAAAAGCGCACTTGATGAAACATTGTGTTGTGTTGTAGAAAACTCTGCGTGACGGACACTTCAAGGCCCTGCAGGGGAAGCTGGAGCTGCTGGAGAGGCTGTGCAGAGCCCTGCAGAAGGAGAGGAACGACCTCAACAACCGGCTCAGTCTCCTCCAGGAGCAGGGTGACAAACAGACCACGGCACCTCCCTCAGCCCAGCCGCGGGAGCCCTCAGCTGGGGAGGAAGACGAGGAAGAGGAAGAGGAAGAGGACGAGGAGGATGGGGAGGATGGGGATGGGGATGGGGAAGGCGAAGTCGAGGAGGGCAGAGAGTCAGAGGGCATCCACCAAGCTCCCAGACCACCCGAACTGGACCCCACGCAGGCTGCTACTGACGAAACCACTACTGCTACAACGACAAGCAGCCAGCCTGCAGAAACAGCAACCACACAGCAGGACTGAACTGAGTGTGTGTAGGTGAGAGGGGGGTGGTAGGAGGGCTTCACACACCTCCAGCCTGCTCCCATAACTAGCCAGAAAAACATCTTTAATGGAGATAAATGTCTTTTTTAATTCTAGACTTGCCTCTCCAGGTCTCTGAACCCATATCTTTTTGAGCGATAGTTTAAGAATAAAATGATTGTATCAAGGATTGGATTCTAAAACGTTACCCACGTTTACATTGCTTGTAAGAATTGGCTATGTGGCGAGCACTTTGTACTCCCTGTTTTCTACCATAACTGTATTTTCTTAGGGAATGTCCATGCAGTCAAATTGAGGCCGTTCATAGTCCTCACAAGGTCTGTCCCTAGTCATATGTCTGATTGCAAATTCTGGTTTTATTAATGTAGCCTCACAGTCACATTGTGATCTGACAAGCATGTAGAGGAAAAGGGGCTACTGTAGAACAAAAGCGTCTGTATTGGCCACAGGGTATTAAATATATATTTTTTGATCACATCATATCACACATGGATACATTTATTTTCTCTATGTGCAAAATGAAATGTCAAATAGGAGTAGAGGTTTGAAGCTTGGTAACTTACTGTGGGGCAGTTGGTAGCTAACTTACAGCATGCTAACAATAGCCAGCCACAGTAGCCCACCAAGCTGGATGCTTTACTAATTGTCAGTAAGCTAGCCAGTAGGGCTGTCACTGTTTATCTAAAAAACATATAATCCATCCATCTGTAATCTGAATTCATTCCTCCATAGAGTGTGTGTGTGCTTCCACAATAGGAAGATGTTTAAATTTCTAATACCTGCGTTCATGTATAACTGACATGCACGTTCATCCACGTGTTTATGTATTCACACAAGCACTCAACCTCCATGCCAAATCTCCTCCAAGAGTGAAAACTGTGGCTGCCAAAGGGTGAGGGAATTTATACAGCGGACCATCAACATATAACTCCCCCTGTACAAAATGAAGCCAATAATACTGGATATGGCTGCTGCATCTTATGTCACTCAGATCCAGAGTGCAGCAGTGATCCGGGTTGGCGCCGCGGTGTCAGCATCCTGGCCCTCTCAATCACAAGCAGGGCTTAGCTGTCCATTCTGATTCAAACCAAACTGATGAGAAAAATGCAACTTAGCTTGTCAGTCAAGTAAGGAAGCAGAGGGTCCTTGTTTAAATGAACAAATTCAATTTTAGTTTCCCTCTTACTTGAGCCCTACTAGTTAGCTTGGTTGCTAATTAGACAAAAGGTTAACCGTTTACTCTAGACATATTTATACCACCAGCTTTTATCGTCTGGCAGAGCAGGGTTATATAGAAAATAGTTAGCTGCCACACAGCTAATATGATAGCTTCCTTTATTTTAAACTACAGTTCTCTGTTCCCTCAAAGGTGGTGCAAATTTAGAAAACAAAGTTCAAGTTGAACTATTTTGGCTTTACTGGCTAATGGCTGGTTGGTTATAAATTATAATTCTTAACATTATTTTGTATCAAACCCAATTTTTGTTGCTGTTGATTGATGAGATTTTTGGCCCATGGCTTTGCATTCTGTAATTTCCCCTCCACATAGGAGTTAATCTTTATTGAATTCCAATAATACAGTGGGGTATTGGGGCCATAGGGGTGGTGGTAATGAAAATGATATGATAATATATTGATATGATGGAACAAAGACGCACAAGAAAAAAAGCTTATAACCAAAGGTATGTAATCATTCTATTTGGTAAATTAGGTGACAATATTTTGACTTTATAATGTGATTTACTACTCCATCTTAAAACCATCGACCTGCATGCAAGAGATTAACAGGAAACGATGTAAGCCCAGTGTGGTGCATTTAATGTGTGAGTCAGCGGTGAGTCGTGAGTTTAGCAGCACCGTATCGGTCCTATGACGTAATTAGACACACAAGTTACTCCCGTGATCGATCTGTGTCATTTTGAACTACACTTGCTTCAGCTACCACAGGTGGGACCAAATCAAGCAGGAGTAAAATGTTAAGGATTAGAACTTTTAACTTTTTTACCCTCTGTGTCCCTCCTAGGAACTGGTTCCATCTGGTTTTGGAAAATTCAAACATAGAATGAATGACACAGGTCAAGACATTTATTTTTCTGCTTTTCTTCTCGTTCACTACTAAAATGTATGTAAAGAGATGAAAGCTCAGCAAATACGCAGTTAAATCTGCATGTCAGCAATCAGTTTGTTTTTAATAAAGCACGTCATTTGATTTCCATACAGTCAGCTCAACAGGGTGTACAGAGAGGAGCCACATGAGGAAACGCCATCCATATTTTATGTAAATTATGAGTTTAGTTCATCAGAATAATGGACCTTGTCATTTTCCAAACTTTATACTGGAAGAAAACTGAATGTGATTTGCTTTTCTAATGTGTTTGAATAAAAGGATATTGATTTCCATCAGTGATGCATATCAATAGGAGCTATTACAGGAGAGGTAGTTATTGTATAAGGGGAAACTCCTGATCTGAATGTAGGGAATCTATCATCAGCATGGTCACGGTCTGGATCTTGTTTCAGATTGTGAGACGGATCATTTGGGCGTTCTGTTTGGAGGTGTGAAGACAAATCCCCTTAAATCAAATGCCATTCACACACTTGCATCCTCTGCTTATTTTATTCTCATTCAACAGTTTTCTTTTGTGGCTTCTTTAACCCAACTTGCTCCATTACCTGGGCCATATCTCATACTGCAGTTACTGTTAATATCTTGAATATAGCACTTAATTTTCAATATTATCCCCTGTAATTGCTTCATCTGCATCCTTATTTGGGATCCAGGTTTTTTATTTGAGGGTATAATACGACTGATCCAAGATCAGCATCCTTTGAGAAATCATTCGCAGTGGGCGTGAGAAATGCTTATTAAAGTGCTAAAAAAAAAAAAAATGAGATGAAACTGATAATGTGTGAAACAATCAGGTTCCTCTGGCTCCTCATAGTGCTCCTAATGGCATTTTCAGAGTTGAGATTTCCAGGTTGTCAAATATCAACGCTGAGAATGAGACTCAATGATCAACCAACTCTCGTCTCTGGTTGGTTGTTTTCATTCAGGTCCAGTGGATTCTTTCTATTTCCATTAGGAGCACTAGAACAAGCCAGTGGAACCTTTTATTTTTTACAGATTATTTGTCTAATGGACTACTGCTGGTACATAGAGAAGGTTTCAGGAAATGTGACAGTTTTTTAAAAAGTTAGCTGCTGCAGCTTCAAGCTGTTCCAGCTCTTCAAGTGGCAGCCCTACTGTAAAGTCAGTGAGAATCAGAGGGGTGGTACTGACAAATCATTTCCATTAAATATGTACACCCTGTGTGTGACTGGCTGTAATGTCATAAGACTCCAGGCCTTTCTAAACTTATATATCTTCACATTGTGTGGATATGACAACAGAATAGGGTCAGGCAGTTTGTGTGATTTTCTTTCAGTAGAGGACAGCTCTAGTCACGGCCCGAGCCGAGGGGAGACTTTTCACCATCTATTTCTTCTTTCTTTGGTGTTGCCCCAGATTGACTCTCAGGTAATGTCAGAATCTACCTCTGCAGGAGAGACGAACTGTGAAAGAAGAGGCATGAGTCACCATAGCTTCGGAGAGCTTTATTTTTTACTAAAAAATAATGAGCCCACCCCCCCTCTTTGATTGTACAATGTTCTTATAGTCCTGTCTTACTTTTCAATAAACATTTTGTAGAATTTGCAATAACTGGATTTATTTCCTCCAGGTAATTATTGGGTCTTGTCATTTTCTCTCTGAGTAAAGTGGGTGGAAGATGTCATTTGTGTGCAGTTTCTCAAAATGTATACCAATGAGATTGTTGAGCCTGTCCTTGGTCACAGAAAATGTTCAGATTTACATAAATGCGAAACTTAGTTTTGAAAAGTTATAAAAGTTTTATTGCAATTTGTGGTGCAGGAAACAAAACAATTTCACATTATCTAAGAACAAAGGAGAGAAAAAAGTGTCCCTCAAGTGCACTAATTAAGTCCCTCACCTTTCAATCAAGCCAAATACTGAAGAGTTTGTGTACCTTATGGACAGGAGGCAAACAGCAGGGAGTGTTCCTTCAAAGGTCAGCCAAGGAAAGGTTTTTGCAAAAGAGCCATGAGTAAGAAAATAAGGTATGAAAGAAGGTTTTCCTGGATATTTCCATTGTAAGGTTTCACATAGTTTGGACAGATGTACATCAGGTTTCCCAAAAGTATTTCAGTGTTCAGATACTCTTCTAATGTCTCGGTTTCCTTTACATCTTTAGGGACGCCTACTATTCTAGTGCTTTTCTGGCTACTCAGAAGTCCAAATGTAAAATAACACTTTAATATTTTCCATGCATGAGCCCTTTAAAATGAACTGGTCTGAATAACTTACAGTGGACCTTGTGCACATAAGGTCCCCCCCCTACACTGGAGATACTACCACCTGAGCACGTAACAATGTCAACTCTTCTCCTATTTTAAGTGCTTTTGGGTACCTGGGCCATGTTGAAGTGGAAGCAGGATGAGACTGAATCCTACTGTCTGTTAGCATGGTTGTTGTTCATGCTGTGTCCAACCCTCCACATTCACGTGGAGGGCACACTTTTCATTTTGCACTCGAGGTAAGCCAGAGAGGGAAACGACAGGCTGGGCTGGGTCTGGAGCTCAGGGAGTGGAGGAGGGGGTTGTGCCTGCACAGAGACTCATGCACAGCGGGGTTATGATCCCTGAGCCTCCAGCTCTGATGCGGGGGTGTTGTCTGGCTCCTCGTCATTGTAGATATTCTCCGCCTGGGAGAAGAACAACAAACAAAATGCACAAGCATTAATGCAAGCATTTTATTAGACGGAAAATGAGTATACGCACCCAAGGGCAGGATGTGTCATCAACCACATATTATTGTTCGTCAGGAAACTAAGATGCCAATAATACCACCCAAAAATGACTACAGGAAAGAAAGAAGTAGGTATACATCTGTAGACCAGACATCTGCCAATTTAACCAGGAAGTAGCTCAACAGGATCATCCATTCACTTTGACTGAGGTCGGATGTTCTCCAGGTTTCATACGGTTTGTGGGGAGGGACTGCAGCTATCATATTGTCACTATCCCAAAAAGAAAAACTGTGTATTCACCATCTGCCAGACTTGCATGATGTTGTCCTCGGACACTGAGCAGATGACCCAGGGTTCATTGGGGTTCCAGGAGAAGTCAGAGATCTTGGCTGTGTGGCCACCGTGGATGAACTAAAGGAAAAAAGGTATCAGTAACATTCAGAGGCAAACAGGAACTGTGGACGTGTTCGAACCTTACCGATGTGAAAGGTTAGTGCTTTCAAACTGTCCAAAACTGTCACTACATTTGAGAACTGTTTACTGTTTTTATGCAGTCCCTGAGCAGCTAGTTGATGTGATGTATTATTAAGTTAAGACACACTATGAGCTTTACAGACAGACATCCCTGATCAACACTCTCCAATCACATTACACACACTGCTCTTCTGCGTACAAAGATTTGATGCTTACTGATATAACTAAGGACTCATGAGGATTCAGGGATCTAAAGGTGACTTGATTTGAGGAGGATATCACCTACCAGCAGCTCCGGGGGCCCATCCTCAGCATCTTCTGCTGACTGCTCCTCACCGATTTTACTAGGAAAAGAAAAGAAAACAAACAACTCTGAGTCTATTTACTTTTCAGTGTAATGTATGTAGTAGTGTTTCCACTTTACATTCATCCAGCACATAATCCTATGACGGGCCGGGGCTGTCTGGAGGTCATCACAGACGGCTCCAGCAGCCTGCGACACAAATGGAATATGCCTCGGGCAGTGACTGTCTCAAGGTCCACTTCACAAAATCCAATCCCTGTGCTGCCCTTTCCAACACTGATGTGTATCCCTGTCATAGCAGCCCGTCTACGGCCTATGTTCCTATTTGACAGTTTCATTTCAAGTACTTTTACATAACAAATCTCCTAAGCCAAACCTGAACTATCACTGTTCCATAACAGTGTGGATTCTGAGGTATGGTGGTTTTACCTGAGATCCCAGACGTTGAGACGTCGGTCGGTGCCGCTGGAGGCCAGGATGGTCTCATTGTGAGGAGACCACTGTACCTAATGGGTTGGACAGTTGGTCACTGGCAGGCCAATGTAGTGACAGTAGTATAGCAGCACGCACTTTAATGTCAAAGAATAACTCCTACAGTGTTGGGTGTTACATAAAGACAGTGATGATTTAACTGGTTAGAGTATATACTCACTACAATGGCAATAGCACACCCTTTGTGTTGACTCACAGATCAGTTCTGGTCAAATAAGCTAATGCAGTGGAATGAAAGCTGTTTGATAGTGATTGATGTGTGTTGGGAATTCATTTCAGCAACGTGGCCTGGTACAGCAGGCACAGTAACTGCTTTTTTCTCCTCATGATGTGGGGGCAGTATTAAAGGTATGAGGTCATATTTGTGATTTACAAGAGCTTTGGCCGTACACAGCATTTGTTGAAGCTCATGTAAACCTTGGATGCACACTATGAACACACAGTTAGAGCAAAGATGTCTTTAAAATACATTTAGACAAAGCTGTGTGGGCTAACTAATAACACGAACAACAGCGATTTAAGTTCTTACCTGGAAAATTTCATCTTTGTGGGACTCAAAGGAGTGGAGCTTCAGTTTGAGGTTCCTTAGATCCCACAATGCAACAGTCTGAGAGCAACAAAACAAACTTTTCATTAAATATTTATTCCAATGTATTGGATTTGAGCCTTTTTTTGTGCCTCCTCTGTACCTTATCAGCAGAACCAGTGGCAAGGATGAACTCGCTGTAGGGGTTGAAACTGAGACAGTTGACCTCAGCGGTGTGAGCATCCACTGCGTGGCTGGCTTTGGATGTGTTGTTGGACCGAGTGTCCCATCTGGTGGACGATTAAGGAGGGTCAGAGGCGGACAGAAAACGCGGAAATGGAGCAGTTTTAACTTGATAAAAGCAGTCACAGACAACAGACTGGCTTTGTATCAGTCACTTACATCATGAGCTTCTGGTCGTCAGCCACCGAGCCAAACAAGGATTCGTGGAGCAAATGCCAGGAAACGTCTTCCACCACTGCTGTGTGGCCGGTGAAGATGGTCTTAGCATCCACAATCTTCCCTTCCTTTGGGCCAGCCCCGATGTCCCATAGGCAGATGGTCTGGCGGGAAATAAGAGGGCCGTTACAGTTACAGTGATCAGTTAGGAGCGGCGCCTGTGGTTCCTACCTACACTTCTAGTATTTCACTTACGTGGTCATCGGAGGCACTGAGCAGGTTGCCGCTGAGGTTGGGATTCCAGGAGAGGCCGTACCCTTCTTTCTGGTGGCCTTTCAGCCGCAAGTCAGGACTACACTCCCCACTGGGATCTGAAAAGGGGAGATGGGACAGGAAATGATGTGTGATTCACTAGAGTGGGAGCATTTTGACGCATGTAGTGATCAGTATATAAGCACAGCAGTGAACCAACCTGGCTTAGACGGGTGCTTATTGTAGTCGAACACCAGCACGTCAGAGGTGGGCGTCTTGGTGGCAATGATGCAGTGATTCTGGGGCATGTAGCGGGCACGGTTCACCTCTCCTTCATGGTTGATCTTGATCTCGATCTCTATTTTCCCACTTACTGAACCGAATCCACCGAACTCTGGCGAGAATACAACCAGAGTGAAATACACAGGATAGAAGTCAGACACTTAACCTGCAGGTTAAAGTTTGCTTTGTGACCAGTCAGTTAGTCTGTTACTAGGGATGCACAGTATATCACTGGCAGATACCTAACAAGTGATTAATCCTGGAGGCAAAAACCCTGGATTTGAACCCGCATTTGTGCATTTGTAAGATTAATATTAGCTGTTAACATATCTGTGTCTGTATTTATTTTGGTATGTATGCTAGACTGGTTTTGTGTATTGACATTTAGACTTTGACTGTACCTTAAAATTGTTCAGTGACCATAGTAACATACTGATACTGATACCAAAGGAGCAGTGAGCCTTCAGCGCGCGCATACACACACACACAGAGCTGGGCACCCATCAACATACCTGCTGGAAGATGGAAGAACAGTTTGAATATAAAAATGGAATAGAACATGAGTCACAATATAAAAAGAGCTGATCAATGTTTACAAAGAGAATGTCTATCAAATCTCACATGACAAGCTACTAAAGTCACTTTCAAGATTTCTAGAATTGGGTGCGTGTGGGGGCACTGTTAAAATTGCAGTTGGATTCTGTCTCTGTTAAGCTATGTTAAACAATTAAGAAGTAACATCATTGTATTGAAGCACAGTGCCTCACATTAGGCCTCACAATGTGCTGCAGTCTTTATTTGACTGAGCTTGTGAACTTTAGGCCTCACTGAGAATCAATGAATGTAAATATATCTATATTCTGAAACATGTGAATAGCATTTTACTGCAGGATGAGTCTTGGTGTATTTACCTCCTTTCTCGCTATCATAGTGCGAGGCGTCGAACTGCGCGTCATCATTTGGTACCTGGACGCTGGCAATCACAAGGTGGTTCTGCTCATCTGACGTGTGGGTCCCCAAAACCAGTCTGTGAACGGTGTAGTCCTTCCCCTCTGGCCTGCAGAATTCCACAACAAGGAGATGATTTTTATCGACACTCAATAGCAGCGATAACTTATTGTTTAACATCAGGGAAGGACTTTTTGGTATGGAAACAAGGTAGGAAGTCAGAAAACATGTCAAAGACTGCTGATAGAAAAGAGGAAATAGTAACACACAGATTGTTCATTTGTTTCTGTCTATTTAAATGAAGCTAGGTTGTTACAATGATCTGTGAGGTAAAGTGAGGTTTTTTGTCTATAGCGTCTGGTGGTGAGCGAGAGCGATATAACAGCAGTTTCTGGTTGAACAAAAGCTCTCTCTCTGTAGGGATCCTAGCCATAATGTTGTCAGACACACAGAATAACAATCGGAGCCTGCCAGTGGCAAGAACAACAACTTTTAGTGCTCAGACTTTGACGGATGCATTCGTCCCCAAAGGATTAATGTTAGCTTACATTACGGCCATTGCAGCCCAACGTTGTGATTGTTGTATAGACTAATGAAGTCACTTTTGTTGAGTTTGATTTTATTTCTGTCCCATTGTTTTGGTCTGTGATGCTGGTGCTCTAGTGCAACATCTAGTGGCCAGTGCATTTTGTCTATATAAAGTTTAGACTCTAAATGTACAAAAACACATAAACCAGACAGACGTGTTGACACTAATGCTGGGACTTGAAGTATGTTCTATGAGCAGGAAGAGATGGAAATAATGTAAATACCTGGTGACATCTGGAAGCCACTGCACAGTAAGGCTCGGCCACTCCAGAGCATGAGTCATCACCAGGTCGTACAGGAAAGGTGTGTTTTTCTTCCAAATCTTGTACTCCTCATTGATGACCCTTTCCTCCACTGCATCATCATACACTGTGGCAGAACAACGTGGTGTTAGTTACAGCTATAAAGTTACATAATGGAAGCCAATTTGCATTTTCCTCTTGGAGAAAATGGATTAAGCACACATACAGAAGCACACTTATGCAGTATGTATATCTAGTCTGGTACTAGGAACAAGACAGCCTTACACCAAACCTAAGATAGACTTTACAGAACATTCACATGTTACAGCAGCTACACAACACAATAAAAAAAAAAGAAAAAGAAAATATGCATAAAAAAAAGAAATGAATAAGATGTCACAGAAATACAAAATAAGAGTTTTATGTAGACTATAAATACCTGTATATACAG
Source organism: Morone chrysops (assembly GCA_019097615.1). Taxonomy (NCBI): domain Eukaryota; kingdom Metazoa; phylum Chordata; class Actinopteri; family Moronidae; genus Morone; species Morone chrysops. The sequence continues at coordinate 31,253,820 of JAGRRF010012886.1, forward strand.
ATATGTTTGATGGGACATTGCACAGATTACTGAATACACACAGGGTGAAGCATTAAACTGCAAATATTGTCTTGAAGGATGGATGAATTTCCAGAAAGAGTACAGCAGGAAACTAACTCAAGCCTTGGTCATTTTAGGTGACACTGGCTTCATTTGGAAATGTTTATTTGTATTATGAAAAAAAAAAAAACTAGTTAAAAGTACTTTACTACCAAGAATTTTTTTTTTTACTTAAAAATTGATTT
>JAGRRF010012886.1:31267850-31281823 GCA_019097615.1 Morone chrysops
TCTTCTGATTGGGGGACGACCTGCTCTGCCTCTGAGCCACAGCCGTCCCCAGCCACAAAATGGCTGTTGTGAAAAAGGTTTATTATGAAACATCAACCTTTGTACTGAATGAATCAGAGTATGTAAGCGTTCATGAACCCCACCTTACTGTCAGTGGTATTTTGGATGATGTCGTTATCGGGGTCTCCTCCCTCTGAGCCGCTCTTCTGGTCCTCATCTTTCCCATCCTTCTCCAGGTCGTCCTCTCCAGATGAGATCCTCGACAGCTTGGAGGACTTCTGCCACAGACATACAGATCAGGGTGGACAGGAAGAAAATGTCACCAGCAGTACATCATGCTTCGCAGGTTATAAATAAACACAGTTAGGTCAATAACAATTCACAGTGTAAAGTAGCAGATTCATACATAACAATAATACCTTATTACATAAACTGTGTAATATTTTACTGGTCTTAAGTCTTAAGTTTGAGGATGGTTTAAATAAGAATAAACTAAAACATGAAGCAAAAGCCAAGTGTTTAACAGGCTTTACTATACATCAAATGGCTCTTTAACAAGTCATGGAAGTAGAACTGAAACTATGGAGGAATGCGTCTTCAGGAACACCCTCACTCACTCGCTCTAGAGGAGCATTGCACTGCAATAAAACATTTTTAGCATGTCCCCATGCACCATGCAAAGGCTGGCTGTCTTCTTGAAAGCTGTGTTGCCTGCTTCAGAGAGGAGGATGGTGCTGGGGTGCTAGGGATACATAAGCATGACTTTGCTAACCCGGCTTAGGTGAGGTATCTATTCTCTTTAGCCTTCCATTCTTACTTGGCAGTTCAGATCCTCAACTTACCCTTCTCTTCTTCCCTGCTGGTTTCAGAATTGAGGACTAAGTCAAGTAAAGAGAGCTGTAGTAATGGTGGAGGTGACACTGTCACTGCTGCTACTAATTGATGAATGCAAGCAAATTGTTTCACCGGTTCATAAACTATTGTGTGTGTACCACCAGTGGTACACAGCTGCTTCTAGTGGTAACGTTGGTAATAGAATTTATTTATTTGAAAACATATAATGCTATCTAAATACTACAACATTTTGAATAAAAATACCTAAACTACCTACATATTTAGTTGTAATATCAGCCTGCTACATAGTCACGTTTAAGCACACATAAACGTCCATGATTAGTTAGGAGCTAAAATCTGAGAGTAAGATAGTCAGCGCAGGTCAAATGAATGGTTCAGAAACACTGCAATCATGGCATCAAACGGGAACTAAAGTGTAGACCACCACATTAACTCTGGTTCTTGAACCAGTTCCATTCAGGACAACAGTCAACAATAAATAATTGTCCTATTAGGAATAAAGCTGCCTCCTGTGTGAACTGTCTGGAGCTGAAAGGGCCGGCCTACGCTGCTATATTATAACATCAGCCATAATGGTGGTACTTGGAGATATTTTCTCAGGTGGTCTGCAGTGGTTGAGAAACACTGTTCTAGTTTATTAAAAATCTAATCAGCGATCATCACATTTGAAAGTAGTAGTAATTCTGGTAGTAGTAGAAGCGGTGGCACAAACCACCCCATAAAACCATACAAAATACAAGCATCAGTCATTAACTGCTTATAAAAAATTAAATGCTTCCAGAGCTCCATTTTATTTCCTCACTGGTCACTATGCATGTATATGTGTGTGAGGGAGTGGGATTGAAAGAGGACTGACAGAAGGTTGATGAACAACCAGGTGACCGTTACCTCCTCTCACCACCCCATACACACAGAGATCACATTTAATCTTTTCTCAGCTGAAAAGATTCTAGTGACCTTGTTCACCTCTTGTACGTACACACACACCCACTGTGTTTCAATGATGTGACAGGACACACACACATTGACAAACCACTCCCCAACAGCGCCACATTCCTTCAGATGCACCACATGTGCTGTGCGTAATGGAGCCCAGTTGCTAGGCAACAGTGGTTGCTAAGTGAGGAGCAGGATGTGTGTGACTTTTTCAACCTGCTTTCATTTACAGCAGCGATGGCTTATGCACTAATACAGTAACACACTATGGCAGTGCTAGTCTCTGCAGCACTCCATGCCTTCAAATCTGGAAGCCTTTCTTTTTCAAAATAAAGACCAGGTCAAACAGAAGAGAATGGTGTAATACAGTGAGATCACCAGGAACAGAGGTTGTTAAATATGTTTGGAGGATAAAATCTGGACAAATGTCACTTCGTGAAGCAATAGTCTAATAAAAAAAAAGAAAAAACTGAAAAAATTCGCCAAGTTGCCCTATTTCAAAAAGTCCTTAACTGGAAGCCTCAAACCTCTTTGCTGCCAATACGGTGTCCATAAACAGCTAGGTATCACATTGTAATATTGAAGTACTGCTCATAGGTCCCTCTGGAAAATATGCACTACATATAGGTTGGAGGATAAAGCTGCTTATACTGTTAAGAAATCAAATGGAAAGACAAAAACCAACAATGCGTTAATTCATCTCTCTGTATTTTTTGATTTCCCTAATGCAGCTGGCCACTTTACTTTTTGTCAACCAGGAGGAAATGGTGCATTTTCAGTGACACATTTGCTGCTCTAGGGAGTATTTCTAAAGGGACTGAACCAAAATAAACTACTGTTCATGGTAAGAAAGGACCATGTCACCCAGTGTAACAGTGTGGCTCACTGGTGAGTTTTTAATAGTTTTTTGGACAACAATGGAGCTCTGTGGCACAGAGCAAGAAGATATATTACATTCAAATGACCACTAATTGTCAACTGACTTGTCAAAATCTTTAGCAGCTATGGGGGAAGGGTCTATCTCATCTCAGAGACTGTCTGAAGGTATGCGCTGTTATCCACATTTGGAAGATTAATTGAATCTATGTCATAAAGACACGCACAAGAGACTCCTAAATAGTTTCTGGAGGGTGGTCAGGGTGGTAGCCAAGTTGAGGCTAATCCAGCATTCAAGTGTGGTCATTTGGAACAGGTACAAACACATGAAAAGTTGTCAGACAACAAGTCATGCAAACTAGTTTGTTTTGAAGCAAAAGAGACCGTGAGAGTGTCAGCCTGTTATAAATAATCACACCCCAACATTTACTCCTACGTGCCAAAATACAATTCCTTCAAACATCACAGGTCAATGATATGTAACACCGCTAATTCTTAATTCTTAAGTCTGCTGATAAGGCAGTGGATACTTCTGTATCTCTTGCCAGATGGCAGCTGGGGTGGGTACTGTCTTTTAGTATTCTGTGGTCAGGCGAGGTGTCTGCACAGAGCCCAAATGACACTAAAAGACAGCACCCACCCAAGTCACAGCCTGTTCATCCTGCTGCATTCTGGGAAGAGATACAGATGTATCCGCTGCTGTTCCACCAGACTATAGAGCAGCTTCTTGTGTCAACTTGAGTAAAAATGAGGCTACTGAGTATTAATTACAAATCATAAATTTTATCTTTTGATACTTTGGTGTTCAATGTTTCTTTAAAATGAACTGAAGGACTGAATTGTAGAGAATCTAACTGATCTAATGATGGGTATGTTTAAACATTTATATTTGTGTAGGAGATCTAAGCAGCTTAGAACTTGCTCCACTGGGTGACCCACTGGGCTTTAAGAGGTATCCTTAAAATGATACCTCCACCGTTAATACCAAACCTCAAATAAGCAAAAATGACATGAGAGCTGAAGGAAAGATTAGTTCATCAAATCAAATCATAAAATCTATCCTCTAAACTGGTCATATAATTTTCAATCTGGTTCTAATTGTCACATCGTCTCCAGTGCTGAATCGCCCTCGCTCCTGTGTTAGCATGTTCTCCAGCTGAAGTTAAATACCTTGGAGGTGGCTGTCTTTTTCCGTTTAGATCCGGTCTTGTCACCCTTCAGCTTCTCCTTGTCATCTTCCTCCTCAACGGAGTCGCCCTCTTCGCCCTCGCTGCTGCCATCAGCAGCATTACCCCCCTCTTCTGTTTCTGATGAACTCTGTTGGTGGATGGCCTGTATATGAAAGATGCCCATCAGCAGGAATGGCTAGTTCCACAGTAACTGACACGTCAAATATATTGTGATATTTCTTACGCTAACGCTATCTGCTTTGAACTACCCCTTCATTTGTGTCTTACAGTTTTGGCGAGGCAACAATGTGGCCTTTGCAATCTGTCTTCTCTGTGAACCACACACATAATAGACTTCTGACTGACCTGATAGCCTGTGAACTTGACTCCGGGGTTGTTCTCGATCTCCCACAGGCCCTCGTTGAAGCCTTTCCTCTTGTTGGACTTGCCAAATTTGTCTTTATACTCCTTGTAGGGCAGAAGATCCTTAGGCCCTAAGAATGCACTGAAGAAGGTGGAAGAGACGTTTACTACTACTGCTATTACTGAAACAGTATGGAAAACCACATTATGTTTCAGGAGTTCAGTTCAACAGTAATCACAAAATAACTGGAAGTTTATAACAGTTTTTCGAGAACCCCATTAACTTTAAAAACTATTTGCTCATACACAGGCCTGGATATCCAGCTCTAATTTGATGATATACTTGCTGATCTAAATCAGGAAACTCTGGAACTCTAGACCAGGGTTTCCAACCTGGGGTTGGCAAAGTCTTCTTGATTATAACAACCAAAGAGCTAATAGAACAAGCATCGGGGAGAAGAAGACACTGAAATTGTCAAAAAAAGGATGCATTTGAGTATGTATGATTGTTAAAAATTGAATTAAATAAATAATAAAGACAGACGTTTGTATAAAAAGTTCCCAAAAATATCAGAAAGGTTCATCTCTGATCAATATTCACAGAAAATAATCTGCATTTAATACAATATGAAATATCCATAAAATATGTTGTTTAGTCACGGATCATCAGTTCAGTCAATGATAGCAAACAGGTCCCTGAAGGAAAAGGGCTGGGAACCACTGCTTTAGACTATATGTTATTCAAGCAAAGGTCTTTATTTAACACTGATGTATTTAGCAGTTTATCACATTTTGTTTAATGGAGAAAAAAAAGGGTAAAACCTGCTATCTGGGTCAGCACCTTTTTGGTGTCCCAAATTGATACTCATGAATTTGATAAGATGTAGTCTCCCTCTGATAAGATTTAAGTATTCCATAACTGTTTATACTGTATAATGGTTCTATCTTGTTTATTGAGATAAGTTTCACCCAAGATATAATAATGACATTTAAATATCCCCACATTTTCCTGGGGATTTCCTGGAACACCCTTAAGAACACATGGGGTGCCCGAACCCCAGGTTGAGAACCACTGATCTAGGTCATATGATAACAGGTGGTGGTATTTAATCATAATCACACGACCCATTCTTCAAATGATAAAGTTGTTGGCATATCTTTTTTTATTTTATTACTATTCAATGTAATTATACTAAACCCTTTAATTTCCAGTACACCATACTCTTACATTATGCTTAGTATAAAACCTCAAATAAGTGTATTAAATATTTAGTTAAATATTGAAGTATGTTGATGATGTACATCCTTGGGTGTTAATGTTATTACTAAAGTGAATCCTTTTTGGACTATATTTAACAAACTACATTACAGGATCATCCTTGTTTTCTCTTACTCTGCCTTAAAAAGGGACAGGAAAAAACAGAGAAAAAGAAAAATTTGTAATCATAAATTGCTTAAAGGAGCCAACTCCTTCATGAACAACAGAGCATTATTCTGTGGATGAAGACTGTAAGATGTGGTTGAAAGCTCCAGAAAATGCTAGTGCACCTTGAGTTAAAATTATTTTGACAAGCTATTATTTCCAAGGTCAAGAATGAATTGCTCAAGCTTAAAACATGTTGCTTTTCTAAAACTAGGGTATTAAAGTGTTGTAAGGTACATAAGCATTTTCAAACAATCCCAAGCCCTACTTATACACCCAAAATCCAGTGGCAGCAATGTAAAAAACTATTAAACATGGTGCAATTGTATCACAACTCCAGTAATTGCATTAGAGAGTGTGACAGCTGCTTTCCTCCTAAACAACATCAGTGTGAGTGGAAGGCTGCACATCCTACGTTTCATGGGTCCCAAAGAAGAAGATGGGATACTTGTTGGCAGGTGGTTTGACAGCTCCTTCTGGAAGCTCATCAATCTGAAGGACAGAGAGAGAGAGAGAAAGAGAGGGAGAGAGAGAGAGAGAGAGACTGTTACTCAATATTTATCACACTCCTCCTAATGCTCATGCTTCAGATACATACAGGCTGCTATAGTGAAACTGACCTAAACTGTAAGACCTACTGTATACTGGTGCCAACTTGTTGTAAGAGGTTCCAAATGGAGCCTGACTGCACACAGTAACTCATGATATGATACAGCCCATGTGCGCCACTAGATGTGAGGCCACGCTGTCTGCTATTGGGTGTATAACAAATAACATCATTCATCGCATATGAGACGGAGGTGTTACGGGTTACCTGAGGTCAACTACTGGCTCATTTATTCCGTGTGTGGCAGATAAATACATTACATTCAGTCAAAGACACATGTTGAATTAATGAGCGGAAAATATTAACATCAGAAATTGCGTAATAACTCCAGCAAGAGCTGAATGGAGCAGGAAATGTATTAAGAAAATGGAGCCCAATAAATGTGAAGTTTTTTCCTCATATTAAAACGTCTACGTTTTTAATCAACCTGGGTGGATACAAAGGCTTTTAAAGGACGTTTTGGTCGTCCGTAACAGAAATACGAAAACCAAACGCGGCTGTGGAGCCAGCCCCAGCCGGGCTCGGCGCACCGCAGCATCCCTCCAGTTCCCCCACAGAAGCAGCGGCCGTATTGTGTAAATCCACCCCGCCTCCCCGCGCTCCCAGCCCGGCCGCAACCCAGACTCACCCTCGCCGGCCAGTGCGGGTATCCCTTCATCTTAGCGAAAACCAAATCTCCTGCCGTGTATTCCCGCGGCCGTGGTCGAGCCATGTCGCTGGATATAAACTGGAGGTCTGGTATGACTTTAGAATCCTTTTGCGGTTCTCCCCGGGGCCCTCAACGCCGGGCTAAATTATCGACCATCAATGTTTTTATATCAAGACTGCAGTTTACACGGAAATAAATAATTAAAAAACGCGGAAAACGGGGCCTGGAAGAGGGCTATCCTCTTACGCACAAATTCAGGTGTAAACGTCATCGAGAATGGCCTAAGTTGGAGTAGGGTACCTGAAAGAAACGCAAAGTGTGGCAGAATAGGAGAGAGCAAACTTCCGGTCTTCGCAATAAAAACCAATGCTTGCGCACGTGCCTTTTATGTTTGTTTTGCTGTTGGTTTAAAAAAAATAAAAAAGATTGTTTACATTCACTGAATATGACAGGAATCTATGTTCTATTTAATTAATTGCTTAATATTTTGACCACAAATCCAAACTTAAAGCTGCAGTAGGTAGCCTACGTTTTGTAAAAAATGAACATGAGACAGATAATGTTTGAAACAATCAGGTTCCTCTGGTTTATTCTAGCGCTCCTAATGGCATTTGTAAGAATCCACCAGCCTGAACCAAAACAACCAATCAGAGCCAAGAAAGATAGATAAAGATGGGGTGGGGTTGGAAGCTTGATGATAGTTGATTGTTGAGTCTTATTCCCAGGGTCCCAAAGCATCTGTATTTGATGTCCTGGGAATGAGACTTAACAATTAACTATCTGTCTCGCCTCTGATTGGTTTATTTTTGTTCAGGCCGTGGATTCTTGCAAATGCCATTAGGAGCACTAGAAGGAGCCAGAGGAACCTGATTGTTTCAAAAATTATCTGTCTTGTGTACTATATAGGATATAGTGAAAGTTTCAGCAAATATGACGAAACATTTTTTTTAATAAAAATGACTGACTGCAGCTTCAAGCAAAAAGACAATCTTTTCAGAGGTCAACGTCCATATCAAACAATATATTTCTTCTATATCCGAATGGACAAACAAAACATTGTAAGCTTTACAAGATATTTATTTCACTTACTGTGAACTATTATTTATGTTTTAGCTTCTTTATTACAACCAGGGGCAATATAAATATTCATAGGGTGTCCAGAGGGTGACATGGAGACTTTTGTGACTTATGTGAGAAATATATGCTGATTTAATCACAAATGGATTCAATCACATATATCAATATTTACTTGGAAAAGCCCCCAAAGGAAGATATTTGAACTCAAAAACATTATTGTGGCACATTAGGACATTTTTATAAAAATAACCTTTGTCATATTTGCTGAAACTTTCACTATATCCTGACAGTAGAACATGAGACAGATAATCTGTGAAAAGGTCAGGTTCCTCTGGCTCCTCCTAGTGCTCCTAATGGCATTTACAAGAATACACCGGGCCTGGACATAAACAACCAATCAGAGGCAAGAAAAATGGGTGATGGCTGAGTCTCAATCCCAGGGCGTCAAATAGAGACGCTTGGGGGCCCTGGGAATGAGACTCAACTATCAACTACCTCCAAGTTTCCAACCCAAAGCCTCTTTCTATCTTTCTTGGCTCTGTATCCTCCCCCAGTAATCAGGACTAAAATAAATACTGCATACTACTTTTTTTTTTTTAACTATTCCACAGCCTTTTCTCCTTATTTGCAGGCTTAAAATGTTTTTTTTGTTTGTTTGTATACTTCTACGTCTACTTTCTTGAGTATTTAAAAAAAAAACATTTTTATATATATACTATATATAAACATAAAAAGACCCAGAAACGGGACATGAGCTCAGTTTTGTTGAGGGTAACTATGGGCCTGAATGAAAATGGATGTGTGCTGTGGAGGTGCTGAAGGTGCAAACCAAAAGAGGATGTAAGGTGGGTAAAGATGAGAGAGGCAGGGGCCAAAAACCCCACAAACCCAGGTGAGCATATTTGGCTGACGACACTCCACTGTCAACCAACTGAAGACTGTGGTTGGCCAGGACAGCCTCCAGGACAGTAGGAAATGCATCACACATACAGTTGAGGAAACACTTTGTAGCTTGTTCTTAAGTATTAATTGATGTATTTATTTAAGGTTTTGTCAGCTTCTGATTTTAACGTCAGTGTCTTGTGGCAGCAGTTGAAGGTCCTTCCCCTGGATCTGAGCAGTTTTTTGTAAGTTTCTCCTCTTCTTTGGCCTTTTCATCTGTAGGTCCTCCTTGGCCAGACCCAGCATGTGATGTGGGGTCCGCATCAGTGTCCTCCATTCCCCCTTCCCGCAAGACCCAGGAGCTCTGCAATATGTTGCTGATCGTAATCCGCTTCTCCACAACAGGGTGCAAAAGGCTTCGGATGAGGTCTTTTGCCTCACAAGAAACAGATGGACTGTTTGGGAAGTCGATATTGTGCTGCATTTGAATTCCCACCATCCTCGTAACGTTGTTGGCCTCATAGGGCATTGTTGCATAGAGCATCATATACAACACAATACCCATACTCCACACATCTGACACTTTGGGGTTGTATGGAAAGCTTCTCAAAATCTCAGGTGCTGCGTAGGACGAGGTGCCACAGTAAGTTTCACTGAGCACCATCCGCCCGTCTATGTAAGTCAAACTCTTGCTGAACCCGAAGTCGCACACTTTGAGGTTGTGATACCTGTCCAGCAGCAAGTTCTCACATTTTATATCTCTGTGGGCTACGTCTCGGCTGTGAAGATACTGGATGGCCTCACACAGCTGTGTGAAAAACCTCCAGCTTGAATGGTCGGGTAAGGCCCCCTTGACATTGATATGCTTCAAGAGGTCTCCTTTTGTACAGAGCTCCATCACCACATAGACCTAGAGATACAAAGGTGTATAGTAAAATATATGCAACAGAACATGCAATGGATGTAAAGAAAATGTAATTAGAAAAAACAAACCCCATAACACAAACTGTAGCACACGTTGAACATGGTCAAATACTATACATTCCTAACACTGCCATTGTCATTGTGAGCATGTTAGCATCAATATTACTGACTTAGAGGTCAGAAATGGTTCTGCTTTTGCATGTGAGGAAGGCTGATGTGTTTTTTTTTTCATCAGGAAAAACACCATTTATGGATGTAACGCAAGGCTGCAATGTTTATTCCACAAGTTTGCATGTCTGCATTTGGCTTTACACTAAAAGTTGGCAAACCCACGCTGGCAATTGATAGAAATCGAATAGGCTGCTTGATTTTCTGTGATAAATGAATTTCTAACACATGCCACAATACAACATGCCATGAAAACAGATGTGCATGTATATTCAGTTTAATATAATCAAATAATAAAAATGGTTTGTATTTGAACTCCACAGAAAAAAGTTAAATGTGTGTAAATAAAAAGTGTAAAAAGTTGTGTAACTGACATATTGCGTCATATTGAATGATTTTCTTTTTAGAAATGGGGGTTATGTATACAATGTGAGAAAGCCCAGGTGAATGTAAAGTTGGCACTAAATCTATGAGCTATTTGAAAAGCACTTTTGAGACCCCTAATCTAATCAAGAGTTTCCTATATATTCTCAAATCAGGTGCCATGCAGGCTTCAATATGGGATCACAAGCTAAAATATCTGGATATCTGGAATATCTGTCAGGTTTTATCTTGCCCTGCACAACTAATGGTGAAAAGTTACTGAGGATGAACCAAACTTAGTATTGTATTTGAACTTACTTAAATGTGCAAAGTCCTGCTGTATTGAATACAAGGTCAAGTGTTCAGACAATAATCACCTATTGATACTGAATCTGGATTGTCTGAATCGAATATAATGCGCAACAAATTTGAATATGATTGTTATTATTCACTGTGAATGAAAGCGAAACTCTTCTGTGCCAAAGAGTTAAATGTTATACTAGAAATGCTCTTTGTTACGCATGATGAAAATCAATATATATTGATAAAGAAAAGAGACAAAAATAGACATTCAATACATTCAATTAATCCCATGCATACAAAAGATTTCATTATAACATTTGCATATATACTGTATACTATAAGGACATTCATATTTTAAAAGATATATACAACAAATAAAAGAAAAGCAAATAAGAATAACAAACCTCAAAAACCTTTGGGGTGTGTTAAACAATTGGTGTAAATATAAAATGTCTAAATATTCTAATCAGTGAAATGTACACAGTTGCACTTGAACGTCACATCACTTAGCTAGCAGCAGTAAAGCTGCCGACATAAAAACTGAACAGTTTTGACTGAAAACTGGATTTTTAGAGTTTGGGACTGACTACTGTCGGAATTGGACTGGGCAAGCACAGTTTCCCGCCCTTCTATTCTGTCAGCTGAGAGCCAGAGACTGACCGTACTAAAATAGCCTGGATCTACATTGGTGAGTCTTACATTTATGTAACATTATGTTTAGCTTGTTGTTTTAATGTGTGTTTAGATATTCAGCTGGATAAAGTTATGACTCTGAGAAGAAGTGATGTAAACTTCGATTCTGTCTGACAAATATAACAGAAAACATCATCTGTTCATATTCAACTAATGTTATAACTGTGTCCTTTCTTGTAAAAAGAATAAATAATTGTATAATAATTTGTTGAAATAGAAAGGAGCTTTAATAAAATCTCAATTATGCTTCTAATAATTCTAGAGAAAGATAGTTGATTGTTGAGTCTCATTCTCAGGCTGGGAATGTGACTCAACAATCAGCTATCTCAGGCAACTCACAACTTCCTGTCTGAACTCTTGGTTTTCAGAGTGTGACTGATCAGCAACAGGGGGTCACACTCAAAACCTGCAAAAGTCCCTCTACAGCCAGTGTTTGGTTTGTCTGTTCTGGACTACTGTAGAAACATGGCGGTTCATCATGGTGGACCCCATGGAAGGCAACTAACTGCCTCTGTAGATATAAACAGCTCATTCTAAGATAACAAAAACACAACCATTCTTATATTCAGGTGATTATACACTAATGAAAACATACCTATGAATATTAAATTCCATTTCTGACTAGGGTTAGGGTTATTACCTTTTTTGTGTTTGATTCAAAAATATCAATAGTCTTGACAATGTTGGGATGGTTCAACGACCTGATGATCTGCATTTCCTGGGGCAAAAACTTCTCCAAGTAACTATAATGTAACTTTTTTTTGTCCATAACCTTTATGGCGACCTTTTTGTCCAGGTGGGATGAGTGCGCACTTACAACTTTGCCATACATTCCTTCCCCCAGGTTCTTATGAAATGTGTAACCACGGCTCTCCATGAAGCTTCTACCATTCATCACGAATGTAACGATGAACCCAATAAGCTGAGTTACTAAATGCTCTCAAAAAAACCTGTTACAGATTATAGAATCATAACATTATGACATCATTTTCCAGAAACAAAGATTCTGAGAACTTTCCAACAGAACTGCATGTAGACATTAAACCTGTTGACACCTGGTTTCAGAATGCGTCTTGGGTGATCCAATCACAAGTGGAGAGTGAAAGTAAGCAGTATTAAAATGTTAATTCCATTTATTTTGCAGTAGACAGATTACAGCGCTACTACCAAGCAGGCAGGTCTTTAAACACAATACAAAATGAACCACTGCCACAAATCTTCGATAGTGTTTCTGAGAATTGATACAGTATTACAAAACATAGTATCTGTAAGAAAGTATTGATCTAATACAAAACTCTGCTGCCAGGCTTTTTAAACACGTCATAAGAGAAGGCCAAATCACACCAGCCCTTCATTGGTCACCTGAGAGTTTTGAGTTTTTTAAAAAATCATTCACTATGGAATTCATTTGTTTAAACTCTGTTTTATACATACAGGAAGTGAATGGTGTGAGAAGTGGTTGAAAAAAACATGTTAGTTTCTCAGCTTGAACTAAAAATCTGCCAGTTTTGCTGCTGCAATTACAAAAATGTCTTTGAGTTGGGTTGGAAGATTGGGTTGGAAGATTGTTGAGCCTCATTCCCGGGGTTCCAAAGGGGTCTGTATTTAATGATCTCGGGATGAGACTCAACAATCAACTATCCTTCTCGGCTCAAAATGGTTGTTTTTGTTCAGGTCCGGTGGATTTTTACAAATGCCATTAGGAGCTCTAGGAGGAGCCAGAGGAACCATTATCTGTCTCATGTTCTACTGTCAGGATATAGTGAAAGTTTCAGCAAATATGACAAAAAGTTACCTAATGCAGTTGTAACTTGATTTTTTTTTTTTTCAAATAATGTATATATGTTTTGCTAGGAAAGGGGGAGGGAGAGGGGATGACACACCTGAACCCATGGTCCCTGCAGCAAGGACTCCCTGGTACACCTGATCCACCAGGTGAGCTACCAGGGTAACCCTCTTTATGTTCTTTTAGTTTTTCAATTTTTATTTATTTATATAGTATTTTTCTTCTTAGTATTTAATTGATTAATTAATAAATCCATTCTGCTCTATTTCTATGAGTTAATTTGTGATTATTTGTTTGTTTTTGTTTGACCTGAAGCTGTTTTTGTGACATGAGAGGACAGTGTTTCATAAAGCCTCCCAGCAGGTGGCAGCAGCAAACAACTATCTGCCTCACGTGTGAAGTCAGAAGAAACATATAAGGTATGATTCAATGTGTAATTTGAGTAATATGTATAAAAGTTAGTTACAGGAAGAAGAACAAACCACTGGTTTCTTTATAGCAAACAGACAGGATTACATGCCACACTGTGTTGTGTGTGTGCTCTGTGTGCTCTTTGTACTGTGGGTGGCAGCAGAGGCAAGCACAAATGACTGTCCTGCACTGGCTCATATGCTTCTCATCTGTCTCATGCAGATGTTTGTGGACTGCTGAGCCAGTGTCATGTACCACTGTTCCAACATCAGGAACCCATTATCCCAAAACCATTACCTGCCTTCTACCTATCTCTCCAGCTATTCATCTCTGAATACACCCACTTACTCGTTTATTCATACCTGTCAGGTGCTAACACTTTGACAAAAGGTGGTCACATGAAAAGAGAGGCATTTCTATATTGCTGTCATATTGTTGGCTGAGGTTTGTTAGCTAATAGCATTAATAATAATAATACTAATACTAAT
>JAGRRF010012886.1:31285620-31303164 GCA_019097615.1 Morone chrysops
CATTTTTGGATTAGCCGGGAGCCGGCAGAGTCAGGACTGCCAAGATGGCGACGGCCAGAGCCAACCGTACTGAGCTTCACAATGGCTCTTTAGAAACCTGTTGGGGACATCAGGGAGACTACGTCTATTTTTAATTATACAGTGTATAATAATATACCTGATCTACAATATGGCTATGATTTTGATTCCTGCAGCAAATGATCTACATGCTGCAACTCTTGGCAGAGACAGGTTGGGCAAAGTACAAAGCAAAACAGACCACTGGGGAATTTATATTGGATAATGGTAATTTAACTTTTTCTTCACTTTGTTTGGCGCTCACACCTCCAGTTTCTCAAGACAGAGTGCTGCTCTGCTGTCTTTCCTACTTTTGTTTGCACTTCTTTACCTTATATAGAACACTAAAATATGCATGCTTTACAATGCCATTTGATAATAATAGTATTTTAGTTACAGTATGCATATATATGTATGTGGGTGCACCTTTTGTGTTATGTATTGCTCCTAGTAAGAATACACCACTGGTCTTACATTTTCTTACTGAACCTTCCACCCAAGCTGCTGCTGATTGTTTTTTTCTGACTAGTTAAGTGAGGCATAATAATCATGGGACTTAATCACGGAGCTAAGAATGGAAGCAGCGGGGTGCGTATTCACCTCCCCAGCAGCTATCGAATTAAATCCACATGTTGAAAACGTGGCGTATTTCAAAGAGCTCGGTTAAAATAAAAATACATCTCCTTGCTATTGATCAGAGTTCACAGGTTTCCTATTAAGCCTGCATCACAGCTTCATTTTTATTGATTAGTTACCACTACAAAAACAAAAGCTACATCAACACAGTGGTCTGTCAGTGACTTGACAGGCCGACTTCAAACAGCTGGGGGTTTGATTAAGTGGAGTTGGGTGGCATACCATTTCCAAAAAATTGTTTGATTGTAACTGTAAGTAGTGGAGCCGGTGCTGCTGAGTATCTGAGAATACACCTTCCTTGAAGCAGCTGTAAGCTGTTTGGCCTTGAAAGTACCCACTCTCCCCAATGTTATAAATAATTAAATGTCCTGTTGAGACTGTCTCTTACCTTGACGCCCTAAATGACTTTCCTGGATATTGTAATCACACTTGTCATGCTTAAGTCCTTTACTTCTTGTAGTCAAAGTCATGGTTTCATCCCCCCCTACTTTCAAATCCCACGGCTGTGGTTGACAATTCAAAAACAGAAGTGGGACTACTCTTTTTGTCCTTGTCAATCACAAGGAGTCTGACTGTCTTCCTAGAGGCCGCAGTCAAGACTTTGGGGAGCGATTGTCAGGTGGCATTACTGTCCCACTAACGTTGCTAAAAGCCAGCTTTTTTACATTACAAAAAAAAAAAGAATGAATGCATTATTTAACACAGAGATCAGGCATCATTTCGAGAAGGATTTATGAGTTCTAAAATGGGTGGTTGCAGCCGAGACTCCTGGGTGATGGTGAGGCAGTTGTGAGGGACTGCGACAGGACTGCTTCAGTTTCTTTTTCTTCCTCTCTCTGTCACACACACAAACAGGTGTAACACACATGTCTATCTTTAAGACATTCTTCCACTGACATGTTCAAACCTCTAACCCTAACTGTGATCCTCATCACTATATGGCTAATGTTAAATCTGTCCTCCTCTTATGCTATAGTTGTTTAGCTGCTGCTGCTTTTTTTGTGTTTATCTAAAGCAGCTTACAATAAGTGCATTCAACCACCAAGATACAATCAAACTATCAACCTATTGTAACGTCACCCATTGGTTTCTGGAGCACTGTTTTGAAGCCTCAAGTTTGGCATTATGGTAGTTCCTATGTTAGTTTTTTGGAGCCAGCGCTGCTGATATACTTGTCAGCCCGTCCGTACCAGGAAACAATGGCAGCTTGCATAGTCTCACACCTTCTTGTATTACAGCTAAACAGTACAGTAAAATATGTTTGCGATTTTTGGTATTTTTTATATTTTTTATAGCACTAAGCTATAGTATTTTTTGTCAAAAACTGAGGCTGGGCATGAGACTTAACAATTGACTGTCTTCGAGCCACCAACCCAAAGTGTCTTGGGTTGAAAAAAATGCCAAGTATTTTGCAGCTCTGATTGGTTGTTTTCATTCAGTCCAGGTGGATGTAGTTGAGTAATGTTTCAGTAATATTTTAGAACTTAACTGGCATGGAAGAACAGGCACCCTGATACATATGGATAGATAAAATTGCACATTGACAGTCATATAACAAATGCGTGATTAATTAACATGTAGCAGCTTTAGCTTGGCATACAACAAATCTTAATTCTAAGGTGCTACTAATCATCATGTCTTAAACTAAATCAACCACCTGTGAAAAGACAACTAGTCCCGATGATCTGGCATGTCTCAAAAATGTCCTCCCAATAAAAGTGGATTGTAGTTAAATCAAAAAAAGATAACACACACACACACTGAGTGAGAGAGTGTGTCCCGGCATTAATAAATCATAGCGGACACAGGTTTGGCGGTGCAACCTTCTTGCTCCTCTGTGGTGTACAACACAGGGTGTTGTGAGAGGCCCGGTCCTGACAGGTAGAGAGGAGAGGCCAGCTGTGAGCGATAGCCAGGTGGTCCCAGTCCCAAACCCTCCCACCACATCAGCCCACCACTGGCCTGATTGGCATTAATTGGCAGGTGGTGGGGGGTGGGGGTCAAGAGGGGGACAGAAGGCACAGAGACAAAACCCCCAGAAAAAGCAAGAGAAAGAAAGACAGAGTCTGGAGAAGCTGTCTATGGCTGCATTAGCAATGCTATGGGCTGTAATGCTAATTAGCCACAGGGTAACAAATTGTCGAATGATTTAAAAATAAAGAGAAAACTTCAGTCAGGTTTTTGTTAACTAAACTGGGTATTTAGGACATTGCATTTAGGACTAAGCTCTACACTGCCACTGTCAATCGGTCCATTTAGGCCTGATGAACAGCAAGAGTGCTCAAATCAACTACTTCTATCCTAATTTTCTATTTAAATTTCAACACGGTTCACATGTCTGGAAATGTAGACACTAGTTTTCCAGTCATGGAGACACCTAGAAATTGATTAAATTGACCAAAATATATCTAAGAAATTATTTATATTGTCCTGGAACATTTTTATTGTATTTTAGCTAGAGCTGCACAATCATAATATGCAAATCGCAGGATAAGATAAAACGTTGTATCAAGTTTATTTTGTAAATAACACCATGTGTGCATTTACATCTTCTTTTAATAGGCTAACCCCCAAACGGTGAGTGGAAAATCACGTAGAATAAAACCCCAAACAGGTGTGTGATGTTGCTATGACGTTATGTCTGTAAAGATGGCTCTGGGATCCTCACGGCTTCAAATCCCACGAGAGCCCTTCAGAAGTGGTGCGCCTGACGTTGTTTACTTGTGTATGTTCTGCTCTGTGGTGCTTGTATAGCACGATCAGCCCAGGAGGCCGCAGTGCAGCTGGAAAGTCAGTGGACTTTGGGAGTAAGTCAGACCCAACAAACAGGGTTGTGGGTGGGAGGCTAGTGACTTATTGCTTCACTAGTCAATGCTTCTGGTTGGTCTGTCAGATTGACAGTATGTGCTTTTCTCGTCTCACAGGTTCTCATGGATCCTGGTGGAGCCTCCTGCCATGGTCCTGCTAGACTCCCATTGCTAATATTACTGATATGATTGTCATTATTAGTGTGCCTGCAAAGCACACTACTACTACCCACCATACTTAATATTCTTATTATTATTCTTCCGTACGTTTTTTGGTTGACTACTCCTCCCACAGTTTTGGTCACACTTTCACAAAAAGGTACCAAAAAATGAATGGGTGTGTATTGGTAGAATGCTCGCAACTAGAGTGCATGACATTATCATTAGAGTGTAGAGGGACAGAAAAATTTGTCGAAAAAATTAATTTGTAAACTGCTCTCGAGGCCACAAATGTCACTGTACAAAAATAATTTATAGATAGAAACGTAGGTAAATCAGTTGGGGTCGCAGTGATAACATTGCTGAAGCTGTCAAACAAACCTGTTCTCCCTCAATCTCCCGAGGTCACATTTTTTAACTTTAGCCACAGAAACTCATCATTCCTAAGGTCAACAAGAGGACGATGCTCACGGTCTTTTCGGTTTTCATTTCGGTTGTATTTTGGTCAATTCTTTCCAATGGTTCGAGGGGGTTCATTTTGAGATTTCTTATCTATTTCAGGAGTGAGAGACAGAGAGAAAGGGCGCAGCTGCTCTTAACTGCTATTAACTGCTGTGGCCTAGTCCTGGTTACCAAGACAACCAAAGCCTGCCTCTCACAAGCCTGACTGTGAACATACACACACACACACACACACACACACACACTGCTTATGTGCACTGACCGCTAACTGCCGTAGTGCCCACTTTCAAATGTTAGTACCGGTATTGTCCCAAAAGGAACACTTATGTTAAAACACTTACCGGAAATGATGAGCGGGTTGAGCGTGACGTAAATTCTGTGCGTGACGTAGAACGTGATTTTTCAGCCCATAATCTAAAATTGTCACGAAGCTATCATTTAGCTCTAGAGTGTTTAATAACTTACTAGCATTCACATTTATAACGTGCTCGTCCCAATGGCTGGCTTAACGTGCTATGTAGCTAGGTAGCATTAACATGTAACGTTACGCTAATTTACTCGCCAAATAATTATGTCTGCTTCAGTCAGTGAGGGACATGTAAGTGATGCATTACACGACAGTACAATGTATTAAAAAAATTAAAAACCCGACGTCCCTGGTCCCTCCCCTTCCGCTTTGTAGTCAAGATGGCATCCGTTTAGTGTGAGTAGTGTCCATTATTCCACACTGAATGTTTTGACCGTTTTTAGGGGGTTATCCGGGTACTTTCACACTTTTTGTGTTATCTACACTATATACTTATATACTTAAAACTAAGTGTTTGAAGTGTGCAAGTAGGCGGAAGTGTGCAAGTAGGCGGAATGAGACACAGCCGATGACAAGTTATTAATATGCTAGTGCTAGCTAGCTAGCTAGCATGCTAGAGAGGATGACATGGTATTAATATACGGGCCAGAGTCAAGCACACTCAAAATTTCTTTAGGAATTTTGAAGTTACTATTATTATTACTTTAGTTACTATTATTACTATAATCACTGCTCATTGTCCCCCATCGTTGTTGTCGTCATCATCTTCTTCATGTTCATCATCATCACCATCAGTCACTACTATTAGTGTAGTTAGCACCTTTGTCTCTGTCTCTGTCCTTCTGTCGTTACCTCTATTCTCTCTCTCTCTCTTTCTGTCTGTCTCTGTCTGTCTCTCTAACTTCTGTTATGATTTGGCGCTATACAAATAAAATTTAATTGAAGTGAGTATAATGGACAGAGCTTTCGGGTCTGTGAAGTAAAGCCAAATGTGTGTCTTAAACCTGCATTCTATGTAATGGCCAGCAGGGGCATCTCTACTGGTTTCTTTTCAAAAACCATACCATGCACCCTTATTAGGAAATGAGCCTACTTCTCAATTCTTCTCACTTTTCTTAGCTCAGTAAAGAGTTTCCTAATGAGTTTAGGGTTTCAATCCCTAGTCTGTCTTCTACCATACAGCATGGTTTTCATTTAGTAAATGATGGTCCGATTTAGAGTAAAATAGACCATGAAGCAGGGTATGCTCTAAGGCGTGGCTACCTTGTGATTGACAGGTCATTCTCAGTAATTCCCTCCAGTTTAACGCACCAAACTCAGATCAAACTGTCAAACTAGGCAGTGCAGAATCCAGATTCTGTTACTGTGTTGACTATTTCTCTCCTAAATTCGTTTCAGAAACATATTTTAGTGTACTGTCTATCTGGAATACGGGATTGTGTGTGACCAGGTGAGCCGGCATTGTTTCCTGATATGGACGAGTTGAAAATGCGCCGCCAGTCACCTACATCACCTCTGCTGGTTCAGACAAATGGTCATGGTGACGACCACAATGCCAAACTCAAGGCTTCCACAACTACTCCACAAACCAATGGGTGACATCACGATAGGTTCACACTTGGTCTGGCACCATGACATAAGGCTGAACCTTGGCCATAAGCATAAACTTCCATACATTTCTGAGTGTTGATTATTGATCAGTTCCAAAATAGCAATGACATCAGTCAAGGCCTATATACATCTTTCACACCAGATGTGTGTTTATGATATCTTATTTTTAATTCCAGTTCGGTATGAGCTAAATATTGTTCTGAACTGTGCAGTGCAACTTGAACAGCGGGGCACGCTGCCATCAGCCTCCTGCTGACCATCAACTGCTGCGTTGAACAGGAATCAATACTGAGACCCAACATCACAAGTTTATGAAGCAGATATACTTGCCTCTTAAAATCGCCATGGCTTTTAAGGCAGCTCTTTGCAGGCCTGGTCTCAAGATAAACATAACCTGTATGACTCCTTGTAATTGTTTGTTGAACAGTTCAGAGCAACCAGCTGAATGAACGGAGGCTCTCAATAGTGTCTCCTTGTCACTTCAGTGACAGTTACTTTGCAGGGACTGAAAAACATGTTTTTTTTCTCTCTCTTTCTTAAGAAAACCCTTTTATCCTTGTGTTTTTACCCATTTCTTTTTTGCGTGAACCTGGGTGACTCAATCTTTTCTTCCCTCTGGGCTAAATTGATGGCAGTGCAGGAGTTAATTGTTCAGGCATGTGTTTGGCTTCCTGATAGAGAGTGGATGTGGATCAGGGTGGGGTCAGGGTTCACAATGACATGTTTTTCTCTGGGCACTGGAAATGGAGAAGAGGCCATAAAAGAGTGCTGAACATGGGGGTGAATTGGAGTTCCACCAAGGCACTTAAACCTGTCTCTATACAGCAGCCAACAAAAGAGAAAATCATCTTACACATCAGAGACGATGGCATATCCAATGAGAGCCGACGCTTCTTAGAAACTTTGTAAGAGATGACACTTTTTAAAATGTTGGACACACAAAGGGCCTGTATTGGTCTGCATGAAAGAACTGACTGACATACAGTAAAATAGGCGCAGAACAGGTGGCTTTCAACAGTGAACTCTTAGCAAACTTCAAAAACTTTAATTTACAATTTCAGTCTGCCACAGCTCAAAGAATTCGATTACTGCCATTTCTTTTTGTTGGGTAGGTTTTACTCTGAAAGGTCTACTTAAGGACAAGTTAAAATCAAAGGCAGCTTGAATCAAAGTGTAGAAAGCCACAAACTGCCTTACAAACTAAACACCAAGGAATTCAAATGGTATCTCTTCCATATGATCAAAGGAAAACTCATTTTCAATGAAGTTATTGTAGATAATCTGAAAATAAAGTATATGGTGGAAATGACTCAAATACAATTTAATCCTTTATTAATACAGTGGTTTTCAAACTGGAGTCTGAACTGGTCCTTGAGTGGGTTGTAGGGGGTCCCCAGTAAAAGGAGAAATACAATATTTGAACTTTTATTTTGGAAGCAAGGAACAAGGAAACTAAGTTCAGACAGAGTCAGGGTGCTGCTATTGTGCATGTTGGCTGTATGTAGAAACTGGTGAAAACTCATGAAAACTCGCGCGAAAGGCCTTATCTAGAGCCAGTGTTTGGTTTGTCGATTCTGGGCTACTGTAGAAACATGGCGGTTCAACATGGCGGACTCGGAAGAAGAGGACCCGCTACCTCTGTAGATAAAAACAGCTCATTCTAAGGTAACAAAAACAAAATTCTTATTTTCAGATTATAATACACTATTGAAAACATACCTATGAAAGTTATATTCCATTTCTGACCTAGATTCTAGATCCTCCTAAATGTTCCACACTGGACCTTTTTAAGTGGACATTTTATATTTTAAGCTGTTATTTGCATTTGTGATTGTCAGCTGAATTTCGAGGGGTAGAGAAGAGGTTTGTGTGCTTGCTGCAGAGTTTACTACATGTCGAGGAGAGGAAAAGCCTGGACAAAAAGTTTCTCCTCCCATGGAACACCTTGAATATATAAATCAGCACCTGGGGAAAAAAAAAAACTAAATGCACTTGCAACAAAAACGCACTTTATAAATGTTTTGCATGTTTTGCACTTTATAAATGTTTTGCACTTTATAAATGTTTTGCACTTTATAAATGTTAGACATTTTATGAATGTTTTGCAATTTGAAAATGTTATGTACTTTATAGTTTGCACTTTTCAAGATTTACCTGAAACACTTTACAAAGATCTTTCTGAAGCAACCCCCCCATGTCTATGTAAACTATTATATGTGTAAACTATAATAAAGTTGATTTAAAACAAAAAAACGAAGGTAGGAAATATTAACTGTTGTATTAACTATTTGACTGAGTTCCAACAATGTCTTGCATGTGAATGTGTGTCGGCGTCTGCCCGGGCCCAGAATGAACACTTGGGTGACTGGGCAGGATGAAAGGAGCCCAGGAGCCAGCTGGTTGAGGCAATGCAGCTATGTGGTTGTGGGGGCAATGCTTAGCCCTCCTCATCAGACCCCCGGCTGGCCGCAGGACAGCCCACATTTCCAAGAACAAGCCCTGCATCTCGTGGCATTACTTCAGCCAGCTTAAGTCATCTTAAGACACCAAATTGTACTGTAGCCGGACAATGATCTGGGGTTATTTGTCTCAGCGGCTGTTGTTTGGTTCCTTTAACTTAGTTCACCATCAGTGTGGGGTGAGTGGAGTCAGGAAATCGCAAGACTATTTAACAAGGCTTGTGTAATTGATTGTGGCAGATCCTGCCAGCGAACAGCAGGTCCACGGCCCCTTTCACTGAGCCCAGCAGAGGGCCTGCATTGATGTGGATAAGGGAATTATCTCTACTCTGGTGACTCGGACTGGAGGACACTGGAAATTCAATTAAACCAATCTATGTTCTCAATATACAGAGTCCTGACTGTAAGGCTGGATTTTGACATCTACATCAGCCTGATGGGGTCAAAGGAATCTTTTTCAGAGGACAAACTTTTGGCTTGTTAGGAGTTAATGTGTTATTTTGAGTCCGATTTAAGCCGAACATCATTAGAGCATTATCATCTCGTTCAGCACTTTAAATAATAGTGACCTAAAGGCCAGTGCTGTGACTCACTGTGTGGGCGAGTGGTGCGGTGAGTTGATATGTTTTACACAGACAAACCTTTTATTGTCTCGTGGGAGATTTGTAAAGCATTAACAATCCGGTGCCGCACTGAGACCGGGATAGCCACGAGACAGTCAGGTTGAGCGGGCCACTTTGTGCAGCAATGGTGAATGGCGCAGATGATCATGACTGTCTGAGGCTGCTGTGGTTACACATTCAGAGGGTAGTCAGCAGGGGAAAGGAGACGTCTGGAAGGACAGGAGCACACATGATCAAAATGCCAGCAAGAGTATCAAAAAAATGTGATATAAAAAGATCACATTCCTGTTCCTGTCCTAATACTGTGGTGAAGAAAGTGTTTCTTTCAGTGTGCTTTAATAGGACTAAAGTAGGTCCATGATCCATATGTCAAGCTCTTTTCCTTTTCCTTTCACATTTTCAGAAGTTTAGAAAAAGCTACTGAACTAATTCATGCAAAAACCTTTAGGGTGATTGCTGTGCAGCGTAGTTTTCTATGTAGTAAAAAAATTTTTAAATAAAGACGTTCTTATTACATGAAAGGATCTTGTTAAAATGACATTTTCTCATAATGAAAATTTTTTAGATGTAACAATTTAGCTAATGACTGAAGTTGATTAGCCAATTTGGTTAGCATTATGTGGCTATATAGCCTGCAGTATGTTGCGTTTATCTTTTAACCATTTTCAAAATGTGGTTGTCTTTTAGATTAGCCTAACACATAGCATATCTAAATAAAGGAAAGGAGAAAGTTGACCTAGAAAGGGTCAGTTGTTCATATAGGCATAACATAATGATGTACAGCGTTTGGATGAATAAAACTTATGTATATATTACATTTAAGTCTATCACTTGTATAGCTACAATAAAAACATTTAAATTTGATGGTCAGTATTGCGCTCTGATAAACTGTGAAAAATATAATTATGTTGATTTAATTTACTAATTATGCTGAAAATGTTTTTGTACAGTTTGAGTTATATACGGATTAAAACTTAATGCTCACTGCCCCCTTTCACTTCCATTGCATCTATGAGGTCAATGAGTTTTCCAGTGATTATGAAGTCATCCAAAAGTCCTCATATCAACACACACTTTCTTCAGGAAATGCTTTGCTTGTTTTAATTGTTTAGCCTGCTTTACACACACAGTAGATGTGCAATATTGGACTGAGGAAGTATCACGTCTGGGTGATAAACCCCAGAGGTGTCTGGCAGAGGCATATTTGATAATATTTAATTGACGTATAGAGTGCATGTCTCCACAACTGCAGGGCGATAACCCGATAATGTTTGACTGGCACTCCCCTCTGCTCCTATGTGTCGTGTTACACTCTGTCTAGTACTAACTGCATATTAATTCTTATGTTTCACCTTTCAGATCGAATCGTTTTACAGAACTTGTGCTGCCTACATAGCCGCTGCCAGTAAATGGATAATAGGCAGGTAATGGTAAAGTAAAAGAATATCTGTGTTAATAACTGAATGAAGACTGTGGTTTTACATTTGTCTGAGGCAGAGCTGCTTTGGAAGCACAAATAATTTCTCTCTGAGTAAAACTTTGAGTGGAACCAAAGAGCCACACCCTGTGTCCCAATTGTTTACTCTACTAACTGCAGAGGTGGTAAAAGTACACAGGTACTCTTTACTTAAGTACAAGTACAGAACCATTTTACAGCTGCTTCTTTCACAATGTAACCTTGTGGGAAAAAGTATTTTTGGGCCAGTGTGCATCACGTGACTGAAGCCATTGATGTAATTACATGGTTTGGCCCTTATGTCAAATTAGCTTCATAGACAGACTGAGAAAGACCATATCTAAGCCAGTGTTTGGTTTGTCTGTTCGGGGCTACTGTATAAACAATGCCGGTTCAACATGGCGGACTCTGCGTAAGGCGATCCGCAACGTCTGTGATGTATTTATATGATGATAGAAACTGCTCATTCTAAGGTAACAAAAACACAATGACCCTTATCTCAGGTGATTATACACTGATGACAACATAGCAATGGATAGTTTACTCTATTTCTGACAATAGATCATCCTTAATGTTACACACCGGACCATTAATACAGACAAACACTAGTATCATTATTTAATCATTTCATTCAATCGTTTTATATACCTCCTATTATTTATATTTTACTTTCTCTCCTCATCTGTACTTTCATCTTGTACAACTGAATTTCCCTTCTGGCGATTAATAAACAACCTTATAATATAAACCACAGAACTAATGACCAGGGCTATGATGCCCAACATGTATTTTCCTTTCCTCTTTGATTCAAAGATTTAACCATTCTGCAACAAGAGCCTGAGGAAGATGACTGCTATATAATATGCAACAAAATGATTTAACAAATTCACATTACAGTATTGTTACATAGGAAAGGAGTGAAAACTATTTTACAATTCTGCAAAAACCCTGACATGACTTTCTCTTCTGTTATTCACTGCTGTCCAACTATCCTGATGTAGACCAGAGTTTAGATCCATCTCAGAAAATCTGGCCTGACCTGAGCCAAAAAAAATTCTGTGCAAGCCCCAACTTAGCCCAAACCACGGAACCAGTTTTGGGGGCAGAGCCCGACCCAAACCCAAATTTCCTCGTACAATAATAATAATAATTTGAATCGTTTATTCATAGTTTTACAAGGTAAAGTAAACTATATTGTGCATATAATATGGTAAAAGGTATTATCAAAAGAAATAAATGACAAATTTACTCATTACTCATCAATTAACATGAATATTGAAGCCCGATCCGAGCCCGACCTATGGCAGCAGTTTTGGGCCCAATGGGGTTTGGGGCAGAGTATCGAAACGCTAACGTAGACGGACTATAGAGAGAATAGGTAAAGAGAGGAAAACGAACCAACACTAGAAGTACAGTTCGCGGAGGTAGCTATGTTTTTGGCAGAAAATGATTTCTTCATGACAGTAGTGTGTGGAAAAACAATACAGGAGATGTGACTAGAATGGAGGGGGAGAGAGCCTGGAGTGAAAAAATAGATGTTTGCTTTATCCATCAGGAATCACACCGGGCCACGATTCACCACAAACAGTCTAGTAAGGCCCAATAAAACACTGAATGCCTTTCTAACATACTGCCTGAGAAAACTCACAGGCCTTAGTCTCCCTCTCACACATACGCATACACACACACACAACACAAACCACCATCCCCCCTCACGTTTGTGGGTAATGGATTTTTATCAGGGCAACAGTATCAGGGCTGATTTTGACGAGTCCCTAGGCTGCTCTACAATTCCTTTTGAAATCCCTTTCTTTAGTAGTCTTGTTCAAGTAGCCTGAGGCCATGGCCCTCCGAGATCACAATGTTATTAATACAAACATGTCAAACCGCATGCTGAAATTCAAAACAGAGGTGCCAAAATGTCAAGGTGTCAAACTCCTGAAATATAAATTATGCTTTAATATTCCTAAGCACTACACAAAATATGCTTCAGTGCATAAAAAGCATGATGCGCACAAGTGTTTAATATTTCAGTGTAATGTCACCAATTGCAACAGTGCCCCCCACTCCCGGGGATTCGCTGACGGCCGCGGCCCTGGCTGTGATGTGAAATTTTGAGAACCCTGCAGGATTAATGACTGGACTTAGTATGCCACCCAGCCATCCCCCCACGCTGCTCTAGCATGTTATCCCCCTGTAGAAAACTCAAGGACATCTGCTGAGAGAACAAAACTGTAGCTAATTATCATCTAATGTCCCTCTATTTTTTATTTGGTACTGTACATGCTTGCTACTGTTTGGAAATTGGATTATGTGATCTAAAACGACAGACGACTGAGTCTATTTAGAAAGTGAAACCCTCTCTTGAATGTTGCTGCAAGTATGAATAGTACATTTTACTGCTCAAGCTTTTGGTCAGTTTAGCTGTGGGATAGTGCTGGTCAGTATGCCAAAAATGTACAAAAACAGACATAATGTCACATGTACAGCCTCAAGTACAACTGTCAGTGCTTATGTGCTTTTGTCATGGGTCAAGTTAAGACCTTAATTAACCGTGGCATAACCAACAGGCATGTAGGAAAATGAAATACCTAGATAACCCCCCAAAATAGTTGAATTTACACTGTTAGCACTGAGGTTATTTTAAACATATTTTTTCTCAAATATTGATGTTTGAAGTGTTCGCAATTTGGCTCCCTCTCTGATTGGTTATTGCATCCTGCAGCTCTATTATATAGATGTTGGTGCATATTGAATAGTGAATTTAATGACTGAATAAGGTCCATGACGGAAATATTATATATTTAATAAACTCAGTGCAGACAGGGGCCTCAAACTGAAAAGAGTACTCAAAGTCAAAACCTGGTGCCTGCATTACCCACAATTCAACTTAACTGCCGACAGTTAGGTGGGAGATTGCGGTGTGTTATTATAGTATCAGAGCTGATACTTGGTGTGAACTACAGGGGAGCCAGTAATTAAGTAAGCCTTAATAAGACATGACCTCCCCTGAAAACATGGTTTGTGAAATTATGGGGCTCTCTAAAATGCTGACAGTTTTTCTTATCACCATGGAAAATTAAGCTATTATTGATCTAAGTATCAATAATAAAAAGTGATCATATAATATTAGACCAAACTAAAATGACTTGACGTATAAGCTTCAGCATTCACAGGTTGAGTAACCACAGACCTTATTTCTGGCATCTAACCAAAAACACAGTCAAAAATCCAGTGACTTAGAGGCGAGGGAACCATAGGTGCTAACTCAGTTCCAGGTTTTAGGACTCATTTCCGCAGAATCTAATAGGTCACCTGATTTTCTTGCCCTATTGGACCTTTAAGGTACGTTGACACATTCCATGGTCTCAGCCATCACTTTAGTGAGTATGTTGTTTTCATATCTGAGTTATAGTTTTCCTTTAATATGAGTGGAAGTGGGATGATAGAGAATCTTGTGTGCAGGCGTGTCCAAAGATATACTGTTTCAGCTAACATTACAGAGGTCAGTGTAAAAATTAATTATAACAGCCCACCCTGATAACAGATACTTTGTAATTGCCTTTCAATGCTACTGAATAGAGTGCGAAGTGGTCAAACCCTGAGCTGTGGTCTTATTCTACATCAACAGGACAACTAATGAGCTATTCTCCTGACATCTGTGCTTGATGCACATGAACACCTAATTGCTTTAATGACCTCAGAGCCTTGTTACAATATCAATATTCACAGCTTTGTTTTCTCTGGCTGGTAGCTACCAGTTGGCTTCTGCTGCACCAGTTTGCAGCCAGTAAAACGCCTCTGCTGCACATGTCCTACCTCAGAAAGGTTCCTGTCACGTTCAATGACCATTAACGTCTGATGTGAAGGCATCTCGCATCTGTGACAGGAGAGGGTGGGAACCATCCGGAAAGGCAAAGTTACCTGATGTGTTTTGTCACCTCTTCCGGTTGCCTGAGCAGGCATTTGTGTTGGTGCGTTCGCTCCAGGGCCTGGGAGTGTCGGTCTGCATCTGCTGTGGCTGCTCTTCGCATGCCAGCTCCTCTTCATGACATCTGAAAGTAGCCAGACCAGCGCTGGTTTACACATGAAATGCTCAGGCCACTCAGCCCTGTGAGAGCAAACTGTCAGTCAGCCAATGCAGGACCTTGAAGCGCTGACCTGCTTGCTGAACTGAGCTGCGCAGCACACCTCTCCTGCACTGGGAGTGGGAGTGAGAGTATATCATATACAGTCTGTGTGTCTTTCATCCTTTCTCTCTCCGCGTTTGGGAATGCAGTTTTATTTCTCCTCGCAGTTTCTCGGGGAAGTGAGAAAAGAGGCTGCAGCAAGAGTTGTTACTGCAGTTGTTTGACTTAATCCTGATTTATCTTGCTGTAAGGAGACAGTTAACCCAAATTACAGACAAATATATATGTATATATACTCTTGCCTAGATCTATCCAGGCACACATATTTTTCTCTCTCTCTCTCTACCTCCATCGCAGTACAATGGTTTGTTTGTGTTGCTCACAGCATTGAAAGACTTTTTAGTTCTGCAGCAGCATCTCCTTACAGCCAAGGTGTGCCCTTTAATCTGGATAATACACTGTGAACAGTTTTCATTAAACATGGCCAATGAATCAATTGAAGCTGCAGTATGTATTTTTTATAAAAATATCAGTGTTACATGAGACAGATAAACTGTGGAAAAAAACAGGTTCCTCTGGCTCCTCCTAGTGCTCCTAATGGCATTTGCAATCATCCACTGGGCCTGAATGAAAAGAACCAATCAGAGCTGAGTAAGATAGTTGATTTGTTGAGTCTCACTCCCAGGGTGTCAAATACAGACACTTTAGCAGTCAAGCCAGAGGAACCTGATTATTTTGCAGATTATCTGTCTCATGTACTACTGTCAGGATGTAGTGAAAATTAAAAAAAATATATGACAAAAAGTTATTTTTATAAAAGTTACCTATCACAGTTTTAATTCGATTTTACAGTTTAAAATTATGCAACTGTCAAATCGTAGATTTAAACTCGGAGTGTGAGAGAATGGGGTTATACAGCTGCTAAGTCACTCAAATAAAAAGAACATGTAGAACCATTTTCCCATAGTATCCCATATGAGAAGAAGGGGCCTCAGTGATAAAACATTATAGATGAGGTGGTGTTTCAAAAGGCCAAAGATAGGGTGGCCACATGACCCAGCCCTATTTTTCATCCTAACGTCTTTTTACTAAAGTCCCAAAGTTAAACCAAAATCATCTGCATGGCTAGATGCCACTGTAAGTGAGAAAGCTTATGGGAGCTCTTTTCTATCACTCTGGAATTTGACTAAGTGACATATTTTATGGATATTCAGTGCATCAATAACAGTAGAGAACAACTGATAAACTGTACAATTAATCCAAACTGTGAACACAATAACTGCAGGAAGTTTTTGAGATTTGGATGAATTTTGAGCAGATTATTTCCTGTGAACATTTATCAGAGATGAGTTTTCCTGATATATTTTTAGGGAACTTTTTATCTATATAATTTATATACATTGGCCTGCTGTATAAATATATATTTTTAAGTTTTCTTATATCTCCTAAAATCAAAAAGGCCTTGCAATCCTCCATGAAGCTTTGATGACCCCTAGTGGGGTTGGGAACCACCAAAGTAGAAGGAGTAGATACCTTTTAAAGAATTTTATTTTGGAAATTATACATAACAAAACATATCACACATCATTGTTCCAAGCAGACTATTTGTATACGGTATATGTCTTAATACAAGTCTGGATGGGGAAAAACAGTGTGGTACTTAAAATGGTGAAACTGATTTTATAAAGTTACACCAGTAATATCATGATATTAAGCCACATGTAATGAACATGACACTACATTTGTGTAATTTTGTCTCAGTAATGTGAATTTTGTGACTGATAGATGTTAAACAAGTTGGAATACGTTGAAATGTTTTAAATGAAGGACTCAACAAACTAAAACAAGGAAGCTGTCTCTGCTGTCTGTCAGTATGGAATCAAAAGGTGGTCATGATTTTGTCTGTGTGTGTGTGTGTGTGTGTCTGTGTGTGTGTGCGCACACTGATGTATATATCCAGATAGGAAGCTGTCTTGGTCTGCCTGCGAGTCCTGGTAGTGAAAAAGGGCCAAACGCAAATCAGCCCAAATCACTGAACCTTCCATTCCTCCTGAGCCCTGACATACTTATCTCCAACACATACCACTCTGTCAGGGGTCAGCAGCTGGCAGAGAGACAGAGCGGAAGACGAAGAGGGAGGGTCGGGGGGTGAGGGTTTGAGGGGAGTAGGTGTGTTGCATCCCTTCGTATCCCTGTGCCCCCTCACTCTACCTGGAAGGGACAGAGGGGTGCTCGGAGAAAGAGCGAAGAGACCTCCAACAGGAGGAGGGCTGAGCGCTGTTTCAGAGATGAACCCCTTATTATACGTGTGTGTGTGTGTGTGTGTGTGTGTGTGTGTGTGTTGGGAGAGTATCAGATCTGGCCTGCTGCTTTGCAAGGCGAATGGCGAGGCCTATAATCCAGTTAGAGGTAAAGGGGGAGTTGACTGTCGGGTGGGTGTTTAGCCCCCAGCCCAACAGCAGGCCGCTCACAGGTCATTGAACCCCCTTCTTCTCCTCCTCCCTCCTTGCTTCCTAGCACCCCCCCTTCACCTCCACCCACCACTCCCCCTCAGCTGCCTCACCTCCTCCTCTGCCTCCCGTCGGGGAAGATTAGCGAGCAGAGAATATCTGAGGTCAACAGATAAACAAGAGTTTGAGAGCGGTACAGTATCCGTCCTCTCCCCCCTCTGTTTCATTATTTTATGTCTTATATTGTAAGGACCGATGGGAAGTGTTTGATCCTGCGGAGTTAAGTCCATTGCATGGACACTGGGAGCCTGGCTAAGCTCTTCAGAGACATACCTACAGGGGGCCGTGCTGTTAATAGCGAGGATGTGGTGGAATCTGGGGGGGGAG
>JAGRRF010012886.1:31327119-31345552 GCA_019097615.1 Morone chrysops
TTCTGCAGAGAAGTGTGCTGTTTGTTTCCGGCAACAGCTACATGTGCACGCGTGCAGCAAGCAGGGACAGAGGGGGGCAGGGGTGCAGAACTAGACTTGAAGGCATCCGATTGGTTTTTGCTCTTCGGACCGAAGGGCACGGATTGGTTGAAGTTTTCTCAGTCCTGCAGCTGACAGAGAGCTCTGATTTTCTCCGTTCTTTTTTCTGAAGACATAACGAATTGATTCCTCTGACAACAGAGGGACCATTGGACCCAGTATAACAAAACGCGCTTCTGAACAGGATTGCCTACCCTACCTTTAATTAGTGTATAATCACCTGAAAATAAGAATTGTTGTGTGTGTGTGTGTGTGTGTGTGTGTGTGTGTCTACAGTACCCCAGAACAGACAAAGTTTCTCCTCCACGCTTGAAAGGCTGAGCTGTATTCAAACGGTTGCAATCTGCTACTTCACCACTAGATGCCACTAAATCCTACACACTGGTCCTGATCCCAAAAAATCAAAATAATACAAAAGTATGGACTTTATCAATGGTTTCAGGTAAAAACAATTTGGGTGATGGTGGATTAGGGACCTTATTTCAAGTGCTCCACTGAAAGACAAGGGTAAAAATGAGAGAGCCTTACCATTTCAGCTTTTAATTGTGTTTCAGTGACCAAACAAATTTAAATTCATCAAATTAGCACTTAGTAATAGCCTCACACACAAATGCCTTTAGGGCTCCAGACTTTCTGGGTGTGCTCAAGTGCTTTGAGTTGCCAGATACATTGCTGGGTTGGCTGAGGAGTGTTTGAAGGCAGCAGAGCTATATCACTTCTGCCGGCCTTAAACTATCACTGTTGTTGTAGTCAAAGCTGCAGACCAGCACAGCCAGAGCGTAGGAGAGCAGAGAGTGAATATTTCAGCATGGTTGGAGGCATTAGTGGTGTCAGTGTGAGCGGTGGGATGAAGGTGCCTCTGTGTGTGTGTGTGTGTGT
Organism: Morone chrysops; assembly: GCA_019097615.1. Classification (NCBI taxonomy): domain Eukaryota; kingdom Metazoa; phylum Chordata; class Actinopteri; family Moronidae; genus Morone; species Morone chrysops. Next base: position 31,328,098 of record JAGRRF010012886.1, read on the forward strand.
TTTGGGGAGGGGTGTAGCAGATAGCAGAGCACATCTGGTGGTGAGCTAGGGAGGTGGTGGTGGTGGGTGGGGGCCCAGAGTGCAGCCCGTGGCAGCTCCCCTTCCCGTACCAGCCTCTAGAAGGGAGCTGCCTGTCTGTCGCACCCTGATTTATACACAGCTAATGTCAGAGGGAAGCAATGTGGAAACTGTGGCATAAACACCAAATACCGGCTGAGTTTAGAGATTATGATTCAATGTCTGGGGAGGACTGCTTCTCCAACACAGCTATGCCTGCTGTCTCTCTCTCTGGCTCATACACAGACGCGCACGCACACACCAGAATTCTCCAGTTTGTAGGGCTTATCTCAACAGTGACCTACAGCTTGCATTTTTCAGGGTAATTTCTTTTACTGCTCCCTTCCATTTCTCTGTCTCCTGTGTTATCAGCCCTTGTTCTGCTCTTTGAATTAAAGGTTGCATGTATCATGTAAAACCAGACCCTGAATTAGTGTGTTTTGTGACTGTTTCATGAGCATGTGGTTGTCCAAAATGGTGGTAGAAACACAAAGTGAGGCTTCTTAACGATACGTTCTTTTCTTTTGTATGCTTGAGTGTGTGTGTGAACCTACAAGCTGCACAGCTGCCTTTTGTGTGTGTGTGTGTGTGTGTGTGTGTTTGCTGCTTATTGTGCAAGGCTGCACTGAGGCCCTGAGTACAGCAAGCCAGGCAACGAGTTCTCCCAGCATCTGAAACATTAATGCAGAAACCCGATTAGCCATGCCATCACAGGCCTCCTGTTCCTTGCCTATTGATTTTCCTTCCGTTCGCCCTCCCCCTTCAAAAAGCCGGGAGGGGAGTCTCTTAAGAGCCAGAGCACCTCTCCTCCTCTCCCAGGCCTCCTCTGGCCCAGGCCTTCTCACCGATCCAGCCCTACTGATTTCTACTGAGACTTCGGAGGGGCTATAGACTTCTGACGATAACCCTAGGTGCTGCAGGAGAGTGCTGGGGGATGGAGGATAGAGGTGGGGGGATGTGTGTGGGGGTGGGGTGGGCGCTCAAGTCAGTCAGTGTGTGAGCTGTAGTGATCATGGAGGGCTGAATCGGCCTGATCAGTATGCCGGGCTGGAGAAGCGTGCACTCCAGAGAGAGAAGCTGTGTAATCAGAGATGAAAGTTGTTCAGGGTCTGGTCAGCTTGACTCTCCCTCTCCCCCCTGGTTTCACTGACCTGGAGCGCTTTCACTGAAGGGAGAGATGAACATCTCTGATGGCTTAGCCCAGAGACATGGTCTATCCATATGGTTGTCTAGCTCCACGCAGATGATTGGGGAACTTGGCTGATGTTCCCTGGCAAATACGATGCATTGAGAATGTAAACTAGAACCCCTTGGAACTTATTTTTTTTGGAAAAGTAACGACAGGGTGAAATGTAACTTTTTTCCAGCTGAACATACATAGCTTTGACCCGAATGAGTAAAAGATATCAAGTCTTGTCAAAATTTTTAATCTATAATAGAGAGCTAAAGTCCTGATGTCACATCTGGGCTATCTGTTCCATTAGCTTCTGTGACTCAATGTAACATGTGTTCTTGGTGATTACTATCCATTTTATAAAACAGCACTTGCTATAAGAATTTAAAGTTTTTGCGATTTTAACTAGTTGACCAACAATTGGTCAGCCTTTAAAGATCCAGTGTGTAACATTTAGCAGGATCTATTATTGAATGAGCTGTTTATCTGCAGAGGGAGCAGGTCTTCTTCTACAGAGGCCACCATGTTAAACCACCATGTTTCTACGGTAGCCAAGAACGGACAAACCAAACACTGGCTCTAGGTAGGGCCTTTTGTTTCACAGCCACTGTAGTTTCTCCTACGTGCTTGAAAGGTTTCAATCTGCTACTTCACAACTAGATCCCACTGAATCATACACACTGGTCCTTTAAAAAACTACAACTCCCTGTTTTTCACATATCAGCACACAAACCATACATAATCATAATGTTTCACCCATATCAATAATGTTCATTCACACTATTTTCTGTCATATTTCCAAGTTTTTAGCTGTCATTTCTGCTGTCTAAAACATGTCTATGGCGTTCGGCCCTCTGTGCGCATTCTCGTAGCTCACTACTCGACTGCTGGTGACGTGCAATCCACAACAAACCTGGCACTTCTGGGAACTGAAAACTTTGGGTGACAGAGCTTTCTGCTGCCGTGCCCCCTGACTGTGGAATGCTCTATCTGAAGAGCTAAGGATTTTGCCATGTCTTTTCAGCTGTAATAAGTTTCTTAAAACGCACCTTTTTTAAACATGCTTTAACAAATCTTGTCATCCACCACTGTCTGTTCCCACAATGTTCTGTGCTTTGACAGCAAATGTTTTTGTATCCATCCTTCTACTGTTTTGACTTACTGTATGTTGGTGCTTCTGGTCGAAAAGGCCCTTGTTCTGCACACAAGTGCAAAGGTATGTTTTAAGAAGTTTCTTAAAGCCAGAAATCATTCCACAGTCGGTCTGGTTTCAGCAGGGCAGCAAGGTTGGAACGCCATTTCCCACAAGCCCAAGATACATCACCAGTATTTTAATAGTGAGCTATAAGAATGCATCCAGAGGGCTGAACGCCATACTGAAAGCTAAAAACTTGCAGGACAGTGTGGGTAAAAATTATTGATATGGGTGAAATGTATATGATTATGTATGTGCTGACATGTTAAAAACAGGGAGTTTTTTTTAAAGACCAGTGTGTAGGATTCAGTGGAATCTAGTGGTAAGGTTGCAGATTGCAGCCATTTGAATACCTAAGCATAGGAATTTAAACTAGGGTGGGCGCAAAACACAATAATTCCTATATTCAGATGATTATACACTAATGAAAACATACTTATGAATATTATATTCTATTTCTGACAATAGAGTCTCTTGTTACACACTAGACCTTTAAATCATTTTTTTTTTTAAGTTTATGATTACAATCTGGACAAATGGAGTGGACTGCATAATATAGTGTTGAGAAGCTATGTTGTAGGGCTGGATTTGTAGTACTTTTTAATAATGCGATGCAATGTCAGTGTGAATTTGTGTGAGGCTTTTCTTACTTGACTTACCTTGAATTTCTGATTTTCCTCTCTATATGCTGTCATCTTTTTAGATAGAAATGTATTCGGCTTTTACAGATGATCATTGTTAGAAGCAGCTCCACTACCAACTACACGTTGAACTTTTCTGCAAACTAAAATCAATACTTGGCCATACTGTGGCAGGGGACATCAGTGCCTTTGGAAATATTGAAATCACTCTGCGTTCAGTATCATTTGGTATTGTTAAAGACAATCATACCCTGCGGTGCAAAATATCCTCTTGGTATTTTGATTGCGTACTTACCCAGATGAAATCATGTAGGAGTTACCGCCTCTGCTTTGGGTTCTCTCAACCAGCCTAGTGCTTGGCCTTACCTCCCTTTGTGCACTGCTGCATCTTTTAGAAAAAGAAAAAAAAAAAAGAAAGTTGAAACAAAAGTGCTGATGACCCAAATCTGACAGTGTCAGCGTACTTTAAATGGCATCAGGATCAAACAGCGTGTAGGAGAGTATTTCGACTCATTTTAAGCATTTCTTTCCCTGTTTAGAAGAGGTTAGGGCTGTCACAAGATGAGCCACCTGAATTTGAATACAGTTTGTGCTCCATAGATGCAAATATGACTAGACCAGATAACTAGGGAAAAGCACTGTGGATTTGTCTGGTTGCTATTGTCTCATGCATAAACAGACTGTGTGTAGGCGTGATAAAGTAGCTGTTACGTGCCTCATGAACATGATATACACTCTGCAGAGAGCTCTACATGACTATAACCGCTCTACCTTGTAGGAACCACCTCAGTTCCTGTATTGCTGCTGCAGAGTCGATGCTGAAATCAGTGAGACTGAAAAAATGAGTGTTTGAGAGAATCTCTCTGTGTGTGTAAAAGAGAGAGAGAGAGAGAGAGAGAGAGAGTATGGCAGGAAGGAGGGCAGCCAGGGAAAACCTGTGCTAAAACATCATTGCTCAAGGCATAATCGCTGTTAAATAGGTTGTTGACATACACAGTCGGCTGTGTGCAAACATCTCATTTGGCCAATTATCCCCTTCGCTGAGGTGGTGTGGCTAGATGAGGAGAGTAAGTGAGGATTCAGCAGAGACGGAGGGAGTGACTCTCTCTTGTGCGGTGTTAATGGAGCTTCCAGATGTGTTTTAAAGGAACAGGAGCAGGAGCACTGGGTGGCCTGCCACATGTCCAACCTGGGAATGTGTGTGTGTATGGGTTGGTGTGTATGAGTAAGCATATCTCTGTCCATGACTGTGTCTATGTGTGTGCAGGTGTACAGGCAGGCTCAAATGTTTAGTGGACCACCCCAGGGTGCTACTCACCACGACCACCTCCTCCCCTTAAACCCCTTTAGCCACCCCACTACTAACACCTACACACACTGGCAGAGAAGAGCTTCCAACGGGTTTGAAAATAATTGGATGATTAATGATACTTGGAAGAACAAGATGACTCACTGCGAGTTTCGCCTTTATCAGTGTTTGCATTCCATCTGTTTCTAGGACTGATAATTGAATAAAAGCGGGATGTCGCAAGTGCATAGCTGGCCAGGAATGGATATGTGTATAAGATCTGAGTGCGTTATTTGATTGTGTGATAGTGTGTGTGATTCCCCAGTAGTGATGGATAGCTGTAGAAAAGCCTCCCTCCACCCCTAGGCTACAGGCCCCTCCTTCTCTAATCAATGACATGTTAAGCTGGCAGGCTTTTGAAGTGAGGGGTTCCAGAGGGGTGCTGGGGGGGGTGACAGAGAAGTTGAGGGGTATTGATGATGTGCGGCGATGGGACATAAGGGAGAAAAGTGAGGGAGGGAGAAATGAAGGGAGTCCAGAGGCAGGCTTTAGGTGGGGGGAAGGTCGACAAGGAGCAAAATCCAGTCTGGAACTCATCACATGAACTGGAGTGACAGGATGGCTGGCTGATGGCTCGCCCTGATGGGTCCCAACAGGTCATGCTCAGACCCGACCCGTGTGTTTTTTTCTATTCTGTCTGTTCTGCTTTTGTCTTGCAAAGATAGAACCAGTATTGTATCTAGGATAATCATGCAAAATACGAGAGGAATTGTAATTGGTGCATCGATTGTGTTCACTGGAAAAATAATTTCCAGTCTAGGAAGTGCTACATTCTTGTACCACACTGAAATCATTGGTAGGTGGTTGAGGTGGATGGTGGGCATACAAAGTGCAAGATTTGTATGGTTAGATTTAGAGCTACTAAAACACTTTGGTCAAGGTATGGTCAACGTTGTGGTATGAGTTAAAATGACTACTTTGTTTAAATTAGGAGACCTTTTCCACCATCGCAAACCTGTGCTAGTTTTGGACTAGTGCTAGTGTTAGTTCAACTTGCGAACTTTCTAAGAAGATTTGCTTTTCCACAAGCTAGAGCCACCATGTGAGCCAGTAGTAGGCTAGCTCACTAAATGGCTAACATAGCTGGTTGGCCAAAGCATCCCCAGCCCCTAATGTAAGTGGTTCTTGGTTTTAGACCAGCAAAGCGCTGGAATCAGTTTATCTGAGAGCTGGTTCTTTGGCTGTCAAAAAGCAAGGAACTGGTTCAAGATTAGACATCGGTGGAGGAAAAGGGGTGTATGTGGCCTTAGAGGTGAAACCAAGGGCAAAATAGCAAATCAAAAGAGTTTAAGTAAGCTAATTAGTGGTTGGCGGTTGCTTCATGTTTACCATACAGACATGAGAGTGCTATCAATCTCCTCATCAGTAAGAAAGTAATTAAGTGTATGTTCTGAATCGCCAAACTATCCCTTTTTTCTCAATACACACAACATATTAATAACTTACTACTCAGCCAGCCTCATCTTAACATTGCTAAAATCTGTCCCAAGAAATTTAGTCTGTTCATCAAACCAGGTTTCTGTTTATTAGTGGTTAACTTTATTAAGTACAAAACTTGGTTTCATGAATCTGTTAAAGATTTACTTAAAAAATAAATAAATATATATATATATATATGAATTTGTTTGTGTATTGAATTACTGTGCTGCAGAGACACAATCACAAACAAAAGAAATCCACGTTGCTGGCAAAAATGACTGTGCTCTCTTTCCCTCCCCATCTCTCCACCTCTCACAACATGGAAAAAAAACCAGGAGGGTATGTCACAGAGGACCATGTTATAGGATATTATGTGTGCTTTTTGTAACTCAGCAAAGCTTTAGTGTGAGGTGTGAGACTGTATATCTTTGTGTGTAGTTATGTGTGCATGTGATCATTTGTGAGTGTGTGTTTGAGGTTACAATCTGTGTGTATTTGTGGACACTACTACATGCATGTATTTTTTTTGTGCAGAAGTGTGTGACTGTGGATCTGTGTGTAATATTGTGTTTGTGTGAATGCCATATGACTCTTTGTGTGCACGTCTGTATGAATATGTACTTTTGTGTGTCTGTGTGTCTGTGTGTCTGTGTACGTGTTGCGGAGCCCTGAGAACTTGGCAGCATGTCAGCGGTGTGCTCCAGCAGTGAGGGGGAGCTGCTGTGTTTCTCTGCCCTGTGCTGGATCGCCTTTCAGCCTGACACAATCCCACAATCCCACAGCTTTGAGCTCTCAGCTGCATCCTCCACAGCACCAGCACTAACCCACCGTGCTCTCACCCACCCAGATCACTGTTTCAGCACACCAGGATCTGGCCGCTGTCAGTGTCTGCAGTGGTACTCCAGCAAACTCAACTCAACTGTAATTCTGTAGAAAATGAGCCAATATACATTATCAGTGTCTGTTTTTACAACAACACCAATTTTTAATACAATATCTTTTGAATCAGTGACACTATCCCTGTCGACAGTGACTTACTAATGTAATTAAAGGGTCAGTGCATATTTTCTCACTTCATATTTAGCCATGCAGATAGTTTTGGTTTTGTTTGTGCATGTTTTAAGACACAGATGAGTGACAATTTAAAGGAAAAACCAATCTGGAACCCTCTCCATTCTCCCATATGTGTTCAATTGATCAACATCATTTTCAGTCTCAAACCATTAAATGACCCCTTGTGTCCTGTTTTTCCACTGATTCAGTCAGGAGTTCCTCTTATTTGACCCCCATCTGTCTCTGGGTGTTTCTACCTCAGAATTTCATTGTGTGGGGCTGGAAGCATTGAAAATTTCTATTTTAAAATAGAAAACAGAAATAATTTGCTCCACATGATTCACAAAGAAAGACATTTCATGACGACTGGACTGACAGACCAACCACTCCGCGTTACCATTTAAGCCCCAAAAACCGCAACAATCAGTTCCAAAATAATGAGTATTATTCAATACTGAACTGTTGTGTGAAAATCCTGAACACTGGCGGATCTAGAGGTGCAGCCTAAAAAATGTCTGGCCACCCCAATTCTGTGTTAAATGCTTTAAAATTTAACACATTCATTTAGATTAACCTAAACTGTGTGTGTGTGTGTGCAAATTGTGAAGTCCAGTATCCCTAGGAATCGCATTTATATTGAATGAAGCTGCATTACACAATTAACATCCAGTAGCAATGTTCAGTGCAGGAAGTACTGTGGTGAAGCAGAAAGTAAAGGTGTGGAAGCTTAGGGTGGTGGATGGGCAACCCTATAGCCAAATAAGAACATTCATGTTGGACTTTTCTGCAAAACCATGCAATACATGACAATGATTTTAATGTATTTTTACTTGTAATGACAACATTTAAAAATTCTCACCTACCATATCTGCAACTACGGTATTATTATGGTGAGGGGAAGATTGTAAATTAAAAAGGCTAACGTTAATAGTGGGTCTGGGAAGTCTTTGTTGGAAATTGTTTAGAAAAGGGTAGGGACTTTCAAAAAATACTCATCAGGATGAAGCATTTGTCTATCACTTTCTATAAACCAAATAACGTACTCAAACTCTTACTGAAGCCAGTTAGGAGAAGAGTGAAAAGCATTCAGTACCATTCTTTGCTCTTCTTTCAGTGAAGAAATACTCTCCAGTTCTGATATAACTGATGCTAGCGGCAGTCTTAACCTTTTTAGCAGTCACACACACATCCCACACCTAGTGTTAAACCACGTCCATAGCTCACGCCATAGCTGCCAGTAGTTCCTAGGGCGCTGATTGGTCTAAATCACTGTGGTTGGGATATAAGTGCATAGCTTGAAGCCTGGCAAGATGGATTATCTTCTGAGCTTGTGATCTTGCAGCTGCTCTTATTTTTCCACCTTGCAAAATAAAGGACACAGTACATCCTGCTGTGGCACTGAACATATGAAACATAACAAGTTTTATATGCTTTATACGAATGTGTCAGGTGACATTTGGAATGAGCCAACCCCTTCCAGGTTAAAATCCACCTGAGGTTGTAGAGCGTAGCTACCTTCAGGCTTCACTGTTGGCTCTGCACTGCAGGTGTGTTATCTGAAACATGGCCCAGGCATGCAGCAAGAGATTATTGAAGGCAGTAAAGCGGGTTGTCCATGTCAAAGTGTCCTAGAGCAAGACATTGAACCCCAAATTTCTCCCAATGCTGTTTCATCAGCGTATGCTGACATTGTTTTCTTTGTTAGAATATATTAAAAAGGTCTGTACGGAGGGTTGGGGTCATGCTAAATTAGGGTACTGGGACCAACAAAGGCACTGGTAGATACTGTGCCTATTGCTCATTCAAACGGCTGCTTATTTTTTAAATGGCTAACTCTTGATCAGCTCATGACTTGATCAGTTCATTCTGACCCTAGAAGGTGAGCCTGAGTGAGCTTTCCCATCAGTGTTAGTGTGCATCATCATCAGCAGCTCTCCCAGATGGACCTTCACAAGATGGGTATTGATTGATTTTTCTCAGAGTGGTGGTGATAATGTGACAAACAGCAGTCATTTCCCACTGAAACATCACTTTGGCCCACTATCAGAGTCTTTATCACAAGAGTATCAGAGGCTTCCTGGAAGTGCTCTTCCGGCACTGGGGACCCGTCAGACCAATGAGCCTCTGGATCAAATGACACTGTGGCAACTGTCTTAATGACTCCGGGTCGTGGCTCAAGGAAGTGTGACTGTGACAAGCTTTGCTTGGTAACAGTAGAAAAAAAGTAGTGTAGGCGGCTGTGATTTATAATGTTATTTTTAGTGTTAGTTTTATGGAAAGTGCATGATTCTAATGGATTCAAGAAACCAAATCGGTTTTCAGTTGCAAGACTGACATTTAGTTATAGTTAAATGCTGCCAAATATTTATAGAAAATAAGAGTAGCAAACAGTCCTGTTTTTGCCTGTTGCATTGTCTTTTGTGAACTTATTTAAAGACCCTACAAGTCAAAGCAAATGAAGCATTTAGAAATATGTCAAACCATCATATCATACCTCAGCTCATTTAATATAATGTGTTCAGGGAGCCACCGTGCTGCAGACAGAGACAGTGCCACATCAGCACTGTGTGTGTGTCTCTGCATGTGTGTGCATGCATCTCTCATCTGTGTGTGTGTGTCTATGCGCTCTAAATGCTGATTGATGTATCTCTGGCTTTGTCAGCCCTTTGGCATAGGTGGAACAGGTGTGACTCTGCCACAGAGCGTGGCTCAGACAAGCCATATCACGGCACAATGAGGTCATTGTGCAACACAAACATTCCTGTGCAGGGCCCTCGGACTTTTACAGGCTGGAGGTAGCCATCTGTGTGTGTGCACTGCTCCAGGTGAGGGGGATTTGGATGAGATTTGCTGTATGAAAGAGATGTGTGCTCACCAGCTGCGTGTCCCTACACACTCTCAGGAACACCTCCAAGGCTCAGAGACACACACACACAGACACACAGACACATACACACACAAAGACACAGACAGGCCAAGTGACGATTCTCCGGTGTTGCAAAATCAGCGTCTTGTGTGTGTTAGAGTGGGCGGTGGGTTAAGTGGGGCTGGCTGGGTTTTTTCCGATCGTGTCACTCTTGTCTCTGATACAGTCAAGGCTGCGTTGGTTCGTCCATTAGTACAATATGGATGTTACTACGGGATGAAGTCATCTGGTCTGACTCAGGGAGCTCATTCAGGGGCATCTGTGTTTGTTTGGATCCTGGCCTGATCCTTCAACCTCTGTGTCCTAACACTGAGACACAGCACATGTAACTCCCCCCCCCCCGTCTGTCCGCATTTTTCCCACTTTCATCCTGAACAAGGGTTTTGGTTTTGGTGAGGTGAGGTGGCCCATGTTCTGTGTGTGAGGGCCGTGTAGTGCTATCCCCAGGGTTGGGTGTCTGGACTGGGTCCCTTCTAGCTGCTTTACAGTTTAACCAGCCTTGACTTGCTGTGTGGTGACATGTCTGCACTACACTGACGGGGAGGATCTGCTCCCTGTGTGTGTGTGTGTGTGTGTGTGTGTGTGGATCAGAGTGGGTGTAAGGCTGGAGGCTGACTGCTGGGCTATGCTTGAAAGACTTTTGGCATGTGCTGGTGCCTGCATTTTTCACCCTTGACTGGAAGCATATGCTGTAGCACAATCGAGACAGTGTTAGACGGGCTTGGCGTGAGGGACCCAGGCAGCTTCCTCCACATCTGGCAGTGCTTGGCCCTCCTTCCAGGTGAGTCACGTCCCCCGGGAGGGTGGCTCTGCTGCTGCCCTCAGCCCCTCAGCGACCGGGCATCTGGAAGTGTCTGGATCCATCTCACAGTCACATCTATCTCCACATGCTTTTCCAATTTCATCACACCCACCACCTCTGTCGCCCCCCAGCCACTCACTGACCCCTGCTGTGCCCCTATTACCCCCACCTCCACACTCCAGGTGACATGGTTTAGCAAGAGAGTTGAACATAAAGGACACCACTGATAATATGTACAGATGAGAAGGCCACAGGAGTACTGCATGAATTTGTATTTCTTTTAAAGAACATTTTAAGTTTATTACAACCAGAGTTTATAGTTTTGCCCATTATTTCTATCAGTTATGATAATATACTCACAGTGTTAATTGCTGAATTGCTTGTTATAAGGAGTTCGGTCTAGACCTGCTCTGTTTGAAAAGTGCCCTGAGATAACTTCTGTTGTGAATTGGCGCTATATAAATAAAATTGAATTTAATTGAATAGAATATCTGGGAACATGGCAGCATCACTAAAAAGAAGTTTGACATCAAAGGAAAGTTGAGCAGATGTAGTCATAGTGAAATTCAGAGTTTAAAGACTGACTTCCTGGTGTGCTCACTTTTGGTTTAGATAATGTAGCTTTAATAATTTGTCTGTGAGTATTTCCTTAGAACAGAACTTTTTATACTTTATATTTTTGGGCCACTTGGGGCCAGCACAACAAGCTATATTTGAGATATATAGTATATAGATTTTTTTAATGCACACATAACAGAACCGTACTCAGTATTGGATGATACACAAAGATCAGGTATCAGGAAGTGAAAAATGGTATTTGAAAATCTCGTCTGAAAACAGCACATTACTACGCCAAACACAAAGTAATTTCAGAAAAAGTGATACACAACCATGCAGTATTAAACAGCCCCTCCAGGAAGTTACGATATTGCAATTGCAATGATGCACACAAATTCAACGATTCACAGTGACTTCTGCGCAACCTTTGGGCAGTTTTGCCCCAAAACTGCAACTTTCCCTTAAATAAGATCAACCAATCATTACAGTTCTGAAACAATGAGCCATATGTCACCAAAGTACTACTGTTCTTATTGGAGTGATGTGAGGAGGGAGGGAGTGACTAAAGGGAGAATTCACTAAAATAAAACACATTATGCTAACTTGAATAAATAAAGGTTTTGTGAAGCGGGTGAAAATCAGCCAGATATATAGGTGTTCTGCTGCTGAAAACAAGTTGATAAAATGTGGGTGCATTAAACCAACACTAACACTCCATAGCATTTCACCCATTGTATATTATTGCAGCTTTAAGGTACGGTGGTGTTGGGAATCTGAAGGAAGAACTGGCTCATGCTTAAACATTAATGTAATGGTGAAGGGTAGGCTTAATTATTTATTTATTTATTTATTTGTTTAGCATTCCTTGTTTCTCCCTATTCCTTTTTGTAAAATGATGGATAACAAAAGTAAATTGGTATATTATATATACAACATTTGATAAAAGTAGAGAGAAAAATAGAGAAATATAGGAGGGGATGGGTTTGCCATTCGGCTGTTTGTATGCTGCTCAAAGATATGTGATCGAAGGTGGCATATAAAGTTTGGTTGTTGGAAAAATTGATAATAAAAAGGTTTGTAAAAGATACCGTTAGCTTGTTTACAACCTGATGGTCTCACTGCTTGTATTTCTCCTCTTTCATTCTGGGTTCTCAGACATGATTTCAGTGAGCACAATGTTGTCATAACTGAAAGTAACAAAAATAACACTCAAGTTGCAATATACTGAAATTTTAATGCAGTGGTGATCTTGTGTTAGCGTCAGTTGACTTTGCCTTCACTTTTATGTTGCGTTTCTATGTATTGGACTTTTTTATTGGCAATGTTTCCATAAAAGTAAATCAGCCAGCCATGCACGAATGTATGTGTGTGTGTGTGTGTGTGTGTGCATGCAAAGAGGAGGGAAGAAGAGGTGGAGGGGGGACAGCTTCTCCCCCTGACCCTTAAACAGGAATGTCACAAGCAGCCTGGGTAATTATGTCCCTTAGTCTGATGCCTGTGGTGGAGGCCCAGCTGTGTGTGTGTGTGTGTGTGTATTAGTCTGGGGAGAGGGGCGGGTGGGTCGACTGATGGGAGTTGCATGTGTCAGAGCGGATTGATCATGACACAAACAGATGTATGTTGGTGGAAAACATATCGGTGTCCGTGTGGAGCGGGTCCATCCTGATCATTAAAGAGATGAAAATAAACATCTTGCACTAATTAACTGCGGCCGTCCCGACGGGCTTGTCAGCCACGCCGCCAACACGCCACGCGGAGGCCGTACATATGTGTGTACAGATTTAGCTTTTACATAAATGTGTTCCTGTTCTGAAGCTGGTGAGCCATGCTGCAGCTGTAATCTGTGAGTGTGTCAGCTTGTGAGCCCATCCACTAGGCCGCACATGTTTTTGTCCTTTTTGTCTGTATGTTGTCCTGTTTGTCTAAATGGAGATCCAGAATGAATAATAGAACATGTGTTGAATTTAATTTTTATTTTTTAAAAACCTCCCATTGCTACCATATTCTCCCTAAACGGCATCTCTCTCTTTATCTATTGCACTCTCTCTTTCTCAAACACCCCCTACACACACGTACACACACTCACTCACTCATAGCCTCACTCTCTCAGAGGCTATTTAGAAAGGAATGCTCCCGGAGTCTCACATTTCACTAAAGAAGCAGAAAAAGAGGGAGAGTGAACGACATCGAAATTGAGGAAGAAGTGAAAAAAAGATCAAGTGGAGGCACATTTTGGTCCGTGAGGCTGTTGCGTGCATGTGTGTGTATGTGTGTCCCTTTACCATTGTTTTTTAAATTGAGCCTCCATAGTGTGCACGTGCTGCTGAATGTCATTATAGGACAAGCATCTGGAGGACTAATGAAGTCAGCTCTTTGATTCACTGAGTGTCACACAGAGGGTGAGACTAGATTGGCAGAGGGTGTGCCACATTGTGTTTGTGTGTACCAGAGAGACCCTTTCTTCTTCATTGTCTTGGCCGTCTCGGTGGCGACCCGGTTTCTGGGCCTTGTGAGAGAGTCTCGGAGTCAAAATAAGAGACTGGTCGTGTAGTAAACAATCCAGCACACACTCCCGGGATTACCACTGTCTCTTTGTCTGCTCATGTAGAGGGCCTGGAAAACATTTGCTCTGACTTTTAGTAAGAAAACAAATTCAACATTGGCTGCGTCGTGTTCTGTGGATGCTCCCCTGAAATGGGTCTTGTATACTGATAAGTTTATCTGAAGTCTTCAGTTCGGCAACGCCAGCTTTCCTAATGAGGCACCTCTCCTCTCTTATGTTGAAATGATAGCCTGAGAGAAGATTTTCTGTGCGCGCGCCATGTGTGCATCGATCAGTCCAGACTTGTAAAACAGCTTCCACAATCCAATTTTCTACCTTGCTGTATTCATTTCAAATTGCCTCACTGATGCCATCTTGGGTCAAGCTTGGTTGGAAGAAAAACAAGCACCTGTGAGCAGTACACTCACTCAATCAAACATCTTGTACCTTGATTTTTAAAGATATGTTTTTGTCCACCATGGCTCTCACTGCTCATCCAAACTAAATGTAATAAACACTGTTGCTCCACTATGTATGGAACAGGAGTTTTAGCAGGAGAGCCAACCAGATCCCATTTGTTGAGCAGCATATGTGAAGCTTTTATGATATACAGTAAATTTAATCACTGCTGTAATATCATTCTGTAAGAGAGTGTTCTACCAAGAAAAATGACCTTATCTGTTGTCTAAATATGATCTATGTTAGCTAATGTGTAACTGACAAGTGACCACTAGCGACCATGTGAATAATCACCTGAAAATAAGAATTGGTTGTGCTTTAATTTTTATCCACAGGGGGAGCAGGTCTTTTTCTATGGAATCCGCAATGTTTTCTAAAGTAGCCCAGAATGGACAAACCAAACACTGGCTCTCAATAGGGCCTTTTGTGTTTTTGTGAGTTTTGTAGCCACAGTGGTTTCTCTTGCAGGCTTTGTTAAGTTAAGTCTGCAACTTTACCACTAATGCCACACAATTCTACACACTGGTCCTTTAAAGAAAGATTCTGGTATTTTTCAACTTAGGTTTTATTCTCATAGTTGTGGCACAATTAGAGCTATTTAGATCAACCTAAACCCAACCATCAACACAACGTTTACAGATTTGGAAGGAACTGAGAGATTACTTGCTTTTAGGATTATCAGAAAATGCATGTTTTCATAGTTTTGGTTTTAGTTGCCCCAGTTTTAACATAGCTGTGTCTAAGATTTCTGCACCCAAACCCCAATTCGGTAAAGATGAATGGATTTTCCTTTTTGATTTGCTCCTACTAACTAAAAATAATACATTAATCCTCAGCATTCACTGTCAACAGTTTTCTTACTTCTATTGGCTGTGAAAACTTATGGATTTCATTGCTGTGAGCACCAAAAACAAGACTTCACTATCAGGGTGGAGGCAGAAAGCTGGATGTCAATGGCTAAACTGAGTGATTTCTTTTTCCTACTTCAGTTCTTAATTCAGTACTTACCTTTGTACCAACCCATCTCTTACCAACCCCAAGAGTGCAACAAAAGTGACGAATGGCGCTGTCAGCTCATTGTGCCGGCCCTGACACAGGCCACCATAGCATGCTTAGGGGCCCTCAGGTGCTGCTGGGCTCAGTGTCAAGACTCAGCTGCTACAAGTCCCAACACGGCCCTGACACAGCCATGCCACAACACAGGCCCTAAGGTGATCTGTCTCTGTGTCTCTGTGCTTCCACATGCACACAGACTTCTAAAGGTTTAACTTGAATCATCATCCCTGCGGCAGCAAGGTAGACAAGAGATGGATTATAGAGAGGAGAAATAAAACACTTTTAAAGTGCAAATTCAGCAATTCTGACTCCAATTTATATAATCAAAAAATCTGAACCAACTCTACAGTGAATGTATGATGTTTAATTGAAATAAAATAGTGCGTATTTAATGCAATTTATTCTACTCAGTCTATCCCTCCAAACCACAAGCTGTTTCAGTGGCAGGGTTTCATAATCAGAAGCTCCCTTCCGTCATTGGTTAAGAGCTTTACATTGGCTGAAATTATGCAACCACACAACTGAAAGTGCCCTCTTTCTAGACTAGGGGCTCCCATGGAAGTTAATGAGGCACTGCATATTTAACAACTTTACACTATGTACACAAGCCACAATAAAATACAGTGAAGGAAAATTGTTTACAATCATGGTCTTACTGGCATAGTTATGGCTAATATACCTAAAGACTAACCCAGTAAAGTAGGCTTAAATAAACTGACTGTGATTTCAGTTGAATGCTAAAACAAAACACTAAAATGAATAAATGTTTCAACATTCACCACTATATTTTCACCACAACCAATAACATTATTATTTTATACTTATTATGGGTTGTGGGTGGGTGTGTGAAGCCTTCCCCATAAAGAGAATCGCACGAGGCACAGCAGCATTTTCACTGACACGCTTCCTGACACCTCTGTTTATAACTACAGTTTTTACTTTTGCTTTTTAAATAATAATAATAAATAATAAATAAATTAAAAATCATTCAGCATCATTAAAGTAAGGTAGGGACACTTAAGGGTCCCCGTTTAAGAGTTTGAAAATATAGTCAGCCTATATTATGTTTATCATATATTCACTGTTATGTTATAGTGTGTTAGAATAGCTAGCTAGCTAGCTAACATTTGCTAATTAGCACTAAACAAAAAGTACATTTGAGGGGAATGTCATTAGTTTTGTAGGTATTTGGTCATATTACAAAGTATTGAACAAACAAAAATCAATGAAAGTTATAATCGTTGTTGAACCAAAAATGTCAGTCTCATGGTGGATGAAAAATTGAGTATCAGAAATTAGGATTCATCTTCCGGGGACCATGAAAGACTATCGTGAATTGTTGTGCCAGTTTTTTTAGTAGATGTTTAGATAAGTGAAAACCTAGATCTGCTTGTGGCTCTACAGGGAAAGAAATCAATAAAATGTATCCTCTGGGCACCATGAGTGTCAATCCATTCCTTTAAAATATTTCACTAAAAACTAAGACTGCCAAGCTCATGGTCAGCTATAACTGAAGTCAGTAGGCTTCATCCTTTGGGGGCCATGAATGCACAAAATTTCTTGGCGGTCCATCCAGTGGTGTTGAGATATTTCAGTCTGAAGCAGATTTTTGGACTGACTGACATTATTTACAAGTACAAGTGAATGTATTTCCTGGCTAGCATCTGCTAAAAGAGGTTATGTTCTCTGTTGTAGGTCAGAGCGAGAGGCAGCAGATCAAAGATGAACAGAGGCAAGGGGGTTAGATGTAGTGGTGTGTTTGTTTGGACCAGAGTTAGAAGAAAAGTGGAAAGTCCAGTGGTGGTTAATTGGTGTGTTTAGGTCTGAGGTCATGAGGGTGGCAACAGGAACACTCCGCTCAGCCCTGAGCGGCAGATGGATATACAGCCACCACAGAGATGCTGCTCAATCTAATCACAACTAAACACTGTGAAGACACGTACAGACCATCTCCTCTCCTTTTCCTCTCTGACTCTCCCCTCTTTCTCTGCCCTCCTCCCCCCCTCTCTGAGCTCTCGCTGTGCCCAAAGCCCAAGGGAGGTCACAATGTGTCACAGCAGCAAAGGCCTCCAGATAAACATGTTGCAAAGCCCCCCCAGCACCACCTCTCAGCACCACCTCCTACCTCTGAAAATACCCTGGAGACTTGCATGACCTGAGGGGTTCAAGATCAAGCGAGAGCAGAGATGATCTTGAAATGAGGACCCCCCCCCCCCCCAAAAAAA